>JBBBVU010000010.1:24048463-24065983 GCA_037177055.1 Atherinosoma microstoma
CAGAAGCAGGATAGCAATGTACACTACATGCTGTGTGGAGGTCAGAAAATTTGCCTGTGGTGCTGAGTGATATAATGGCTAAGTATTCCTGGTAAAGCACTACGTGTCCATCCCACAGTCCCAAGAAAAACCACAGCAGTGGTAATGTATTACAGGATGTATATATAGTGTAAAAGGGTTGGACTGGCCTGCTTGCATGATAAATAATGTATCGTAATGTATATTAAAGCTAGACCCACCACTGCAGTGTTTCCTACTCTGAGAAACCCTGCACTGCCTGCCACTGTGGAAAAGAGCATACACTCGTGGTATAATTATGCACATCTGAGAGGCAAGCAGAGGCCATCTGTCAATGTCTGAATCAGTTACCTTATTACCACTGCCTAAAGATATAAAGATAGGAGTGGGAGCTGCTTTCATTAGAGCACATGGTGGCATGCTGCTTTAGACAGCTCCAAACACTAACTTAATTGGAAATGATGACTTGGAGGAGGAGAAGAGAGCGTACGGTGGACGCCCTTGGAGTGGGCAGGGGCACGAGTGTAGATAGCGGCATGGCACTAGACTTGTAATGACAGTCAGTCGAGACCTTGTTATTGCCCTCACTGACTATCAGAGGGTAGTATATATTCTGTTGCAATATTTATATCTGATTTGCATGTTTCATTGTGCTTGTTGCGGATGAAATAAATCATTGAAAAAAGAGGAACTTTTCACTTTCTGAACTTTAACTCTGCTGATGAGTGGGTGATGAATAACAGTGCCCGATTCACTCTGGGCAATTCTCACCAATCACCTTCGACACTGAGAGTGTTTGAAGCGCTCCTCATCACAGACAAAGGCGTACTCCGACTTCTCTCTTACTGTCTGCTTTTAAGCGCATCAACCAGTGTCCTGGTGTTAGCGTCTGAAACTGATGAGCTGCAGTCAAATTCATAAGAACTACTTTCTTCACAACTGGAACTATAATGAAGATAGCAGGAATAAGTCTTTTTTTTTTTCCCCTTCATTTTAAAATCTGTATTTGTGTGCTTTACTCCTGAACAGCAGGTGGAGTAGAAGTGGAAATGAAAGATTAGTGTATCAGCACACACTCCCATCGCCCGCGGAGGATCTAATTATAGGTGGAGGAGGAAGGCCCTATCCTGCTGACCTGTCACCTGTCAGCCTGCCTATCCTCCTGCTCTCCTGCCTGTATCCATCCCTGCCGTCTGCCTCCAAGTCTCTCTCTATCTGAACTGTCTTACTCTTTCTGTGCTCCAACTTTCTTTCCCAGATAGTAGCCTGCCTCCCACTCTATCCTTAAACAATTGCCTGTATTGTTCTCTGTCCTCCTGTCTGTGTGTCCACCCGTCTGTCTGCATGCCGCGTTTCTTCTAAAGGCTGTGATACACTGAGCCTGGCCATTGCCTGGAGGGATTTGCACCTCAGGATCAGTGAGAAAGGCTTATAGAATACACCAGGTATGAATTGCATGTCATCCTGAGACGGAGCAGACAGAAGAAAGGCAGTGAAAGGAGAGTTCTTCACACACCCTGTCTGTGACCGTTTCCTCACCCTGACACAGCGCTGGCAGGGCTTTCATGGCAAGTGTACACTCTTAATCATGACATTACATGTGCTGTGCTGTGGGAGATTCACTAGGTGTTTTAAGATTATTTAAGCTTAGGAGCTAAGATCACATACCCTCATTAAAAACAGCTAAACAGAGACATTTAAACAAGGTTCAACTCTCAGAGGCAAACTGTCACTACTCCACCCAAGGAAGCTGAAACTGTGATCCTCCTTACACCATCCCCTGGGTTAGGAGGCTTTGCTAAGAAGTCAGATGTACAAACGCCAAAACCCCACCCTTTCAAATGCACTCTAATGTCATCAGAACAGAAGGAAAGCCAAGTGGGGTTTGATTCAAAGGATAAATCACATCCATTGCATACACGTGGGATAAAGACATAAGGCAGCCATTGTTTTGGGGGTTTTTTCATGGGAAAAGGGCTAGCAGAATGAGAAAATGGCTAAACCATAGATTTTCCTCAACATCTCATTCATACAAAATAAGAGTTAAAGCTGGGCTGCAGTGAAATGGGACAAAACTTGTTCGCCCCAAGGCTTAAAGAGAGTTCATTAATGTGAGGCAATGACTTACCAGAAAGGCTATTAGACTCCGTTGCGTGCTCTCCCACTGAAAACAGCTTTTAATGTACTGTAACGTGTACAGAACTGCTGTGCTGATTTTTCTAACCCGATATATATTCCTGGCGAGAACCTAATGGAAAATAATTGCAACAAAACACTGTTAGAGTTAGTCTCGTTTGATGCTGGACATAATGTTTATGGCTTTGCAATGAGGTTAAATCAGCTTTACAATCCTTCGCTTGCTACTCCTGAGGTTAAAGCCAATTAAACAAAATAGTTTGACCATGAGCAATTAAAAGCTTGGCCGTGTTAAGATTTTCTATGGCAACTTTGTTAGTGGAAACTAAGGCAAACCTTCTGGCAGGCTTTTTTCATGCTTCTAAAAGAGATCACCTTTTTGTTGAACTTTGGATTTTCCTCTATTAATTTTGCCTCCTTCGGTTGGAAGGTTCGGATGCCAGCTCTGACCTAAAAAAAAGACAGAAAATATTGACACTCCAATTTGAATATTCTTTTACTTAACATTATATAAATCAGAATGTCATCACCCATTTAAACTTCAGTTTTATCTTTACTTGGTTATAGATGACCTCCAGCACCAGTGTAATGGTTCCTTTAGAAGCTCTTCCCATGTCTTCTTTCTTCAAGAACAGACATATCTGCTGGCCATTCTTAACCTTTAAAAATGTAAATATACAGTATATGCTTAATTACAAATTTTAAACTGAATCATATTTTGTATAAGATATTTCAGCAGTTGTGAAAAATTGCAATAAACAAACTTACACTCAGTAAAGGAATGGCCACTTTTCCCACAAAGTTGGACGATTTCTCTCCATTTTCATCAAAGACAGTCAACTCGATCACATCGTTAATGTCCTTAATTGGGCTATAGATAAGATTCAAACAATTAATCTAACAAAAAAGGAAATCTAGCATCTTTTTTTTTTAGAAGTCTCCTTACAAGGTAAAGGCTTTGTTCCACTCAGGGTTGAGGGTCTTGTAGGCTGTGTCAGTTCGAAGTTTGCAGTTCCCGAGCTCAATAACACACAAGGGGTTGCTTTTTCCTGCAAATAATAGAGATTTGTTGTTATTCAATGTAAAAAAAAAATAAACAAAAAAGGGCGTGAGGGGTTAATTGAAAAACTGATTGTCAGATTACCATTGAGGTCAGTAGCAGGAAGATCATTTGCTCTTATAACATTGACTTGAAGGAAGCCAACGTCTTGTAAAGACCTGTGGGAGTTTCTTAAACTCTAGAAGAAACAAATAGGGTTAAAACACCTTTTTTGGCATAATTAGGACTAAAAAAACACTAAAGCAAATAAAAAAATTTAAAACATTTTTTGAAACCTACGAATTTCTCAATCACTGTGTCCCTCTTTTCGTTATTTGACAAGGCAGCATTTTCAATGTCAGAGATGGAGACCCCCCAGCAGGCTTTCAGGGTGACCAGGAACATCAGCCTTCCTTTCCCTGGGTCTAGTACATGTGTGTAAAACTGTCTCTCATTAACAGGAAGCCTTGACAAGTCAACCTCAAACCTGTGATACAAGAAGAAAATTGGCCCATAGAAACATACGCTTAACTAATTCTATAGTTGAACCAATATGAGTAAAATTAACGATCAAGAAATACTCACATCCCCCACGATTCTTCTCCTTTCCTTCCTCTCTTTAAGAACACCTCCACCTGAAGAGGTTCCTGGTTATCTTCAAATTGATTGAAGTCAAACTGCTCTCTCCACTGAGGATTCGCTTGAACGCAAAGGTTCTAGGGGCAGCAAAGACACAAATTCAGCTCATACAGTAACATGGCAACACATATAAAGGTACACTTTGATGAAATGTCAGGTTTAATGCATTATGAGACTGAATAGCTCCTGGATGACATGTGGATTAAGCCTTTGTTCAGCCCAAGCAGAAGGAAGCAGGAGAAGAGAAAGAGTGGTGTGTCGTGTGTATGTGCATCCATTTGTGTGTGCTTGTACAGTATGTGTACACCTCAGTTGCCACTCTGGGATTGTAAACACTGACAGCTTCCAATTAGAATCAGCTTTGTTCAACAAACAAACAAGCAGAGAGGAAAGCAGAGTGGTTTACAAAGAAATGACACGACAACACAAGACAAGTGCACCATCGAATCATCAGGGGGAGGCCAACAAGTACAGGTAGATGAGCAGGGCATGCTGGGTATGTAAATGAAGGCAATGAAGCCCGGCACCTGCAGCACACTGAGAAGTGAGTGGCAGCCTTGCCCAGTCTAATGAGCTGCCTCTGCCATAGCCCAGTGAGCCAAGGTGGAGGTGAGTCACTGACAGGCACCTGCTGGGAGAGAAAAGCTGGGAAG
This sequence comes from Atherinosoma microstoma, assembly GCA_037177055.1. NCBI lineage: Eukaryota > Metazoa > Chordata > Actinopteri > Atheriniformes > Atherinidae > Atherinosoma > Atherinosoma microstoma. The sequence goes on from JBBBVU010000010.1 coordinate 24,052,949, forward strand.
TAAGAGATAGGAGCTGGAAGAAAGTTAAACTATAAAGAGCAGGCATTAAAAATACAGAGAAGTATGAGAAAAGGAAGAGTAGGAGAAGTGTGAAAAGACTTTTAAAAAAAACAGGTCCAACCTTGCTTTTGTATTTCTGATCTCCAAGGCGAAAGCGGACGTAAATGTCACCATGGCCATACTGTGGCAGGTCCTGTCCCTCCACCAATGTGATATGGAGCACCCCGGTCCACATCTTGTTCTTCAGCTGATTCTTTTGCGTATCAGCCGGGCGAGACGGTGTGGCCTGGTTCTGCAGCAGGGCAAAGATGCACACAGACAGTTACAGCTTCTTTTTCTACTTCAAAGCACCTTGCACGGAAGCTTTGTACTCTCCCTCCCTTTTACCTGCTCCTGCCTCAGTCTAACACCTCATCATGTTCACATATTGCACGAAAGTAGGACAAAGGTTTACACTATACGGGGCAGCTCTGTTGGAGCACATTAGCACATCTCTACTGACAGGCAAGCCACACCATGGAGGCTCCTGGAAAGAGAGGGACGTCAGCAAGCAGCCAGATGTCCCTGGCTGTGACAGTCCCACTCATCACTGGCTCCCAGACTGAGTGTGGGGAGGCAGGACACTTGGCATACTGCACCAGAGACAGCAGGCAGCAGTGAGTAATGATGCAAACCGCACTGCTCTCTCATCAGCAAATTATGCATACATGCAATATGTATGGCCAGCATTAGAGTTTACTTCATGTTGGCCAATTCATCTACTTTCAATTTAACCCGCAAAATAACATTTTTATCTGCTAAAGTGCAGCTAGAAAATGAACCGTGATACTGTGCTTTAAGGAACTCTTAGGAAATAAAGGACAGCCTAGCAAATAATCCACTTCTCTGTGTGCCACAGAGGGAGTGAGAGGAGAAGAGGCCTTGATATGTTTCCATGTTCGAGTTCCCATGAGGCCATGCGGTGATAGGCCAGGGCTGTAAAAACAAACAGCACAGAGGTTGTGTAGGGCTGACTGTAATTAAAGAGCAGGAGCGTAATCTGCTCTAGCTTCTTTGATTGCCCGGCTCCTTCGGCTGCCCTGGCGACGCCGCTTCAAACAGCCTCAGTGCAACTCCCCTGCTACTCCGGCCCCTCCTCATCACTACGGGGTCACAACCCACATTGCCACCCAATCCGAAGGGGATCAAAGCACATCTCAGGGACCTGAATTAACATGGAATACCACAGGCACAGCCCTATAAATATCAGCCCCTTCAAAAGAAGAGGAACAGAGGGAGAAGGGGAGCGATATAAAACAGGCCTCAGCCAAGTCATCCCAAGTGTTTATCTTGGACACATTTCTATCTCAGCAGCCAATAAAACAATTCCACTTAACTGTAAGTGGCCCCTAAAGAGAATCTATTCCTGGTCCTAAAAGGGCTGTGCGATTGCTTCCATATGGTGGGACAGCATGGGGACAAGCATGATGAGCTCAGACCCAGGTCCATTTGGCTGGTACCTCAGCACTGTCCATCCACAGCTGTGATATTACATCCTAACATCTGGGTTATTGCCCACTATGCCTGGGAATTATCAGCCTTGCCGATCTTAGGCATCCCACACTGGCAACATGCCTCAAACAGCAGAGGCCCCCCTTCCGCTTCTCCCATACGCCCCCTCCTGTTTGAAACACCATCACACAGCAGAGTTTTACTTAGGCACTTGCCATTCCCTGTCTCAGTGGTGGTATCACAGAGGGAGAAAACGATGTTCTGACAGAGGGGGGAGTAGAGCTGTAAGAGCTGAGTATTCGGCACTTCCAGGATAGGTGTTAAATGCAATAAGATATTGTACGTTTGTCAAAAATGAAATGGGAAGAAAATTGCATTGTTACATTGTTAAATTAGCACTGTGATTTAAGAGGCAGAACATTGTGTATAGTCCCACCACACATTTCTGTCTCCCTTCGAGTATCTTTAACCATCTGCAGCGGATAACCTACAGTGTGTATGAAAATGGCATTCATTCCTTTGTCATCTAATTTCAAATTGAGATTGTCTTCTGGACCATCAAGAGACCGAACAGTGGCAGATGTAGTGGCAGCATAGGTGTGAATAGAAACCCACTCGCTGCAGTGTGAGTCCCAAGCAGCAACCCTCCAATTTCACTCTGAATCTAATTACAGCTGCAATATATTGAAAACCACTTGAGGGGAAATCGAAGTTTGATTACTACAAAACCAAATATTATTCTATACTACTCATTAAATCTATATCTTTTGTTTTGTTTAGAACATATGGTAGTGATACAATTAATATACATTGCAAAAAGGATAGCGATAAATCCAGAGAAGACAGTTTGTACTGAAAACAAGGTTACACACAAAAACCTGAGTCCAGATAACACTGTTGTATTCTTTGTTGCACCATTACACAGTGAGCTACTGCCCCCTGGTGCTGTGGATCATGTTAACTGGGAGTGCTGTTAAATAAATGAAAGGACACCAGTAGCATTCTGGATAAAATGTGGGATTTTGAATTAAATGTGACAATTCCATAATCCATACCTTGTTCTTTCTTGGAAAAAATCTCTACAGATAAAAAGACAAAAAAAAAAGAAAGAATTAAAACACAACTTTTAGAATAAGATGAAGCACAAAGAATTTCATTCAGACACAAATTTCAAACTAGAAATATTCTTACATGGCCTCTTTTGATAGTTGCATCTCTGAACATTAGACAGACGTCAACGAGAACAACTCCCATGTCGGCCTCTTTGCTTTTAGGATCATAAAGACGCAACTCCATTTCATAGGTTCTGTGGACAGGAAATTAAAACTGAATACAAAATATGGGAATCTTTATGACAACGTTGTATTCCCAAACATTAAAACTATACAAATATCTATCTACAACTCACTTGTGCAATTCCAGGTTTTTCAGTGAAATAGTGCTGGAACCCATGAAGTCATCAGCAGTGCGGTTTTTGTCATAAACCTGCATTGTTATCAGAACACTTCATCACATGTCATACATTGTTAAATTCTTACAAGCTTAAGAAGTTATATTAAGCAAAGACTGCTCACCCGAACATCCACAACATGCTCCCTGTCTCGAAGAGCAAGCGAGAAGGACTCGTTCCAGTGAGGATTCAGATTTTTATAAATCACTTTGCTTTTATAGAATTGCTTTCCTTCAAGTTTGAACTTGACATAGGGATCACTTGTACCTGAAATGATCCAGATAAAAAAAGAGCAAATTGTAATAGTATGTTTTGTAATACAAGATGGCCGTCATCTTTAGAGTTTAATTAATGTACAACCACTGCGCTGGCAATATTTTGATGCCAATTATAACTTTTGTGAGACATATTTTCAATATGAAAATGTACAGTGTGTATTAAAACACACATGGACATAAACAACGCACGTACACACCCTTCCCCCATGCTGATTGTGTGAGAGACTGTAATATGTGAGGAGGAGGACCACCCCACACATGGCAAAAACAAGAATGTAGCTGTTAATTGTGAGAGAGTAGAAACACTCGCCAGCATGAGGCAACCGGCAACCAAAATCTAGAAGCAACCAGTGTTAATCTCCCAAGCCTGTTAAAAAAGTCTGTCTGCGAGTTGGGTGGGGGAGTGGGACTTCTTTGTTTCTGCAATTGCACGCAGATTGGCCAAAAAATGAAAGCCAGCCCCATGCCTTCATTTGTATAGGGGAATAAAGGGGTGCTTGAGAGAGCCTGCAGGGAGGCTTGAATCACATGACAAAGGCCCTGTGGGGATGGGCTGTCAGGACTGTCAGCTCCCCACTCCAAATGAACATCTCGCAAAGGCAGGCAGGACCCACAGCAGCTCCACCCTGCCAGCCTGTGACAGGGAAACCTCCAGGCAACTTGACAGGAGGAGAATGTGGCAGCTAGCGAGGAGAAAAGCTCTGGCATGACTGAGAATGGTGACGATAGAAATTAATGGGGGGGGGGGGGGGCAGAAAAAAAGAGAACAAAAACCAAGGAGTGGGAGCTGGTGGTGTGGTCCCTTTCAGAATATGTAATGACAGTGTATGCCATTGGTGGGCCTTTGGCACTGTGTTGATTGTTGGGCAAACAGTGGAGGGACAGGGGGCGTGTGTGGGCATTGCATCATCGTGGTGCCATCTTGTCAGGGAAAGTAAGGTCTCAACTAGCAGAGGGCACTGTGCCTGGTGAGAATTTGGCAACCAGGCAGGAGAAATAACTGTTTAATTCCATGAACATGTCTTAAGGTGATTCTCAAAGCTAAAGGAGATACAGCAAAATAGATTATTGGTTGAAAACACAGAGTAGCCTCTGGGTTTATCATATCGCAGTTATACCCTTATATTAAAATATCATTCCCCAAAGGCCATTTTACTCCCTTTTTTTTTCTTTTCATTTTGAATTAAATATTTGGCGGTAATATATCATATTTAGAGAGACCACGCATTAATTTTCTCCCGATGCTGTAATCCCCTTTTTTGGCCACTTGATGCTGCTGCTTTACCAAAGTAAACATTTCCATACACCTGCTCCTCTGGGAGGAATCAGGACTGTGCTGAAAATTGCACTCGACACTTGCTAAATCTTTAATGTCTTTCTCCCTTACAGATGAATATCATTGTTTATAGGAAATTAATTCTCAAAATATCGGGGAGTTACAGAATCACTTGTTCAAATGCAATCATTTTTCTTTTATAATACACAATGTCTTGACGTTTAGGACAAATCTTTGTATTTTTATTGTTTAATGACTGTATGGATTTAAACGGTAAATTTTATGATCATTACGAGACATTGCACGTAAACATTCCTGCATAGAAATGAAAAGAAATGAACATGTAAGTAAAACAAAAAATAAGTTATAATAGCTGAAAAATATTTTTTAAAAATATGACACAAAAATCACGTCTTTTTACATTAAAATCTATCTGTAATAGTTGTTTACGTGAATATTTCATGTACGGAGTGAGTGTTGCTTCTTGAACTGAAGTGTCTTGTTTATCACAGTCTGTTTTTTTTGTCATTCGGGTCTAACCGCATTCTTTCTCTTCTTACATCACTTGAGAAAAGATGTCATCCTCAAAGGAAAACAAAAGTATCCACCGAACACACCCCATCTTTTCTTCTTACACATCAACACGTTTCCAGTTTGCAGTTTGCCATTGTCTTGGGGCTCAGAATTACAACAAGACTGACAAAATGCACACACTTTGTGTGCATGCAGTGTTTCAATAAGAACTCACTCTTAAGCTGTGACTAAAATCCAACACACAAGGAGCTGAATTCTGTATCCAGCTAAGTGCTTGAAAGAACTCACAGTTAAAAGAATACATGAAGGATTGGATGTGAGTTTATAAAGAGTTACTTTTACTAAGAGCTAATATAACAGGGTGTAAAGAGTCTGGACCTGATGTGGGTCCTCTGCCTGTTGCAGACTTACCAGAGCGCTTGTCTCTGATAACCAGGTTCTTTCCCTGCTTTAGATTGATGTTCAAGAGGTACCTCTGCAATGGGCTAGGTGGCGGGACATCCAAGCCAGGGGTCAGAATCTCCTGTGGAGAGCCATTCACATTTAGAAGCCTGAAACACTTTATGGGGGCACAGCAGTTCAATAAATACTCACTGTGCTTCCAAGAGGATCTATTGCATTTTCATCGAAGAGATCACATGTTTCTGAAGACATCTAAATAAAAAAAATATTATTGTGGTACTTTATTGAATATCATTAAGACAAAAGGACAGAGCAAACTGAGGTGGGATATGTACTATAGGGGCTTTAATCTAAACCTTTCATAATCCGTATGTGTATTCCTAATGACCTTATATGACCTTTTTCAGCGATGCCTTCATGTGTATAAACACTACCAGCCGCATTTTTTAAAAAGTCCAAAATGCAAGACAAAGGAAGATTTTATCTGCTTGTATGTGTTCTTTTTGTGTAGCTATTCATCTGACGTTGTAGCGCTGACTTGTAACACAGGTTCTTAAATGGCTCCCATTCCATATCTAAGAGACATCTAGAGCAAAGAGGATGTGACAGTCTTGGTTTCAACTATACCCCAGGGCACAATTGAGGCAAATCCCAGGTTGTCACTTCACTGAAGACTGATCTGCTGAGGACACTTCTGGTACATCCTGTTGCACCAGTAGACCAAACCATTACCATCACAAACACTACAAAGTGTGCAATATTATAATGAGAATTTTACTCTGAGAAAATGAAAGTACATTTTATGTGTATTAACATATCAGGGAACAAAGCAAGCCACAGTACTCGACATTTAAATATTTAAGTAAAAATGGTCAGCGTTGGTCTGTATTACGTTGTGTTTCATCAATATTTTGCTATACTTTTGTTATTATTATCGCATCTGAGGTGTTCTATGTGAATCTTTATAACTGCATTTATCCTCTTGTTAACGGACATATTGAAATAGTTCCTTTATTTGGTTTGGACTTCTTTATTAGTATTATTTCCCTTTTTAAAAATATATTTCATATCTCATGTGTCATAGTACTGACTCTTCAACAAACAGAGATGTTTTCACTAAATGTGAACTGTAGTTAGATACATATCAAAACTGACCTCATCCAGGCATTCGTCAACCTGGCCAAAATCTAGCAGACCTTCATCCATGGATAACTCTCTCATCAGCAGAGGAGAGCTGGGTTCCTGCTCTTCTTCCCATTCTGTTGACCAGGGTGTGTTCACTTGCTCCTCATTGGGAGTAACGCAAGGAGAATCCACAGAGGTGCCATCTGCACTCTCCAAAGGAGTATCTAAAAGAGACATCCGGTCTGTAGAAGCGTTTTCTCTGATTGCTGTTGGAGTTCCTTTATCAAACGAAGGTCTTTTCTGCTCGAGCAGTAAGGTTCTCTTTTCCTTGTAAGTATTCATTTCATCCCCCAGGGAATATGCTCTGTTCAGGGCCATAGAAGCATTTCCTGAAAGCCCCCAGTCTGTTGCGGCGCCATCACCAGACAGACTCATTCTCTCCTCATGGTCAAGTCTTTGCACGCTGGTAATAGCATTTCTTCGTTCAAGATTAGGCTCCAAACAAAGTTTTGGTAAATTTCTCTTGGCTTTTTTATCCACTTGTGCATAGAGGCCGTCTTGAGAGAAGTTCATTTTGTTGTCTGTGCCTGAATTTGATTTGTTACCTTCGTTCTCATAAAGGTTCACAATCTCTGGAGGTGCACTCATCCTGTTGAAGGCGGGTGCAGGGGGATTTATCTGAGAAACCCTGAGTGTAATTTCTGTGTCGGCAGCTGAATCGTTTAGTTTGTCCATGAACACCGATCCATCTGTGGTTGAGCCACTAGCAATAGAATCAGTATCACTCACACCAGAAGAGATGCCAAAGAAAATGGCATCAGAGGCACTAGACAGCAAGGCACTGTCTGTAGACAATGCTTCACCTGGAACAAACGTTAGGTCTGGCACGGAAAGACTGCGGCGATGGGCCAGATTCCTTCCTTGCTTGGCAAGCGGCTTCTTACGAGGCTTCTTGAGGTTTGGTAACTTGGTTTTCACACGCAGGTTCCCCAGTAAGTTCTTTTTCTTTGTATCCATTTGCAAATACCAGGATATCTGTTTGATGGAAAACAGATGTGAAATGCAAATGTTTAGTTCTTTCAAATCTTATGGCCAATTTAAATTGCTAAAGTTCAAAGAATGGCTGTACATTATGACCTGTTCGTTATGACCTTACAGAAGGTGAGGATAGTGAGGATTAAACCCTTAAAGACTTGTCAACATGCACAAACAACACAGAGGACACGGCAGCTGTTTGCCTTCTTATCTTATTTGGCGTCAGACCACAGAGAAGCTGCTTGTTGCTTGACTTTTAATAAACACACAAACATTTCTTCCCCATAAAGAACTACACAGAACAAAAAATATATGCATGCTATCACAGAAAATCACAGAAAACAGAAAATAACTAAGTTTAGTCCCAAATAATTTTCCCATCTAAAACAAAAACAACCCCAACAAAAAGCTAACAAATTACTTCACATTCTAGATTCTTCCTGTTAAGATGAGACAAAAAAAATAAAAAAATTACCTGGTTGGTGGATGTCTGCTGAGCAGCCTGGCTGAGCTTCACAATGATTTAGTTTTCAACTAGCCCATAAAAGAACTTTCCAACAGGCAGCTCAACCATCCTAACTATGACGAAAAAGACCTGTTTGAGGAAGTACAAGAAGTGATTGGTGGATGAGCCACGATGGGTGAAACTAGTCCTACCAGTCACACAAGCTGAGTTTCAATGGCTGTGAGAAAGAATGCCACTGTTAACTGCTGAGTCCTTCCTGAATTTTCTATGGAGGGAGCTCTAGACAACTCCAGCCATGTGAGATCAGAAAATATCTGACTACAAATATTGAGTAAATGGAAACAATGTAGAGAGAGATTAAACCGACACTGAAACTATAAAATGTTTGCTCACACTACACCAGTCTGTTTTGCAAGTCTGTTTATTGTTGATTTGTATATTTGATGGTTTATTTGCATTTGTCAGGCAATATGTCTGTTTTACGACTTGCATACAGCACACTTTGGAGTTATCTTACAGGTCCAAATGAAAATATACATAATGCCATAATCTAGCCTAAGTCTACAACACAACTGTCCAAAACAGTCCCATAATACTTCTGATGGATTCTACAACATGACTGAGGCATATGAAATGTCATAACAGATCTGGCACACAGTTTCACACAACCCCTTATTTATTTACAGAGGGACATGGTTAGCCTAAGCTCGTCAAAACTGAGTATTTGTGTTTGCAAAGTCTAAACTACAGCTCTCTGTCCACACTTAGAAGCTAATGCAACACACTCACTGTTGTTTCCTCGCCCTTCCATTTTCTGGGCCTAACAGTGGAGACGACATGACAGCAGATGTGCTAGAGTCTGGGCTGAGTCTTGTTCAATATTTGCTGATGTCTTAAGGAGATCAGGCCCACATGAAAGAACCACGACTTGGCTTCTAGTTAAAAAGCAGGTTTGGGTATCCGCGGGGCAAGCCCGTGTGGCAGGTGGCCTCCTGGCCTACATCTCACACAAGTCAAACAATTCAAAATCTTGCTTGGTTACTCTACACATGCACACTGGACCTCATCCAGCCCACAGCACAGCTGGTGTCATGGTCAGAAAGCCAAGAACACGCACTTTGGGACATGCAAAGCTCCCAAATTGGGCGCAGGCATGAAAGAGTGAGGTTGTGGAGTACACAGCTGACCTAAACATCTGTTTGCTTTGCAGTATTTGTATTCCTGTGCAGCGTGGAAAATGTAGTTTATTTGTCTGTTTGAGGCACACAGGAGAATAAGTTCCAGAAATCTAAATTCAACTCAGTTATGTCTTATGATACATTTTATTACAAAAAAATGTGTTGCTGCTTTTTAACCATAGCGAAAATATTTTAACTACTCCTCTTAATAAGTGCTAAGTCAGACTTCATTGTGTAGACACTAGCTGAAGCTCCTTGATACATGATGTTGGTTTAAGAATCTTCACAAGGTGAAGTAAAAACTAACTCCAGAGGATTTTGTATGAAAAAGGTTGAGCCATGGATGAGCTTAAACTTCTTCAAACTAAATAAGAGGAGGACTGAGTTTACAGTCTTGGGACATTTGGATCTTTTGTATTTGAACACTCAGTCCTTTTGTCCATAAGCTTTCAAATCAGACAAGCAGATCTCCTCTGTCGTCAGGTTCATCCAGTTAGGGGTTAAGCCATATCCCCCTCTCCCCCTCTCAAGATGCTTTTTCTTCCATTGACTTCTTGTTCACCAGTATACTGATTTTAAGTTATTGTTCACATTTAAATGCCTTGATGGACAGGCTCTGCTTTATACATGCTTACTATTGTTCCTTGATGTGCCCGGAAAAGATGATCAAGCTTTTGGAGCACAGCCCCTAAACTATGGAACATCATTCCTCTTTGGTTTGTAAATTAATAAGAAACATCATTTATACGTCCGCTCCAACTGAGGAGCAATTCAAATCATTGCTAAAGACTCAGCTGTTTTTCTTTTCTTTCAAGCTAAGGAATTTTATCTTCTTTGCAGATTTTACTTTTGGTTTATGATGTATTGTTTATTTTTGTTTAGTTGTATTTTCATTTTGCATTTTTCATTTTCCCCTTCTTTTTCCCCTACCTGTTGCCCAGATTCATGCTGAATTATTCCCTGCTGCTGTAACTGGTAGATATCTGATCACTGCAGCGCAATGTGTCATCTTTGTCTTATTTGTGTACATAAGGGTGACTCAAAATCATCTTAAAATTACCACAAGGACAAACTGATTGTCTGCGAAGCGCCTTGAGATAACATTGTCTGAATTGGCGCAATACAAATAAAGCTGAATTGAACTGAATTTTAGATGTTATTTTATTTTTCTTAACTGTATGTCTGAACATTAAAACTTTCCCATAGAAAAACAAATTTCAGCTTAATATTTGAACAGATTTTCAATAGATTGGAAAATGTTATCTTTTTCTGATGGACTGGAAAAAGTACCTTTCAATCATCTGTGCCAAAAGATTTTTTTTTTATTCTTTCACAAAGCTGCCTCAATTATTAGGAGGACAGGTCTCCATGGTAACATATTTTGTAGCTTGTTCAGGCCAACGTGGGCATCTATTCATTGGGAGGAAAAAAGACATTTGCCCTTTTATTTTCCAGATTGCATTTAAATGGTAAAGCTTAGTGTTGCTGAGGCCCTGTGTTATATTCATGTGTAAGTCTACGAATCTTCTTCTCTCCATTCCCACATGCCCTGTTTAGCTGGCTTGGTTTCTCCTTAAAGTTGAAGATTTACTACTTGTATCCAACACAGAATGGAGGACCCATTTGAAATGAAGTCTTCCCATCCTTTCACTGTGCAAAAAAGAGGCTCATATGTAGCAAAATATTCCTTCATGTTGGAAAAGGCTTAACATTGAATAATGGTACCTCACTCTAATTGCTTATCTTCATGGTTAGCGTTCTTTTTTCACTCCACTCGTGTTTTTAAAAAAATCTGATACTGTTTTAGATAAAGAAATAAAGATCAGTTTAATACATTCACATACTTCTATACAACATGTGCTAAAATATGTGTCCAAAGAGCTGTGATGATTAGTAAAGCCCTATAGTGTTTTTTTCAATTGCGTTGAAAAAGATCCCTTTTCATGCTGTAACAGACCTTTTCCATGACAAACATTTTAACTTGTCACAGCTGGAAAAACAGAAGTAAGACTGAATACAGACACCATGACTCATTTTCATTTGAAGTGTCTCAGTAATATATGCGATTATAGCCTCAATGCACAATATCAGGACCTCCCCGAGATGGAATGTAGTCGCTGATACGCCTGCTATTTGTGCTATGACTCGGTAGTGTCTGCACCTTTTTTTTCTTTTTTCGATTCATCTCAAAGTTGGAACTTTACTTGTTGAGATACACAATGTAAACATGAGCTCATAAAAATGACATATTAGGCTGTTCAGCAGGAATTAAACAGTAACACATTGATCCATCTGAATGAATTACATTTATATTTACCTTACACTTTAATGCATCAATGAAATTTGGGTACTTTGCTTTTATTCATTTGACTCTAATACCTTCTGTGCTATCTCTTGGGACTTATTACTTGTGATATCGGACTTTTTTTTTTTTGCACTCCCACACTATTAACTATTTATATCAGAATATTCTATCAGAATATTACAACATATAATTTTGGTTTTATTGACCCTTACGACTCTGGGGCAAGCAAATGCTTGGCCAGGCTTTGTCAGTAGAGCCCTACATGGGGATTAACCAAAAGACAAGTAACTGTGGTTTAATTATTTGAGTTGTTAGTGAAAAACTTAAAACAGTTTGACAAAACTTGTCTGTCTCCTTGACCTCTGAAACAGGAGGGGTTCATACGGAGACCTCACAGGGCACCTCGTCTTCCACTCAGAAGCTCTTACCTACCACGATGGCCATTGTTGGTTTGAGAAGAGATGCAATGCCAGACTGCTTCAGGATCTCTTTATCACCTGCTAAGCACTGACACAAAGGTTACTCCTCCACAAGGGGCCATACCAATCAACCCCTTTAAAGGTGAGGAGGGGTGTAGGTGGAAAACACTCCACTTTGAAGAGTGTTTGGTGTTTTACAATGTGGTTCAATGCAATCCAGGACCACTTGTGTATTAGAGTAGTTGTGATAATGCCCACACCTCCAAGAAAAACAAAAACGTTTTTTGCTGATGACAACACATGAAAACAGACGCTAGAGAATGTGAACTGTTGTTGGCCTACACGCTGTACCTTGGAAAAACAACAGAATGAAAGGATGCATTTAAATACTGATCTATATGCAAGTAAAAATGATTTTCTTATTATTATCAGTCATTTCTGACTTTATTTATACATTTTAAGAAATTCTGCAGCTCCTTTGTTTTATCTTATAACAAAGGAAGTACTTCAGTCAAGGTTCTGGGTGTGTTTCTAAATAACTTAACACAATCATACCCTCCTGTTTTCTTAACATGAATTCAAATCATATAGTTCAATCCTGACATAATAGTGCTGGTTAAACACTTACTTTCCACCTGATCACACGATAATCGCCATAAGAAGAACATCTTTCATGGTACTGGGCCTGTTTGTGACAGTGTGCACAGGACGAACAGGACGAACAGGACAGCTCAGCAACCAGTGCTTTGTTGTACCACAGTGCCACCTGCTGGTAGTGGTGTTCAACTACACTGTTATCTGCAAAAACATTCCAAAAAAAAAAAAACTTGCTGTAGTTTGCCACTAGATGTCACCTATGTCACACTCCATGGTTTGTGTTATTATCATCTGTTCTTTAATAAACATTCATGCCGGATGATGTCATGAATAAGAATCTTTAGGTTTGAACAAGTGCTGCTGCCATTAGTGTTGCATTGTAATCAGCTTTAAGAAAGTCTCAGTATACTTACCATGTAAAGGTTTTGCTTCTTTTCAGGTTATCTTTATTAGCGGTCATTTTACAACTTAGTTCAACA
>JBBBVU010000010.1:24070781-24083759 GCA_037177055.1 Atherinosoma microstoma
CCCCCCCCCCCCTCCCCCCCCCCCCTCCCCCCCCCCCCCCCCCCCCCTCCCCCCCCCCCCTCCCCCCCCCCCCCCCTCTCCCGCCCTCTGGTTTTTCTCTTGTTTGTGCGCAGGTCCAGACTCACCAGCATGATTGTAGGAGGTGGGCATGCCTGAGTAGACCAGGCCCTGTGGGGGTAAGCTGGGGGTGGTAACAGACACTACAGGAGTGGCAAGTGGCTGAGTGGACTGGGAACTGCTTATCCTCTGGGTGTTCTGAAAAACACACACACAAAAAAAAAAAAACATGAAAATACGTCAACCCAAAATATGACACTGCAGATTCTTAAAGAAAATGTTAGCATGTTTTTTTTCTTATAAATTACAATGACAGTAAAGCTAAAGTTGACAAAATATTTTAAATTTGATTTCATTTGTATCATATGTTGCATATTGTAAGTGAAAGGAGCCACAAGGTGGCAGTGTAGCTTCATGACAGAGAATATTCCGATTTTTCTACTTCAATGTTGACAAAAATGAAATATGTTTAAATAACTGAAAACTCATAATTAATTTGATTGTAGGGTAGTCTTTAAAATACAGCAATTTTTTCATATATTTTTGATAACCTACATCTTGAATTACTGCTTAAAAGAAACAACAGCTGATACACTGGTGAATTTAGCAGGTATAGTAAAAATAATTAGTCTAAAAGCAGAAGTAGTAGCTGAACTACAATGATATAAATTATATATTATTTATTGGATCTATTTTTTTTCTTCACCTTTCCTTCACTGATGTAGCTGGACAATACCAGTCACAGAATCACACTGGACTAAATACATTCTAACTGTCAGACATGGAGAAAACACTATTTTATGAACAGTTCAGAGTAGTTGAGGACACCTGTAATGGGACAACCACCCTGAAGATGATCCATCGAATAAACATTCAGAGTGAGAACATTCAAAGTCATACTTGGGATGACTTTAACGCTCAAAAACGCCCAATCAAGTGTGTGGAAGGATAACGCAAATGACACATTTCAATTCCCAGAGTGACGCACAGCAGAGCTCCAGTGGTTTTCAGTGCAGTGAGTGACATGCAGTCCACACAAACACACCTACACAGCTTGGTGTGGTCATGCAGAAAAACTTTGCTTTGAGCAACAAATGCATCCACAGTCTAATAATCAAAAGCAGACATGCTGTAGTTTAGAACAATACTACAACAAATCCTCAGCGTGTAATGTAACAAACATATGTGCAGCTGCCAGCGGTTGCATTTGAAGCTGTATTGCATCATGATGTTGACAGCTTCCTAGAATTGTTCCAGCACTATCCAGCCAGATGACTTCACCAAACCTGAGTATCTCACAGAATGATTTCATTTAAGATGATGTCATCTTCTCTCCCTCCAGAAAAAAAATACATATAAACATTTATATTTTACTCATCGCTCTTAAATTGTTGAACATCAAACTGTTTAAAAGGAATTAATCACTGATTTTCTCCTTCATAGACAAGCACACACACACTGACACTCCTGGTGGTACAGTGCATGACTAACATTTACATGTTGGGAATAAAGGAGCCAACTTAAAGGGCCAAGGCAATTTTCACAGGTCAAACCCAAAGCATGCAGTGACAAATCGTTTTGTTTTTCTGGATTTCTTTTATGCTGACTGTCCACAGTTTGAGCACTCCCTTCGGTATAGCATCTGTCATTACCGGAAGCACGCTCACGTTTCAGCCATTTGCCCAGGCATTTGTCACAACTCACCAAATCCATTTCCTCCTCCTCCGACTGCCCTCAACAGAAGAAAAGAAGAGAGTTATAAAGAGGAAGCGAGTGGACAGTAAACTGCTTGGTGGGAAAAAGTGATTCCTATTCAGATTTTACTATAGAAGGGACAATATTTGATATTAAACTGCTGATGAGTTCTGCAGTCATTGTAAAATCCATGGCAACTTCCTTTTATTTACCATTCAAGTATGTGGCCAAAACCTTCCAACTTTGCGTGAACATAAAGTTCAAAATGATTTGTTGAGCTAAAAAGCTTTGAACTTAATTAGGTTCTGCCAAGCTTTAATTCCAAGATAATATAGATACTTCACAGGATATAGACGAACATGGTGAATGTACGGCTTAGATCAAGTCATAATCGTATGAAACAGCCGACAAGGACCCTTCTTTAACAAAGGTTGCATAGTACTGTGCACTCTGAATCCTCCCTGGGCTGAAAGGAGGAATGAGAAGCACATTTTCCATCTTTCTGAGCTGTGGGACATACTGCGACCAGGCCAGGGCTCTTAATACCCACACTCAATCAATAGCAGAGGGAAGACACGACAAGGGCGACAAGATATTATCTGGCTCACACCCTGGGCCCCTGATTAAGTCTTCATCTACACTCTGTCACACTGAGATGTGATTAATTTAATACCATTATGGCCTAATGACAGGCCGTCTGCAGACCTGCCACAGCCAGCACCATCCACTGCCTCTACTGCTCAAAAATGCCTCTTTGGCCCAGGCAGGCCTTTAACCAACCTCCAACCATGGGCTAACCTCTTCCAGACCTCCTGTAACACAACCTGTCCTGATCTATATACACTCCAAATGAAGACATGGTAACACAAAATCATTCAAACACTGTTCCAAGGTTAGCTGAGGCTGAACAAAGGAGGAGCACCAACAGTAAGCTGAGGTTTATTTACTAAACCCAATAATTTTTCAAAGCTAAAAGCTGTCACTGACGCCACAAGCAGCACACAAAACTGGAAACCGTATATTTGCTGGCCATTGTCTATAGTCCCGCACATACAGGGTGATTTATGGATGGTGAGTCTACTGTAGCCTCAGGTGTGAGCTGTGGTGAAGGCAATGTGCAATTTGATAATTACAACTAAAGGAGGCTTCTCTTTAAATGTGAACCACTGACGGAAAGTTTCGCCAGATTCTTGGCTCGATCCACAGAGCACAACTCAAGAGGAGCGTTGCTCAGATACAGATGTTTTTGCAGCTAAACATCGTTCTCAGTGAGATGACAACCTCTCTTGCACACCACGCTACGTTGATATGATAACATCAAAGACTTGTGCTGGCAAAATCCTGCAAAACATTCTGCTATGAAAGACTTTATAAAGACTCGGAACAAAGCTCTGCGATGCCCCGCAGCACAGACATTTGAAGGTCCTCGGGCTTGTAATACTTGTGTGCAGTGGTGTGCTCTGTACTCACCAGTGGGGGCATCATCCCTTTGCTTGATGGAGGGATAACAACCCTAAGGTCTGGCCTGCGGCTTCCCATCCCTATGTTCCCTCCAGGAGGTGGCGGAGACTTGGTGGGCATGACTTTACCCAGGCCATTGCCGCTGGGAGTGCTGAGGAGGCCCGGTGAGCCCCTGGGGTTAACAAAACCATTCCCTGCAGAGGTACACAGCAACAGAAACACATCATCAAACCATGGACTGTGACCAACAACACTCCCAGTCATCAAGCAAACCCCTCACACCGTGTTGTCTTCCAGCTTGCTGCAGCACGCAGCATTAAGTGTTTTCTGCCCTCTGGGAAGTTTTAATCGACTCGGATAATTATCCTGCACATTTGCAAAAATAAAACGTCCATTTCAAAATTGATGAGCCTTTTATTTTTTATTGTGAATGATTGCATCAAAGGCAGTTCTTTATATCTTGGGAAGAGGAGCAGTTCACAGATAAATGTACTGTGACTGCTCAAAAGAAACCACTGAGAAACCATTACATTTAAACACCATTTTTAACACTTTTCAAACAAACAATGGCAAAGTGCAAGACTCTGCTCTCAGCATTCACACCTTGGTATCTATGGTCATTAGTCATTTCCTTTTTTTATTAAAATATATAAATGTAAGTGTTACAGATAAAAAGCTGTTGAAACATGTCTGAGAAAATGTATACTACAGCTTTCAGATGGGGCTCCATGTTTTGAGCATTAAACATGGTGTATTTGAAAAACACATCAAGTAAAAATGCCTTTTTTTAAAGTAGAACTAGGAAGCTTACTTCTTGTCATTTCAAATGAATAATTCAGGAACAAAACTATGGTGTCAAAATTCAACTTTGACAGCTTGTTAAAGCACAACTGCCAGCATCGGCTTAGTTCACAACTTCTGCCATTTAAATAAGAAAAAAAAAAGTTTCATAGAAGATTTATTCTTCCTGTTTTTTGTAAACCTACAGTACCTTATTTTTTAGCTGCAAGATACTGTATGACTCATCTGCAGAATGTCTGCAGCGGGATCTGTAGATTCCACACAAATGAACTCTAATAAAAACAGGGCAGCGAATTGTTATAGAAACAACAATAAAACAAAAGTAATATTTGAAGTGCACTTGAATTTTAAGCTACATTCACTTTATGTAAGTCTAAGTGGAATCTTTATGGAAAGCAAAAGAGAAAAAAAGATAAGTAGAAGAAAGGATTAATGGTATCTAGCACAGCATCAGCAGATCAGTAACACTTCAACAAGTTGCTCACTTCTCCATTGTGTTCAATGCACCCCAGTGAAACACAAAGTGAGTGCACAACGAGGAGGCTCCTGCGTAGGAACATAATGGAACAATAGCCCCGCTGACTATAGATAAGGACAGCAACAATTCATGGTCAAATAAACAGTTATGTAGCCTACAATAGTATCTTACAGCTGAATCAACAGTGTGTACAAGCAGCTATCGCCATCAGCTCTGGCTTTGATCACACAAGACTTGGCTGCTGCAAGAAAACAGTGTTTACAGAATTAGCAGAGTAAATGTCCAAGGCCCCAAAAATAGCAAGCCTGATTAAAAGCAGCCAGGATGTCATTCGGTGGGAATGAGAAGTTAGTGCAAATATAATTTCATGTACAGGAATGAACAGCATTGTGGCAATTTGGCCTAAAAAGACCTACCTGCTGACAACTAGAGAAGGTTTTTTTTCGTCTGTACAATACATAGAACTGTTGTTGAGAAAAACAAGAAAAGTGAGATGACAAATTGGCTGTTTTCAAAACAGACACTTTGACTTACAGGATGGAACCACCATCCCTGTCATTAGCAGATGACCTCTCCTACCTCCTGAGTCACAACCACTCTGCATTGTTGTTGTGATTTGCAACAGCAGTAGTCATACTATAAATGATGCATGAAGTTAGTTATGTCAGTTAGTTTTCAATCTTCAATAAACATTTCACTCAAATCACAAAGATAGGGAAAAAAAATAAACTTGTTCTGTAACAAATGAAGGTTTGAGGAAAAACATCAGCAACGTGATTGCGAAGACAAATTCAAAATGTGATTTCTTCTACATGTTATTCTGTTCACAGGTTTCATGTGGGTAGTCAAGGTAAAAACAAGCTGTCCAACACATGTATGCAGTGCTAAAAATAACAAAGCGGAAGGCAGAAAGTGGGCTTCAAAACACTGAAGACTTCTGCTATAAGGAGGGAGGGGGGGTCACTCAGATACGTAAAGTTTATCTCTCAGTGCAGCACTGTGGTCCAGACCAAAGACATATCTTGGAACAATGAAATGTGGAACATTCTTGGTCTCAAGAGAATCAAATCAGGTGTCGATCAGTTTCTGACCTTTGCATCAGAATCCCCCACAAGTTAATTTTTTTGTCTTTAAAAAAATAGTTCAAAACAATTCGATGATTTTAGTGATCTTGTAACTTTACTCTTCTGGCCCCGGCAGCAAGTTTAAATTTTCAATTAATGTAAAATATCTTATTATTAACATCTTTTGATGGGCTGATGGAGAATTTCATGATTCCCAGGCAATCTATCTTCATGTTTTTAATCACTTCTCTTTCTGTGCCACTTTGTGGTTTTAAGAGAAATATTCCAACAGTATCGGTTGTACTGCCGGGAAATTTGGTCCAAGTATCGTCCTAAAGAAGAATAGCAATCACTCTGTCCAATATTTCATTTTAAACTGTCCAATACCTTGCTATTTGACTGTAGACCATATATCATACTATATGACCAGAGTAAATAAATGATAGACAGAGTTGCCTTCATGTCACCGGTTTAAGAACTGCCATTCTGATGTGTCCATTGCTATGCTAATATGTTTGTATCTAGAAGTGACCATAATTGGACAAGACGGTAGATTTTAACTTAGTATTTGCATATTTATAGGTGCATCTAAATGAACTGGATCAATTTGACAGGTCACAAATATGTAGTTCATTTTTTTAACGCAGTCAAATTCACCTGTGAATGTAGCTCATCTGCCCACAAAAGAATTGACAAAATGAAAAATATTGAAATGCACACATTCCAAACTTTACAAACTAATCTGCCACAGCACTGAAACTACTGTAAGGCAAGGTGAGTTCCAGAGACCTTTTTTCTAACTCTTAACAGCCACCTAGGCTATATGTCAGAGAGAATTGCAACAGTATCCACTCTTCACAGTGACCCCCACACCTCTACTGAAAACTTTACCCAAATACACCACAAAACCTGGCCAAAAACAACTGCTCAGGGTGGCCATCCAGCTCCTGAATGTCCAAACTACCCAAATCCCAGTTCTACTGACCATGACACACAGAAACAAAACCGATTCATTAAAGTGCCCCTCCCCCGTAAAAACATAGAATCTGCTGCACAGGACACCCCCAGAGGTCTTCGTAGGTTGAAGATATTTTGGTGGCAGAAATACGACCTGCACAGGTTGAGGCAGTTGGTTTACTGGTGTAACTCTCCACAGCATACGTACAACAAGCCTTGTTCCACCTGGTAACAGCATATATGTACACAACTGTCACTTTTCTTATAGTAATACTCCTGGAATACTGAATCAGTATTCAATCACTGTTCACTTTGTCTGGATGTTAGTCTATTTCGACATGCTAAGCTGAGGACAATGTATCACACTGTCATCAACTATTTCATCACTGGGCAAAGACAGACAGTCAGTTCTGTGTTTTCTGGCTGATTTAGATTTGGATTTAGCCATTTTACTTGCCTCTTATCATGACTTGAGATGTCTGATGATGAGTGAATCAAACAATTCTTTCAACTGAATGCAAGGCGGGGAACACATGCCTGAATAAATACTTAGACCACAAAGTTAATTTTGAGACAAGATCACAGCCACGAGTAAAGACTTTCAACAGGGGCATTTCACCTGGCGTTTCTGTAGTCTGCCCTCATTTTGAATTCAGACTCCTCTCACAGATTGGTTGTGTCTGTAAATCCTCTGTGACTGAAACCTGTGCACACTGAAAGCTGTTTGGTTTCTCTTCATTGTCCTGAATTATTAACATGGTCTGGAAAGGGGGATTACATAAGGCCTTGGGTTTACAAATGAAACATTCAGTTTTCATTTTAAGTACAGCAAAAGAAAATACACTGACTTATTGTGCCTGACATGTTAGATACAAGCATGCGAATGACTGTATAAATGAGAAGGAAGGGAACAAACAGAAAAGTAAATCAATGACACGCAAAATTAGTTTACATATGCACACATCTACTGTTGTATTTAAGAATATAAGAGGACCCATCCTGGCCTCTAGTTTGTTTCTCCCCTCAAAACATGTTTAAAAATACAATTAAGCCTACGGGAATAAAACGAAAAACTGAAATAAAAACAAATAATTTCTTAAAAATGAATCTGTTCCTGTAGTACTTATTCTGCAAGCTGATGCAAAACATACAAACATGCTTTGTAAATATGAAAGGATATGTGCAGCCTGCAGACATGTTGCACAGCAGATTATTTGCATAAATCTTCCCTTTTCACCACAACTTTCTCACCAGTCATGGACCAGAACATGTAATTAGGTGTAATTGTATGAGTCAATGAGAGAAAGGATGCATTGTAGAACTACAAACAGAACCTTGTAGTTTAAATTGAGCCTTAAAGATGGGTTGTTTTGTTTTTGAAGGTGTATTAGTTGTTGAGCAATTATCTCAACCAGAGATAAGAACAACAGATGGCTTATTTAAGAAAAAACAACAGAAAACTGTTTGCCAGCAAATGTTGCCAACAAAGCTCATGGATGTGCACTTATAAGAGGGGAAATTTACACAAACACCTAATAAACAAACCAGATCCTGCAATTTAAGCAGCAATCACAGGACCAACAATAGTGTGGAAAATAAAGTTTCCCCCTTTTTTTAAAAAAAATGCGCAAATTCTTTAGTCAGCAGTGACACTGTTGAACTGTACACAAAATATCATACGACACATCGTCCATCTGGCCTCTTTGAAATGCCTCTGCTGTGGTCATAGCTGCAACTTGTGAAAAATCATAACTATGTCAGGAATGGTCATCTGACAACAGGGCTGAAGCGGTTAGTCTTCCTTGTAGTCTCTGCTCTTCAGCACACTTGGTACAAACAACAGCTGCAGCTTGCTCACACTTTGCCAAAAGCTGACGCCCCATGGCAGGGACTCTGCCTGGACCAGGCACCACACCCACACCTAAAACAAATCCAGCACTCTCTTTAAAGCCTGTCTGAGGTGGTCTTTACACTTTCCAACCAATGTCTGATCAAATATTCTGTAAGTTCAATATATTCATCTCAAATGTTTTTATCCATGAATGTCATGCTGATTTCCAAGAGCGTTCTGTATTCTACTAGAAATAATGTATGGAGGACAACATGCTGAGTGACAAGGAAAGAGTTAAACTCCACCTGCCTCCACGACTCACACAGCACATTTCAGCCATGACAGCCTGTCCGGTCATTGTGTACCGAGGACTTAGCGGGATGACATGGCCTGAATACCTACAGGGTTATGCTGGTCTCGGCATCTTACCGACCCTCTCCAGCCTTATAAGGGCTGCCGAGGGTAGTGGGGGAAAACAGATGCACCTGTCAATAGAGGGAAGGAAACAGGAGGAGGGAGTAACTGCTGAGAGGTGGCCAAGTTTAAAGGGAGCACTGTGTTTATTTACCTGCCTATGTCAGTGGGGAAGCTATTGACCTACTCAGTATAGAGACCTGACTGACTGTTTGGTTGTGATTAAGCCATTTCCCATGTCTGAAAAATGTATTTAAAAAGAATCTAAGAAATGTCCCCCTGTTGAGAGGACAGCTGTCAGGTCGATGTACTATCAGTCAGCAATAGTGGCAACGGTCTTGAAGCAGTCACAAATAGATATGGAAGTATCCAGCTCGTGAGCTAAGCAGGAGGCCTATTGGGCAGAGCTACAGACAGCTAATGAATCTCTCCGGGAAGACTTACCCGCTGGGCTGGGGCCCGCACCACTTGGCACTGAAAGGTCTGTGGTATCCAGCATGCCACCTAATGAGATGCACAGAGTGATATGATTAACCATCTGCATCCCTCTGCAAGATAGCAGTGTGGTGGGCATGCCAGGCCAGACATGAAAATGTCAAGTAAATCTGTCTTCATAGCACACGAAAGGGTGGCATGTGCTCCAACAGTGTCCTCATGGTGGGAAAACTTTTAAATATAGGATTAAAGAAAGCAATGTCAGCATGTCGGTTCTGTTCAGTATGCTTTAAGAAACGTGGCTGGTGAACGCAGCACTCCACGATGAGGATGCACCTTCAGTAAGCAGTTATTCATGCACTGGGAAAGCAGGCATTCATCTGAGCCTCTGAACAGTTTACTAAGATGTTGTGTGAAACATACATAAATCAAGTCGACCTGAATATTTTTCAGGTTTTAGGAGATGTTGATGTGATATAAATTGTGAAAAAGGGAAACAAGGAAAAACAAAAGAAATTTGTTATTCTGTAGAACAGACATTTAGTAACCCCGTCCAACACCTGTGAATGGGTAAGTGCCAACCGGTTGTGATATGTGGTTACAATGAATGAGGTATTTGCCACCTTGCAGCATGTACTTCCATTGTATGCAGTGTGGCTGAATCTTGAAAAAGCCACCTGGACTGACTGAGTCAGATCAGTCATACAAGCACTCATGCATCTGACATCATTTTTCCACAACGCTGATACAGTAAAAGGTGTGATGATGAGTATTTTAGAGGGTGTGAAGAAATGTATCACACTAACACCAGTTAAAGGGGTTTGGTGTGACATGACTTGACATTAGGTCCCTAACATCCAGGGCCATTTTGCAGCAAGACCAAAAGCACTTTTTTTGCAACAGAGACAACCCTATAGTTTCTTGCAAAGTGGAAGCTGAGACCAAACCCTTATCCATGTGTGCATGAGGTTGCATGTGAAGTACGAGGCTTTGAGCAAACAGCTAGCTTGTGTGGCTAGGCATAAATCTGTCTAACCACACCTCACTAATTAACACAGCATATCTCATTTATGACATGAACCAAAATTAAGGGTGTCAGACTGCTTTTTTTTTAGATCCATGTTCGCTCTTTCCGCCTGCTTCCAGTGTTTATGCTAAACTCCATATTTAACACAGACATGAGAGCTGTATCAATCTTCTCAACCTAAATGGAGCAAGAAAGTCAATAACAACTTTCTGACCCTTTAACAACCAGTGATAGTACTGAGAGAAAGAAAAAACATAAAAACATTGTCAGCTGCAATCAGCACTTCATCCACTACTTTGACAAATGGTCTGGGATTGTTGTCCACTAACCTGCACTGCCTGCACTGGTGGGCCTCTGAGAGCCTCCACTGGAGCCAACATTCCTGTGCAGAGAGGCCTGCGGAGGGGACAGCATCCCACTTTCACTCAGAGAGGCTGTGGCTGCTGCCAGGGCCTGGCTGCCCAGATTCCCTCCTGCCTGGTACATGGCATTAGGATTGGATACGGGCACTGCCACATGCATGGAGAAGTTCTGCTGGGGCAATCCTGTCGGCTAGAGGAGGGAGACAAACACACAAATATTTACTCACAATGCACTCAGAATCCAAGGTCTGATGAGTCTGTTGGACCGGTAGTTGCCATTGCATCATTCACAAAGAGTTTCTAATGAGAGTTAGTTTTAATAATGTAATACATTTACAGAATTTTCAAAAAGTGCACATTAAAGAAATGCAAAATAAAAAACGACATAGTTTTAATCAAAACAGATTCTTTACACAAAGCCTAATATACTAACAAAATGTATCTAATTTAACAATATGACATCCAATATCCCTTGAAACACTTAATCAGCATCAGTCAATACAGCATACAATAAACACAAAGAAAATAAGAAAAAAGAAAACATGCATTCAGGTGGTCACTTTGGCATTGCAGTAGTCAGCACCAAGGATGTATTTTTGCCCTTTAAAAACACCATACTGCTATGGATTTCCCAGCCCAACAGAAACTGGTGGTGTTGGGGATTTACAACTACAAGAATTGTAACTTATTTGCATCTGCCTCCAAAGTGCTGACTGCACAAAGCATTAAGTGAGAACAACAGGTTGCAGTGAGAGCGTTTCATCATGGCATTATCCAGTGAGCCAGTCGGGCATTGTCATTAGTTTGTTAATGGCAAAGTGATGTTTCTTCAGGACAACAGACAAAACATCTGCTTAGTAAGCATACATTCTTGCACAATTCTAAAACTGTCACACATGATAAGATCACAAAAGGTCTGACATTTTTTTAAAGGGTAGCCAGTGTGATAAAAGAGAAGGAAGATGTGAAATAAGACTGCAGAGTTAATGTGCTCTAAAAATGCTGTCATTTGAAAGAATAATTTTAAAAATACAATTTTTAAGAAAATGTAACATTAACAAGGAATTGTAAAAAAAAAAAAAAAGAAAAAAGAAAAAAGAAAAAAAGAAAACCATCAGGTTTGGGTTAGGGGAAAACAACCCCACACAAAAGAATCTGTTTCATGATTAATACTCAAAGTACATTCAAAGTAATTACTGTGTGCTATATGTTAAAATAGTGACTGCACTTTAATTTACGACAAACATCACAGTGATAATAGGGTGTAATC
Organism: Atherinosoma microstoma; assembly: GCA_037177055.1. Classification (NCBI taxonomy): domain Eukaryota; kingdom Metazoa; phylum Chordata; class Actinopteri; order Atheriniformes; family Atherinidae; genus Atherinosoma; species Atherinosoma microstoma. Next base: position 24,082,634 of record JBBBVU010000010.1, read on the forward strand.
TTTCTAGCAGAAGCATGCAAAATTTAACCTGTTAATGAAATGTGATCTTTTCAGGGTGCGTCAAAATATCAGCTGCAAAACAAATCAACAAAAGAAACAAATGCACGCCCAATAAAGGGGGGGGCATTCATCTTAAGGTAGTGCAGCTCTGAAACAAAGTTAACAAAGATTCTGGAGAAGTAACGTAAAGAGGAAAAAGTTAAATGAAACGATGAGATAAATAAATAAAAGATAAAAACCCTTTGTGCCACAAAGCCAAGCAAGAACATTGCATTTACAGTACTTACGATTTTATGATTTCTCATCATATTATCAAACTCCTCATTAATTTTTTTATACTTTTCTTCTGTGTGAGGAGTGAGGACATATGAGGCATCGGGGTCCGGGCTATCACAACCTCTGTGTTCTTTCTTGTTTAGCGCCTGTAGTGAACATCAACATAAAGACAGGAATCAACACAAAATAGCAGGGGACAAAGGAAGTACTTACACCACAGCGCTTGTACATTAAATCACTGTCTTCGCTTAGTTTGCTGAAATGGTCGTCCATGAGGGGGCTGTGCCCAAAACAGTCATCAGGATCAGGACTAGCACAGTCATTATGGCCTTTGTTTCTCAATTTCTGAAATGAAATTGCACATTTGAAAAGACACAGAGTACAAGATGTGGAATTGTGTTGTTGCTGCTTGCCAGCTACAGTACAGTGCAAAAGTTTAAGGCTCTTTGGATACATCTAATCTATCCATTTTTTTCTGTAATTTGAAAAGAATCAGTCAACTGTCACGAAGAGCAAAAGCCCTGCAATAGATGGTTTGCTGTTGACTTCACTGCCCTTTGTTTGAAGCTACTCACCCTCATTTGTGAAAAAATACACCTGAAACTTCTGTACAGTACTGTGCTTTAACTAGAGTCCTTTTTCTATCAAAACTGCTACAGCAACATTTGGCAAAACTGCAGTTCAACACAAGGCTCAAAAGAGTCCCCTTCCCTTTGCTCTTCATTCCCACCCTTTCATGATCACCATTCTTTCCTCCCAACTCTTTCTGTTCTTCCCTCTTTGTGTGTGTGTGTGTGTGTGTGTGTGTGTGTGTGTGTGTGTGTGTGTGTGTGTGTGTGTGTGTGTGTGT
>JBBBVU010000010.1:24089469-24130914 GCA_037177055.1 Atherinosoma microstoma
TATATATATAAACTACAAAAGTATACATTCATCTGACTAACAAGATTCTTAATGTAGTGTAGCCCATTGATTTCATAAATGAGAGAAATTGCTGTGCGGATTCTGAGCAGATTCTTCAGTTTCCTGCTCTGAGACTGGTGAAAGACAAAGCCAGTAGCTGCAACAGCCAAGGAGAAAAGTCTGTGGATGAGAGAATTCAACTACAAATTGAAGATAAAGGCAATCCAATGTAATTATTGTCATATGGATTAAAAATGTGAGAACAAACACTATTCCATCTAAACAAAAAGGAGAGATAACTGAAGGTCTGTCTAACCGTTTCATTCTCTGCCTCTCCGTTTCCTCTCTCTTTGGTCACTGAGTGGATCATTAGTTGTCAGGGCCATTGAAACCATACCCCCAACCCTGAACTCCCATTCCTGCTCGCCTCTAAAATATTCATAAGGACAATTAGGAGTTCCGATAAGGCGAGTACGGAGGACTGGGGGGGGGCGTGCGGCAAAGAGGGCAGGATGTGCCAGCAGGACGTCTGTTCTGCAACACTCTATACCCCGACCACAGGCCTGTCCTCATCAATCTGATACACAGCAGCCTCCCTCTTTGCCCCCAGTCAGGCCAGGCAGTCAGGAGAAGGTGGCATGGTGCCAACAAACCCCCAATTCACTCCCCTATCCCAGCAGGCTTTGCTCTGTCCTCGCCTTTGGGCAGGAGGGGTTGGCCACACAGCTTGAACAGTGGGAGGAGGGTGGCACAAGGGCAAGCTGGTTGTTGCACAATCTAACTCACTGAAGTTGTTGTGCACGAAAGGAAGGACTCATTAAAGCAAAACAGGAAGGTCATTAAGCATAAAGGGCGCATCTAATAATCTTTGGCATTACTAGTATCACTGTCATTATGTACCCAGATATAACCAAATTAGGTCAATGTATGACCTATTTCAAGTAGTTCATGCCATGGCTTGTGCAAGGTGTATGGTTTGAGCCAAGTTTAAAAAGTTAAAAGTACTGTAGATAAATTTGACATAATATAATTTAGGCAACATATATTATAAACAAAACAGTTTTGTTTGGTCTTTATCAGTACAGTACAGTTTTTTTTTCTTTAACAAAGGTTTTTGTTACCTAAATGAAAATTAGCCTTTTCTCCAAATAAAGCATATGTTTGTTACAGTCGAATTAATATATTTATCGTAGTGAATCCCCAGTATTATTCTATAGTAAAAACATAGCATTTGATTGTTCTTGTTTGACATTGTTGTCTACTTCGATCTTTTGTTAAGTGTGCATTTGTTGGTAAAATACACTAGTTGTTTTATTATGGCATTTATTCATATATTTTCTGTGTTGCTATGATAGCTCTATTAGCATCCAAGGATTTCGCATGAGGTCTCACAAGGTAAGTCTATAAATGCTCTGCAGATTTCTGTCCAATGTGCCTATATTCTTATAATAATAGTTTGACATTTTACTTAGACCATGACACATTAATTTGGTATGTATTCTGTACAGTTTTTAATCCAGGGGTCCTTGTAATTCTATAATATGATTAGATTAGATACAATTAGATTTTTCAAATTAGAATAAAGTTTTTATCAAGTCTTTAACATTAAAATCAAATCAAGCTGGTCTACATTAATTTAAAAAAGGAACAAACATCTTCATCAAGGCTAAGACAATAAACATGCTTTAATACTAGGTGAAAGCCATGCGCACACTAATGAGTTCAAAAGCAGGATTTTCTTTTGCTTAATAGTTTATCAAATCAACTGAAAAAGAGAAAAAAGAAAAGAGAGTTTCTTAATCTCAGGTCACAAAACATCTCTCTTTAAGTTTGACAAATACAATAAATCAGGTAAAAGATTTTAATAGACATTGAAAACAAAAGTCTGCATTAAAAAAGGATAAAAAATTATCTTGGCAGTAACCTGGTACCAAGCAACATACACATGCACAGGGCAGTGATATAAACCAATGAGATGCAGTGCAGTACATTGTTGGATTGAAGAAGTTCAAAATAACAGTGCTTGTTAATGGAGATAAGTCATTCAACAAAACAGCTTCAAACTAATGATCAAACGAATCAAACTTCAGCTGAATGATAAAGGATTCATATTGCAGATTAGTATATAGAAATAGACCTGATGAATATTACCAAAACGGTTTCATTATATTCAGAGAGCTCCAAAAGAAGAATGGTGACCCTTTTTTTACCACTAAAAGCCCAGAGGAAAAGCAGTCCTTGTCCTATAAAAAGGGGCACTTTGAAACCCAGCATGTTGCTCGCAACAGAACCATTAATACTGCTCACTGTGGTGAAGGAACACTTTTCAGAAAACTCTCACCAAACTGCTTCATGAAGGATTTCACTGTTAAGATGTGTGGCTGAAAGCCAAGGCAGGAGAAATACCTTAATAAACTGTAGTATTTACACCACCATGTACACTCATTTAATATCTCTCAACACTTTAATGTAACAGATGTCATGGCGCGAGGGAAACCACAAATTACAATCACAATTAACATAATCAGGTGCATTTCAGTGGTGAAAGAGAACGCTTCTGTCTATTTTCACCATAACATTTGCCATCTATTTTTATCCTTTCCTTACTGCAAGAGTCTAAAATTACATGCTGGTGCTGTATGAACATACACTGTGTTTGTTTTGACAAGTACCATAGCGTTACTCTGGAGCTTGCCTGTCCTGAAATATAGGCCCGAAGGTAAAGTGTCTCCTCTCAGGTACCCAACACACTGAGGACACACAGGAAATAGGAAGTGGCTCGTTTTCACAACACACGGGCCAAACAAGGAAGCAGTAACAGGATCTCAGGAACATAATCATCTTCCTCTTGAGAGAAAACAGCTTGATAGCCTTTACATTCTGTGGCAATAAGTACCAATACATAACATCATCCCAACATGGGATGGTAAATAAATTAAATAACCATTATGGGCAGATAATGAAATGTTCCAAAATATATTGTATTTTAGACAATGTAAAACACTGTAAGTGACTAACAGTTCTCAAAAGTCCAACCCTATTTCCATGACAGTAGTGACACTGTGCAAAATGTAAATTAAAGACAAAATTCAAGGATTCGCTAATTAATTTAAATCCTATAAATATCGCAAAGACAACATGCCAAATGTTAAAGTAGCACTATGTAACTTGTTTTGATGGCACAATGACAATCATTATGTACACCCCTGGAGCTGTTGTTGCCCATCAGCATTCTGAGCCTGAGAAACTGCACTTTGCATCTTTTGCTTCCGGGACGCACAAAAGAGCTTTACATACTCCGTCACACTCTAGGACCTGATATCAACGCAGAGGCCGCTATGAACGTGCACCGTGGCTGATTCATCAAAGAAACACAAGAGGACATTATTGGAGAAGGAGAGGAAAAGAAAGAGAGAAGACAAGAGTCAACATCAGACTGACTTTTACTGACTGGAGAGAAGTCAGTGTGCAGGAAGGATGCATGATGGATGGCGAAATGGCAGTCGTTAGGGGGCGCATCACTGAGAAAATATGCACAAGTTCCGTAGTGCAGCTTTAAAACTGACTCATTTAATTATTTCTCGAAAAATACTTTCTCATTTCAAATGTAAATCTAATCTAATGCTATCCAAAGTTTTTTTCATTCTGGCTCTATATATAAATTATAATTCATTTTAGCTGTTCAACAGTTTAAGAAGATGAAACAAACTCAGGCTGTTTTTCCACAGAGCCGTGCTTCCGTAATATGAGCTGAATGGGGTTCAACATTGTCTTGCTGAAATAAGCAGCATCTTCCTTGAAAACTAGGTCAGGTTTTAGGGCATCTGTTGCCCTGAAACCCTGACATGCCAATCAGCTTCAGCGGTTTAAGAAGCCCAAATACACCTCCATGTCATCATGGATGCTGGTTTATAAACAATGCACTGATAACAAGCCAGCTGATCCCTTTCATTTGTAGCCAGGAGGAGAATATGGTCTCTGGGGTTTCAAAAGAGAAATGTCAAATTTTGATTTGTTAGATGACAGGACAGTTGTGCACCTTGTGTCAATCAATCTTAAATGAGCTTGGACCCTGAGAAGAAAGAGTTGTCTTTGGACTTTGTTTAGATTCTTAATATATTTCTCACCATGGCAGTATTTGTGGACACAGTGGTGAACTTTGTTCATTGACATTGGTCTTCCAACGTTTTCCTGAGCCCATGTGATGATTTCCTCTACAGACTCATATCTGTTCTTAATATAGAGCCACCTGAAAGCCATTAGGCCTTTTCCACTGTACAGAGATTTGTTTTAGAATCTCAAAATTTTTGGATCATTTATCATCATACGCAGGCATGTCTGTTGTCAATTAACATAATTAGATAATAGATGTCCTAACATATGTTCTTCTCTAATCAATAAAGAATTGATTAAAATGTGTTTAATTTTTGTATTTGTTTTGTTATTTTGCCACAATCTCAATATTTTTTTAAAAACATGCTGATGATATCTAATTCAAAATGAGCATTAAACACCTTATATATGGATGTTTTATTCAATTAATAAATATTAAATTGTAATGCAATATGTCTTTATTGACATTTTAGACAACACCCAAACTTTTGAAGAAATGGGATTGTATGAAAAATAATTTTAATATCACTCCAGTAAATCATAGATGCCCAAAAGTGTTTGTTTTTTTTGTCTTTAATATTAAAAATAGGCAGGCAGAAATTTTCATATATATTGAAAAGCCCTGGAAAATCAACATCAACCCAATAAATCTATGTCAACAGCAATGACATTTGATTTAGCTTAAAGGGGATATCTCATCATTGCTGTTGTGAGCTCTGAGCTGAAACAGTCGAAGAGGCTGCAAAGAAGAAAGATATGGGTGAAGAGTTAGAAGCGGGTATTAAGCTTTATGGAGACCTGAAATTTAAGTAATTTAACCTATTGCTCTAATGGACCTTTTCGAATAACATCCACAAGGAGGAACACACAAACTTTTTTCTACACTTCAATATTCAGTCATTGTCAAATGCAAATCTACATTTTCACATTTTGTTGCTGATTTTTGAGAGTAATTTTTCTATTTTGAGTCTTTGCAAACACACGAGAAAATGAGGGATAATGACACAAATTGCAAACAACAAACGGGTGACTCAGCCAGACATTATGAAAGCATGGTGTAATCTACCTTGGACTCAAAATGTTTAATTAACTTCCTTTTTTGTATTTCTAGAAATGGCAGCTTAAAAAGAACATCACTGGTTTCCCTGACAACCTGAACTACACATCTAACGATAAATGAATACGGAGAAAAAGAGGAAGAAGACAATTGTACAAATAATATTAAGACGGTTTTCTGGTAAATGGCTTACTTAACATTTTATGAATGCACATATGCTTAATTTATAAAACCTTATAGATTTCAGCATTTCTATGTTTACTAATAACTGACCGTGAACTGAACAAAACTGTGAAAACCTGATTTTGTCCCAAAAGCCAAATGTCAAGGAAAGAAAGAAGAGAAAACCTAAGCTCTAATGACAAACTTTCTTAACTCCACAAACAGATTTTATGTATTCTCTAAACATTAAGACAAAAAGTCTGAGCAACAGTCTTGTTTGCTCATACAAGCAACTGTAGCTGGTCTAACATAACAGTAATTATCCACACAGCAGCTTAAACTGAGCCACTGCTGTATAACACAAGTAAATTCCTGTATTCATCCAACCAGTATTAACAAATAAGAGACCTACTCCTTTAAGAAAAGATACCTATTAGTTAGAATAATAGGTATTACTGCATCTTTGAAAATAATAATACTGTCCTTTTGCTGTGAGAACTGATATGTTTTAAACTGATGCTAAATTATAAGTACATGAAATACATGCAACAATATTAGAAAACACATAAAAGTTTGTCCAAAGTACAGGATGCCGAACAGTTCATGACTGTCATTAAACGCTGAGCATTATGTAATCCACTATATCACTGTTATTTGCAGTTATAGTCAGGAATTCAACTATTTAATACAATGATCACCAGTAATGCAGGTTAACTTGCTTCCCGTTAAGATTAAATTACACACGCTTTAAAAACAATGGTAATAGTGAGCTGAAGTTTTACTGTTAAAACAAGTTAGTACAAGAAATTTAAAAATGACTAATTCTATTATTTTTGTCATTTTGTTCTATACTAGTGTCAAATAAAGCAAAGTTTGTGATTTATATTGTAAACTGTAAAACCACAGTAGTAGTACAGCAAAATAATCACTCCATCTGTAATCTTACTTTGGTACTACAGTGGTTTCATCAATGTGCTTCAGCATTCCAGAATTTGTGATTACTGCTCACCAACATAAATAAACTGTCCACCACAATATCCTCAACAGACTTCAGAGATGACGGAGTACTGATTTGTTTAATATTTGCAAGACTGAGGCTCTTTTCTCTCATAAATATTTAATCAGAAATCCTGCTGATGAAGGGCTAGAGCAAATCAAAATGCAAACCTAGTTTTAGTTCATATAAAAATGGCAGATGACAAAATATAAAACAAATGAAGTAATTTCATAATTGTTCCGTTGCAATCTGAACCCTTATCTCTGATCAGCACATTCAGACATCCTGAGGATGCTTTGTTTTTGTCAATTAAGTAAAGAGGTGCTTTAACTCCAGTTAAAACTCTCTGTTATTAAGACTCCAATTCCACTAATCTAATGAAACGAAAAAAGAAAAAAACTCTGATTCAGTGAATGCAGGTTTTGGACAGTTTTCTCCTATTTTTTCTTTAGTGCTCTTTCATCTCTCTTTTCAACCCCCTCCCAGCTTGTTCCCCAGCTTCCATTTCCAATGAGCCACCGGCATGAGGATAATTGATCAATCATGCTAATTGAAGAGTCTGGACAGCTAGACCACCATAGCAGATGTGCCAATTTGCATTCATTAAGATCGAAATGAGCCTTAATCACTGCTCAGGCTTTGATTGACGAACATAAATATCTCCTGTCTGAAACTCATGGTGCCCATTCAGCCCCAAGCTTTTTCACAGATTCATTCCATAGCTGATGATAACATTTATTTGTCTTTCAGTTTCATGTCACTGGAAATGCACCTCTGAAACACAGTCGCTTTAAATGCATTCACTGACTCCCGTCATTTAAAAGATATGATATAAACATGTGAAAAGGCTTGATTTAGATGACAACCCGAGAGCTGACATTCAATAATGGTCAACATTTACATATCTTATTAATACAGCTCCCTTTCTAACAAAAGTTGATAGTGACCATTTAAATGAAACCTGATGGAAATTACCTGATAATTTCATGCTCATTTCTTCACACAGTGGTGGTCTTGTGAGACAGGGAGCGCTCCTTCATAAAAGGAAAAGCAATCGTCTGTTTTTGCCCAGAGTCCCAACAACAATGGCCAACCCCTCTTTATTATGAGGAAGAAAAGCAGAATTTCCCTATGAATGATCTTGGGTTGTTTATTCTCACGAATCATCAGGGTAAAGGCACAAAGGAGATCAGCAAAATGTCAGCTCTTTGCATAGCACAGCAAAGCTACTTGCAAGTCATTGGTATTTTACAAAGATTGCATTCTCAAATGAAGTTACAGCCCATTCACAACCTTGATTTTATAAGATTACAGTTAAGTGTTGCCTTAATGTTGATTCCATGTGCCTGCAAACCTGATTAATCCTAACCCGTACGATGCACCTTAATTGTGCTGAATTGCTCAAAGAAAGAACAGATAGATGCCAAATGGTGCTTCTGAAGTTACTATCTCATTTAAACGTCTCTCCTGGATAAACAGGCATCTTTCTGTGTGCAGGAGAACAGTGTAAGGTTATAGCGGAGCATGAGCAAAATCTCATTAGCTCCAGGCAGAGGAGGGGAGTAAGACTAAATATTATTAGATTAATCTAATGACTAACAGCAGCATTTTCATTTGTGGTATAAACCAAATTCACTAAGTAATACAATAGAAACAAACTCATAAACCTTCAGTCATGAATAGCCCAGTTGACAACGACAACAAATAACACATTTACTTCCAAAGAGAAAATACTATAAATTGACAATGGCTTGAAAATATTTTGCCTTCAATGACACTAAAAAGAAAATTAACACAGGTTTGTTTAACACACCATAGCTCATCTGTCGCCTGTGGTGTTGGTAAGGTTAACACATGCAGACATGTACAAACTCACACACCAACACCCACACACACACACACACACACTCACGGGAGAAAAAATCTGAGCCTACTGCTCTGCTTTGGACTGCGAGCCAAGTTTGAGACAAAGTCCACAGCCCTCCACTGGGTTATCAAACTGTGGCCAAGGCATGCATCCATCTGTGGAAAACATGGAGACTGTTCTCCCACACTGCACAGCTCAGCCTTTATCTACAGATGGTACTACTGAGCAGGAATGTGACCTTTGATTTAGTTTCTCGCATGGAAAGAGCTCACCAGTGAAAAGTGGGAGAGGATTTTTCTTGCCTCCCAAAACTGGACAAATGAGCACATGGTTGTTTGCATGGATCAGATTGGTTTAACACAATTTAAAAATTTAGATAAGTGTCCAGTGTAAGTGTCCTCATGTGAGGCCCATTTCACTAGACAAATGAGGGAGGGGTTGATGCTACCCATCATTACAAATCAGCTCTTCAGTGAATTGGATAAGAATTGGAAGAAGAAGAAGAAGAAGAAGAAGAAGATTGGAAAAGTGCCCAGCTAAACACACAACAGGGATTAGAATTTCTCTTAAAAGATGATCAGATATAGCTCCCACAGATAATTATATGGATTGTGTGGTGTCGCTGTGAAGTGCACTGATTTGGCTTCTTCGGCTCTGCTTCATTTCTCATCCTTGACCACTTAATTCACAGGCAGAGAGGAGTTGCGCATATTTGTAACGATGCTAGCTGACTGAGCTGAGACAACAGTGGCTTGTTCCCGCCGTTTGGACCGAGGGGCAGCTTGATTGAGAGCGGCCAGCAGGACTGAATGGGAAATCAGCTCGAGACCACTGGTGCAACATTATGCATGATGTACATTCCAGCAGGACCATGTGGTTTACAGAAATGTACAGCAGCAGGCCACGTGCAAAAAATTGGGTGACATGCTAAGCGAGTGAAAGATGGCCTGATTTTTTTAAAAAGGCTGATTCTAAAAACTGAAATTTGTTTTCAATATTCTAAATAAACTAAGTTTTGATTCCCAACGTTTACTTTTTCCAAAATTACAAAATCTGAAAAGCAGCAACAAAAGTTTGGGCACCCTGAATCGTCAGTATCTGCTGCTTACTTGTATTCTCTTTGGTAAGCATCACTTTTAAACACATTTTGTACACAACTACAAGTCTTTCACTTCCTGTCTGTGATTTTCACCTACTCATTTTGATAATGGCTCTTGGTTCTCTAAGACTCTCGGGCCACTTTGCTTTTTTTAGGTCTCTCCAGAGATTGATGATATTTTGGGGAACTAAAGGGCAGAAAATCCTGTAGCTCATGTTTCTTGAGGTGGCCCATTCAACTATAAACCATCCTCTTTTCAGTCTGAGCTTCTTCTTTTTTTCACAAGCAGTGTGATGTTTTCATTATTTGTTATATTTACTGGAAACTTTTCTTTCTTCTTTCAGTTTCCAGTACCACTGTCTACGCAAGCCCACTGCAGGATTTATCCATCACATTGTTTAACAGTTGGAAAAAGATTTTTTCAGCCATAACAACCATATATTCAAAGCTAAATATAGCTATTTCCTGTAATACAAATTTGGACCGGGGTCGCCAAAACTTTGGCAGTTTATGTGATATAACAGCCTGAGGAAGGGCCCAGTCGATAGTCTGTGAAGAACTCCATCACTCAAGAGAGTGGGAGTGTGGCAAGTCTTGTTTGAAATAAGACAGCTTCCAGAGTCACGGCAAAAACAAGTTTGTGGTCACTGTTATGTAATGAATGTGTCCATGTATCTTTTATGGAGGTGAGGCCCTGCTCTGCTTTGAAGGCCCCTGATGGAGGAGTGACTGCATGAGGATGCCAGAACACTCTTCTGCAGCTCTGCCAAGCAGGTAATTCACAAGCAGAGGCGGCATGAATAAAAGATAATGGGCCACAGCTGACTCCTTTATGCTGCATGCAATTTCACAAATTTTTCCAAGTGAGTCTTTTCAAAGCAAGGATTCTTGATCTTTCCCTATCTTACCCATCTTAAACTCATAAAGTCTCCGTAATTGTGCTTTACCAATAAAGGTTCTGTATGTGTAGTGGGCAGGTGGCACTAAAAACGGGTACAGCAGTTTGCAAGGTCTAATAAAAAGTTTTTCACCCTATAATCTAAGTGGATTTCAAATAATAGTGATAGAGATTAATGGATAATTTCATTCTGACTGTCATGACTTAGTCAATAGGCATTAACATACATTGTGTGTGCTTTCATGTCAACATAATGAAGATCCCGGCCCCTTAAAGCAGATCTTGAATAAGATGAGAAACCAAGCATGTGCCAGTGCAAGATGTTTGGAAGAGGATGCATCTGTAATCATTCTCATTGACTTCAGTTTTTGCACATTTGGCTCGCAATTTTGTTCGCTGGCCTAACAAGTGGCTTGCTCTTCTGCTAGTCGCTAGGCATACAAGAGTTGCCAGGAAATCCAAGTGCTTGACGAGCTTTATAGAGCTGTGTGGAATGTACTAAACACTGCATTATCACTGAAAAGTGCTGCAGAAATAGCCGAGCCAACTGTGTGTGCTGAGGAGTCTGGAGCAACCAGACTACACTGCACTACAGGTATATCTGTGGGAAACAAGGTCAGCACTGGTGGTCAGTGGAGATGGTGCGTCTGTGTGTGCAGAGATAGATTTCACACGTCAGTTGATGAACACAAGAGAAGTTGAACTTATCACTGAGTGCAGACCTCCTGTGCCCTATCTGCATGGTGACTCGAAGGAAACTGTTACTTGTTCCTGACTCTTGTATCTACTCCTGCAGCATTCACAAAGCAAGCTTGCTGCTGTTGCAGGATGAATATTTTTTCCACTCCAATTGCAGAACTAAAATAATTAATGTAGCCTAAATTTAATGAGTGTGAGCATGGGTTTTGTGTAATAAATCACAAAGAAGAGAAACAACGCTCACTCACCTCTACAATGTCAGAGTTGGTTCTGCTCTCATGGGGCTCGTTGTACTCTGTGTATTTCAGCAACACTTTGTCCATGTCTGTGCTAGCGTACTGGAACAGTTTGTTAGAGCTGTTGAAAATGATGAGGGCTATCTCACAGTCACATAGTACGCTCAGCTCATAGGCCTTTTTCATCAAGCCAAACTTCCTCTTTGTGAAGGTAACCTGAGGAACATACAGAAAACAAAAGCATCCATTAAAAAAAGAGAAATTATAGCTTTTTTAGCAAATTTAGGAACATAATCACATGTACTTTTTTATTTATAGTGCAATATTGCAGAGCATTATGTTGACATCTGTTATATTAAATACTAACTAGAATGTGCAGATAAATATAATGGAAATACTAAGGCAAGGTTCTTCAATTGTACTTAAGTAGGAGGAAAAACACAGCACCATGGATTCTGCTGCAAACAAGGTGACAGAAAACAAGCTCATCCCTCCTTTAGAATGATTGCATTAACACAGTACATGTCTAGTTATCAGGCCAGAGGTCAGGGTTAGAAGCACGAGTCAGCCAGCTGAGTCAGAGCTTTGGCAACATTAGGGGTCCATACATTACTGTAGCCCCTGACTCCATGTACGGAAAGCTATCACTGTAGTGCAGCATAAGCCATGTAACATGAGCCCTCAGATGGGACTTGGGGTCATACATCACTCCAATAGTAACGCAACCCTCTCTGCAAAGTGACTCTCTGTCCTGTATCTCTGCAGCTCTGTCTCTGTGGTTGCTTTAGACCCATTCACATATGTCATTATGTTACACCACCTCTTCACAGTAAGCTACACTCATTTTTCAAACCAAAAACACAATTTGCAGGAAGGGAGGATAGAAATAAAGATGTTTTGCCTTTGGTTTTGCAATGGATGTTGCTTCAACATTTTATTTTACAAGCACGTATCATCTTCTCAAATGTATGCATCCTTCATTGTGGCTTACGAATGTGCAGGTGAAGACTGTGCTGTAACGCTAGAGAGCTGTAAAGGTCTGTATTTTCTATCAGATTCACTGACCTACTAAGAGAGGAGTTGAGCAGATGAGCTGGCTTTGTTCAACTTTAATTGGTCACAGCTTGCGGCTATACCCTCATTCTAACTGATGTGAGGCAGTACAATCCTATGCGTAACATAGTGTGTGTACCCACGCAGGCAGTGGGGTCAATCCAGCTGTGATAAATGAATTTCAAATCTTCCACACTGCAGGTAACTACACAGGACCATTTTTCTTACACTAGACATGGAGGAGTCTGACCTCAGTCATTTTCTATTCAGTGCTCTTATATGACCACAGTCTCGAAACGACAGGGTTATATACTCAAATAACATCTTTCCTAACAAACGGGAATAAGTTTGAAAAAAAAAAAAAGTATACACATAAACTCATTTTAATATCACCAGTCTCTGGTCTCTTTTGACCCACATGGTGTAGTTGCCGCTATAACCACCAAATTTTCATCTCCTCAGACTGAACACCTTTTCCACTCACTCTTTCACCAGCTCGCATATTTGTTTGTTTGCCCAACCAACTGGAAAAGCAGGGACTGCCATGGGGGGGGGGGACGATTAACAAATTGTATGCTCTTTAGCAGATGAATGTGGCCGTTAAGCCGCGGAGATGTCACCTTTCAGCAGGAAGCCCAGGATGAGACGCTGAGCGAGGACTTTGTTCCACCTGGATGCATGGCAGAGTGCTGAGTGCAGGGCTGCTGACCCAGGCACCGCTTCATTTCAACAGCAGCAGCACTGAGACTTGGTCCTTGCCCCATCCACAAACACACTACCTCTACTAAATCCAGCTTCAGCTCACACTGACATTAAGGGTGACAACCATACAGCTATGATGCATTTACATTGTTTTCTGTATCAATTTGTTTTCTTATCTTGCTCAGCTGTCTACGAATACCATTTCAGTTTGATAAGTCATGACACAAAAAAGCTTATAACACAGATAACAAGATTTGAAATACAACCTCTTTCCACCCCCTCGTCTTGCCTTAGAAGACTGGTGCGACAGTGGAAAACCACAGACATCCTTGAGGTGAAGTGGGAGGTTCACTGGTACAACTTTGCTATGGTTCACCAAGTCAAAGTCACCCACAAAGACACTCAATGCGGTCTTTATAGATTTGAGTCGTATAGTTAAATGTCATACAAATGTAGTCTAGCTCCTAAACTAATTCATGTAATGAAAGGATAGAGCTCTACCACACACTGAACCAGCGCTTCTTACAGTTGTTTAGGGAAGTCAAATAACACTGCTAAAAAAAATTGAATAGAAAAAAAAACAAGTCATTCCATATGATGAACATTATAAAAGCTCACACAGCTCAGCAACTACAGAACAGGTCATATAGACTGTAGAAAGCTGAAAAAAAGTCTCGGTTTCAAAATGAGGTGGTAATTCTGCTCTCAATTCACACTTTTTTGCATTTCCACTGTCTTCCCAGGTGCCCAAGCACCACAGGCTGGTTTTACAGGGCTTTAGCTGAGCTTGGTAATCTAGTTATTTTATGCTTTTTTAATTTATTTATCCATTTATGAGTTTTGCATGTTTGCAAAATTATATGGTTTCAGTTTTGTTTTTTGTTTTTTATTCCTGTAAGAAGTCAAAATGAAAAAGTAGTGCTGCTGGGGGGAAAGTGTGCTGTCTTATCCCCAAGTGACAGTGATGATTTGCCTAAATAAAATCAGTAAGTGGAGAACATTTTTTATATTCTCCAAATCCTACTTCAGGGACTATAAAAATAATCATATTGACAAGCTGCTGGATGAATTGGTATCATCAGTTATCAATTTGCCTATTTGTCAGAAAAGAATCACTGAGGAGCAGTGTTGGTGTAATGCAGAGCAAAACTAATTGAAATGTTGTGACATGATGGCTTTTTGGGCCAAATTTATTCTTCTACCTGTGTGTTAAGTTGCACAGTGCATCCTGAAATAAACATATCTTGAATCTATAGCACAAACACAGAAGTGTGTGCTCCTGAAACTAGTTAGTCAGACCTGTCCAACAGAAGTAAATAGCAACATATGCTACTACAAACCCAGACACACACATTCACACAGAGTTGATGTGTCAATCAAAGGGTCTATCAATGTCTATCCGCGGGCAGGGGTGCCAAGATGACAAATAAGACATCTGGGACTGAGAGTGCAGCTGTGACTGGGGCATGGCAGGAGATGCCTGAGTCACTAACACCTTCAGAGGGGGTGAGGAGCTAGAAGCCTTATTAGAACCTCATGTCACCTCTGACAGCCCCCATGGCAGACATGAGAGCGGGCTTGAGAGACAGTGAGATCTGGCACCAGCTGGCAGAGTGACCCAGGCCCTGTGGCTGCTGCCCTGGCTCCACAGTGGCAGAGTGTGTGGGCTTTGGAGACAATCCAGTGCCACCGCGACTGTCTGCCTGGATCAGCTCTCTCTGGGAAAGAAGACAGCCGCAGGACCCCTATGTGGATGAGGAGTGAGGTCTCAGGGGGTCTCATCCAGTAGGGGGGTATTGACCTTGAAACCTACAGTGACCATGACTGATCTTGTTTGCTGGGGAGGGTGACATGCTAGTTATCCAAATGTAAGCAGGATTCCTGGAAATGTCTGTAATCCAAAACAAGTCTGATCCAGTTTAAGGATAATTCACTTTAGGCTACTGAAATCTCCAAGTGAGACAACGCTCTGCATTGTTTAAATTGTACATTTTACAATATTGTTTATTGTCAAAGTGAAGTTTCTAGTGGAACAACTAATTGATTGACTTTTCTGAATATGAGGTTTGGCTTTTCCTTTCTTTTTTAAATTCTTTCTGGATAGTCAGTTAAAACATATGTAAATAATAATTTGCTCCAGCCATTACATTTAGAGATGACTGTCAATGTTGAATCTTTTTATGATACTTAATTTCATGTTTTGCTACTTCAAGCATGGTTTACATGGCATACATCAGCCTAAACAATGACATAAAATGCTGTAGCTGTCAAATTTAACACTTTTCCTCTGTTTTTTTGAGTGTCTATCAGCAATCCTTTTGCCTTTAAACAAATGATGATAACCACTCAGAACTTTGGTAATGAGTTGAAGCTAAAAAACCGGAGGTATGCGCTGTGTTGCTCCCTGGAGAGTGAACGAGAGAGAGCAACTCTGCGTGTGCCTACAGGCACATGACTTGCTAGAGCAAAACCCAAAATGAGCCACAGCAAGGGCAGGCAACCCTCCACCCAGGAGCAAAATCATCAAACTTTTAATGACTTGGACAATTACCCCCAGTGAGCCTGCTTAATGGCATCCAGAGGACATCACCAGGCACTACTCTCTAGGTTTCACCAACGTCTATACTAACTAACAAGACACATGTGTATCATTGCCTCTTCCACTTCCATTGTCGTTCTACAGTAGATACTCTCCATGACAGCTGCTCAAGGAAGATTCTGAACATGCTCAGTGAAAGCATGTTGCTCTGTTGCTGTTCTGCAAAGAACATGAGATTCAAAACTTCGAAAGTCAGAAAGTACAATAACTTTATAGCAATATTTAATTAGTCAATCTGAGAAAACAGTAAGAACCACTGTATGTAACAGGGATGTTATACTTTGCACATCTGCAAGTGGGGTGTGCATGACGAGGATGTCATCATTGAAGGGTGTGTGCACTATTCTTTGAGGCCCATCCAGCAATGTTTTGTGACTGCATAGACTTCTCTTGATTTGATTCTAACCTTGTTCTGTGTATCCCAATCTATTGAAACAACGCCCTCCATGTGTAAACTATATTAAAGACATGCACCTTTCTGCGGAGGACATTTATTTGTGTCCACAAATAAATTGGCTTGCCAGTAAGGTAGTGATGAAAAAAGCAGAGCATATTTGTGTGGGACAAATGCATATTTGGGTTTGTAAAAGGAAATAATTACTGTTAATAAAGTAAATGAGAAGAATCCTACAACATGGTGCTGTCTCTTATTTACTATTCACTTGCAATAAGCAAAGTCAGCATGGCTGATGACTCTGCTACTGTCTTGTAGAACTATCACTTACGCAGAGTATTGTTCAGAAACTGCAGCCCTATAGTATACATGAGGGGATCTCTGCTACCTGCATGTATCAGTTTGAAGGCATTCAGAAGGCTAGATGCCAAAAAAAACTTTTATGTAAACAAAAACCCTAATGCTACACATGACATATGCAAAACTCCACTGTGCAGTATTTTCTGTTTTCTTTTGCCTATATTTTATTACAGTATAAGCGTCAATACGTTATTTGTTAATGTCACTGTATATACATCACACTGCAATCAATTCCTGATAAAGTGTGCAATTACAGACCTCCTCAGCCTGTGTTGCACTCTGTCTTCTAAATTCTGAAAGGTTAATAGCCCTCCTGAAACACTTGCAGTGATAGTACAATCCCCTGTTGTACATACAAAACATCCTGTATGACAATACTATATAATTAGCCTACTTAAGGATCTCTTTCATTTAAAGTGCTGGAGCATGAAAGGATAACAGTAGAGTGGCACAAAGATTTAAATTGTCTCCAGACAATTAGGACCATATGCTAATGGCTATTCCCCATTGGTTAGGAGCACGCCCCAGGGAGATGGCACTTTGTGCTTCATGGCCCACGGAAAAAATGAGAGAACGATACACACACATACATCACTTTATACCCAGGCTTTTTTCTTAGTGCAGCAGCCTATTGTCACAGCAAACCTTCTGCTGAGCCAGCTAAAACCAAGTAACGCAAGCTGTAAAGCCTGCGTTATGCTGATAAACTTTCCTGCAAATTATACAGCGAGACGTTTAAAATCTGATGAAAACACAAAACTTTGGGAAACACATTCATAATAGGCACCGTCTCTCTCTGCAGATCTTCTTTTATGTGGAATAATGTAGAAAAATGCCTCCCCTAACTCCTTTAATACATGCATTGTAGAGAAGTGATCGTCTGAAAAGTTTACTTCATCTTTTTTTTTTTTTTTTTTTTTGTCATGTTACAGGTCACAGAATGAAGTGTGAATACCGGGAGCCACGAGTGATTCCTCTCATGGTCTTGCATTTGGATTCCAAAGAGTCAAGTGATACACTGATAATTGGGCCCGAATGTGGAGTTTTGTTCCACACTTGACTGAACTGCTATCCTCACATTAACAGTCAGCAAAATGGTCAGCGTACCTAGTGAATATTACCATAAATTTTGTCACATTTGAGACTGTGTTGACTAGATGTGCTTTATTTGGGTACAAGGAACCTAAGCATCTTCATTAATTAGTGTAATTTATCAAAAACTAAGCTCATACTCCTTTAACTTAACTCTTAAATCAAAGAGAGTGTAGCTATGTAAAACACAGACATAGCTGTCCGGCTATAGATATCCACGCCTGTTATTCCTGTCTCAAACAGACCCATGTTGTGCAGTGTCTTGCTGTTGAGGATTTTATATTTATCATTTGCAGACAGAGAGAATTCCAGCTTTCTCCTTCTTTGTGGCTAGGCAGGACCAGTGTAGCCAAGGCAAAGAAGGGTTATGCATGTCCTTCTGACCCACCCTGCAAATGAGAGGGTACTGTAGTGCAGTGGCTGCTCTTAATTACTACCAAACAGTTGCAAACATGTGGAGTTACAGCATACGGGCCCCGCTATGCTACCAGGCCAGCGGACAAGCCCTACAGTGTGTGGAGGCCACAGGCAGCCCGCTGTGCTCCATGCTACCCACAGTTCACTCCCACGCCACGAGGCCCCCGCTGCAGCCCAGTGCTCCTGCTGCCTCATCAAGTTCGCCGGTAGAAATTGCAGGGTGGCAGGGGAATCATGTCTGTAAATATGACCGCACTGACAATGAAATGTCATGGTCCCTGTTCAGCTGGTTGGGACTTTGGGGAGGGAGGTTTGTCTGTTTAGATCCATGCAAACCATGACAGCTGCTTAACTTTGGTCCAGGGCAGAAATGCAACTAAAAAATGCAACAGAAATGCAACTAAAAAAATGATTGGGTCTATACACATCTATACACATTCATCTTAACATTTGATGCATAAATACAGGCATGAAAACAAACACCCTGTGGAAAACGTTGACTTTTTCAACATCAAGTAAAATATTGGGTCCTCTGTGAAACAGTGACCACATATAGTTTCATACTTGACCAACACTATATGAAAGCTACATTTATAAACATTAATTTAGCCAAATTATGAACAGATTTAATAGCAATTTGGATCGTTCTTCCACCAGTTTCTGATATCAACTTGCTGATTTATTTTATTTTTTTGCCATTACCTTTTTAATGAGGATGGTTTGAGTTTTCAAGCATATGCATGCATTTTCAAATCACAATATTTAATTGATTTTAACAACCGGGTTTCAATTTGGTCATTTCTAAAGCCTTCATTTCTACTTTGAGAGCCAGTCCTCAGTGGGGTTTTTTATGGTGCTGAGAACAATCATCCTGTTGGAAAGTCCACCACTACTGGTTGAAGACACTTTGACAACACATAAAAAGGGTTACTTGCAGATCCTGTGATAAAATGTGTGATTCTTTGGAGATGTCATCTTGCATCAAACAAGCTAGTGGTTTGAATTTACCGGCGTGGTCAATCCTAGATAAATTGGCTGTAATTTTAGATGATTGTTTTTGTTTGTATAGATTAAATTTGAAGATTTTTCAAAACTTCTTGTTAGACTCACGGGTAATCGAGCTCTTGTGATCTTGTCATTGTGATATAACACATTTTAGTAGAGAAAAGAAAACCAAAGCCATTTTCCTATAAGTACAGGAAAGATCAGCATGTTATACCTTGGGATGCACTACTCATTGGTATCGTCTCTGGAATTAATAACTTTCATTTTATTGATCTAAGGTGATCAATTTAAGACTGTACTTACCTTTTCCATTTGACTGATTTGTGTCCTTCATATCAATACAGACATCATAATGTAAATTGGATGTGTCATTGGACGTGTTGAAATGTATCACGAATTTTATACAGGATCAAGTTGTTGCTTGCTCAAAAGATTTTGTGCAATTTCCATGAAATGAGCTCGCTTTCTAATGGAAGAAAAGTCTCATACTGTCCCACTCACCTGCCTGTTCCTCTCATCCATGATCCTGGTGATCTGTATCTTCTTCCGCCCCATGGCTGGGTGTTTTCCGGTCTCTCAGACACCTCAACAATATCAAAACAACACGCTTTCTTCACCCACTCCCCTAGTACATTGTGCAACAGTCTTTCTTCTTGTGTACTCTTCCACTCTTCTCAGTACACTCTTTTCTCTTCGACAGACCACACCACAATCTGCAAGAGACAAAAACAAAATGTTAACTTGTCGCCCAAAAGTGTCTCTTTAAGCACTTTTAAGTACCAGAGTACCTGACACATTCAGAAAAAGACATACCTAACATGATTTTCTATTGCCATTGTATGCATCAGCTTCTAATTTACTATACACGACAAGGAACAAAAGACTATGCAGCCTTACAGACTAGTTGTTTAATAATTAAATAATTCTTTCATGCATAACAGTCTCCATGATATCAAGAAACCATGACATATGCTATATTATAGTTGAAAATTGTGTTTATGATATGATTCTTAACATAAAAACAAATACTGCAATAATGAGGACTGCATTCGACTTCTGCACCTCTGCATAAGATGCAAAATTTCCTTTAATAAAATAAAAATACAGCCTTCATTTCTGAAAACCTGTGCTTGTTCTTTGTCATATCAACATGTATTTGCAATATAACAAATATTTTTGTAAAAAGATCTTGCACATGTTAATATTGTTAAAATAATACATTGGCAATATGTTGTGGAGCCCAAATGTAAAGTTATCTGTTTTCACAAAAGGCTACATTGGAGGACTAATGTTCAATGGGAGCAGTACAAAATGTTTGTAAATTGTTCTCCATATGGACAGAAAGCTGAATGAGTTGGATCAATATCACATCTAATAAATATAGCCTGAGGTTTAGGATAGATAATACAGTCAGGGGACTAAGCTACAGCAGCTTGATCCTTTCCAAATGTATCAGAATACATCTCCCAGAACCATGAGCAGTATCTTTCTCAAGTGGCAGCAACTTGGTAACTACTCTAAATTGGTGTGAGTCAGTGATCTCGGAACTGTCAGGTTGATCTCACTTCTGGGCCTGAGCGAAGTTAAACTTCGGCTCTGTTTTCGATATTTCTCTCCGCCTAACTAGCCTTTGCATTATTTTAAAGTTCACTTTAAAATATATATATATATATATAGAAAATTTAAAAAAGAAGTCTTTTCTCTCCCACTTTCTGAGATGTTATAGTAATGTTCTCTTACATTTTTCTACACTGACCACACTGATGCCAGCTTTGCTCTTAAGATGATTAAGAGAGCACCCAGTTTGGTGTTGACAGTAGGCTGGTTAAAATCTCCTGGGTTGGAAAAAGCTAGAAGGGATAAAGAGAACTGGGGGTATATTCCCACATGAGCTTGTAACCTGGCCAGTAGTTCAAACCACAGTGTGCCCCAGGGAACATGTAACTCTGCCCTGTCTCGTCTCCTGTGCAAGAGGAGATATAGCCCCCCTCCCTTGAGGCACATCCATCACTTCCACCCAGCAAATAGAAAATGTCTAAACAACTGCATTTCCCTTACAGTATGAGAACAAATGTAGAAAGGTTAACAACTCAGGCCATTAGATGCAGTCAGCATTTATGGGGTGAGGAAGCCAGGGGCTGAATTGGCAGTGAAAACGAAAATGACCAGTTCCAGTGGTACACAGTCATTATGGGTTACAGATGGACTGGCATTATGGTGTCTGGCTGCTTGAATCAGGGCTCCAATGTAGGCAAACTTGACTGAGATCACCTTGCTAACTACCCACGCATAGTTGTCAGAGCCAGGAAAGCAACTGCCTAAACCCCCACAAAGAATTTCCCCAAACCACATCACAGCAGACCTGGAAGAATGACAATATTCTAGTTGATTCACTGTTTCACACATATAAGCTGACATAACCATGTTTGGATTAAAGGGACTGCAGCGGCAAATTTTAATTCCACCAAAGACTTAACAGGACCACTAATTTTATAATTATGTATTATTATTTACACTGATAATTATTTATTATTTATACATATTTTGCCTTTAATGCAAACAACAATCAGTGATAATAGTAAAAAATATCTTAGAATGAAACTGATTACTTTATGATTAATTCATAATTTCATGTTAAAGGAATCTTTTTTCTTATTTTAGCACATCTGAGTGAGGGGGAGATAATTCCAGCTAAATCTTATGACCAAACATTACTTTCAGAGCTCTTCCTGCCAGACAGACATGTGATCAATTTGATAACAATCACTGTTGTGAATTTTATGTGCATTCATTCTATGTTTGCATATCATTATCCATACATATATAAACATTTTTTACTGCAGCTCAACTAGCAATCACCACTGAAGACCCTTCAATCTCCCTATTTCTTTCAATGTGCGAAAAGAAATGAGCTAGTACTGAGGCACCTTAACACGAAGGCATGTGCGCTTTTTTTTCTTTGTTTATGCAGAACTATTATTAAAGTAAAACAGTTCAAGTTTAGGAGTTTAGAGGAATAATATATTAATTTCTCATGCACAGATACGCAATGACAAGCTGAGAAGGCATCCGGGCATTCAGACAGCAAGTGTGCTTTGCTTTCAAGTTGTGTCAACATTCATCAGAAGTGATAGGAAATCTAAAGCAGATGGCTGAATGAAAAACTTATTTTCAGAAATTTAATGATAAATAAACTGCAGTTGATCATATTGTGATACACTTCAATCTAGATCAAATGATCCTCAGAGCAAAATGGGAAAATTTCATCTTTACCCAGGTAAACATGTCAGTAGATTTCAGATTACAAAGGAGACAATGTCTGCAGTGTAGCAGAGTACATGTTAGCCATGACAGTCTGGAGAGCTAGAAAGAGTATCTGTTATGATCTAAATCATGTGCTCTTGGTGCATGTGAGAGTGTACGTGTAAGAAACGGAGGCAAAGAGGAGAAACTTAAAAGGAGAAAACTAGAAGTTGACGGAAGATAAGAACAACATGAGACTATGTGGTCACCCCAGCAAAACATCGACTTCGTATGAATGAGAGGTCAGTTGTAACAACCGCAAAAAAGTACACAATCATACAAAATTATAGATGATTTTAATAGCCCAATAGCTTCATTATAATCCTGATGGGCAATTCCCCACAATGCAAAGCGCTTGTTTTTGGAAACATGTTTTGTTGCAAACCTTTTTTTGACTATGTTTACCATGCAGGCGAAAGTGACACAAAAGTGATGTAAAACTGATTGATGGTCCAGATCCAATGACTGTTTACACTGCAAGAAAAAAAAAGTGATCTTTTTCAGACACCACTGTGAACAATTTTGGCCACAATGTGACTGGCATGTGCAGGTCAATCAAGTGAGAATGGGGTATATGACCTGAAATGTACAGACAAGAAAACAGGGATACTACAAATGAGTATGCTTGTGGGTTTGTTCTGTGGTTTTTGAGTAGAGGAAAACCACTGCATCATGAGGCGAAAGACAACTGCAAAAACTTTCTGTTTCTTACTGTCCACTATCACATGCACCGGTTTCTCTTCCTGCGCACACAAAATGACGCAAGTCGCAAAAAGAGGACGTCAAGCTTGGATGTATATCTGATACGGGTCACCTGGCTGTTTAGACTGCGGTTGCATTTGAAAAGATCGGATACTGATTGGATTTGGACTACCTCCTGATGTGGCCCAAATCTGATGTGAAAAGATCAGATTTGAAGTGGCTTGGGGTGTTAACACTGGTAAGAAAAATACCCGATCTTTGTCACTTAAGGGCAGAAAGATCAGATATGGCCTACTTTTAATGGCAGTGTAAACGGAATGTTGGATCTGCTAGAAACTGGACAAATGCAAGCATAAGAAGACAAGTGACAGAATAATTTTGGTGGTCAGCCAGAAAGTGTCCTGACTTAAAATAATACAAACATCAAAATGGTTCATGGAGTGGTCTAAATTCTGAGTTTACTTTAAGTCTCTGAAATATCTCAGCTTGTAAAAACAAGTACTTTGATGATTGCCATTCAACTGTTGCATTACAGTGTTTTCACTCCAAAATGGACGCATTCCAGAGTTCTTTGTAAATATTAATAATTTGGACCTATAAAGATGGGAAAGCAAAGCCCAAGTTTGAAGCACCAAAATTTTCCTTTACAGTTTTTGGCTTTCAATCGTTGTTTACAGAAGGGTTTTAGTCCAACCGAGACTCCTCTCTTTTCTGTGTGAGCTACATCATAAATTATTTGGAAAAATTTTAAATGACTTTAGAATCTGATGCAGCAATGATTTATCCTTTTTTTTTTCTAGCAGCAACTTTTCTGCTCTTTTTGTCTATCACAAAGTGGGTTATACTCTTACAATCTTTTGCGATCAATTACAATGTTTCTTTGCTTTTTTAAATCCCCATTTCCTGAAGTTTTAATCAACCTGACCATCACACTAGCTCACTCATTTTGAAGAAATTGAATAAATATATAGAATTTACATTAACGTATCAGATCAGTGTCAGATCAGTGCATCCTTGGCTTGAACATAGAAAGCAGCACATTATTCAACAGCATTTCACAACATTAAAAAGCCCCTTATGATGTACCTTTTTCATCTTTGATATAAACCAGTCCAGCACTTCTGAAAGATGCTTACCAAACATTTGTAACCCATAAATCAATGTCCATGTCACCATAGGAACAGCCACGTCAGCTTGACAGAAAGTCAATAAGACATGTCTAACACAAGTCCTTCCCTTACTACAGTGTACCCCCTGTTAAACATACACACAGTTTATAATGTGCCACAAAAGTAACTGACCAGAGCCGAACCCATCCAAGATGAGGTGTGGGAATGACTTAGTGGCAGGGATACCAGTTTTCTTCCTTCTACCTTCTTAAGATGAACCACTGAGAGACTGGGAAGCTTGGTGACAGCCCTGGCTCTTTCACAATCAATAAAACATGCTCAATTCCCTGTGTAATTACTGAATCCAGCATGTTCTCTTACCTTTCTCCTTGTATGCTTGCATCCACTCCACACATTGTTAAAGCATTACTCCCTCAACTGCTGGCCTATATAAACAAAAAAATTACATAGTGCATTTGAGTCATGAGCTTTATCTAATGAGCAAAAAAAATAAGGCCACTAGGATTCTGTAAGTAAGTGCAACTAAGGTGTATTGGCTGAAACTACTTCAAACTACAACATGCCAGGAAAAAGGCAAATTAAAGTAGAATTTACAAAATTAGACCTATGTAGTGTTATAGAAATTTCATGCAGCTAACATGCCTCCCCCTCTTTGAAGGTGATGGACAGTAGCCAAAGTCTTGAGCACAGCCGTGACAGTTGCTCTTCCTGTGCAAAACAGAGTTAGCCTCAGTATCCTACCACAAACCATGGGCAGACAAGACTCAACTTCCTGCCCCTCCATTTCCTGTTATTCAGGACCCTTCTGTATGCCCTCTGCAGGGGGAGGTGGTGGAGAGGAAGAAAGGGAGGGACCACCTTTGGGACACCCTTCCCTTTTTGATCCTTCCACTTATTACCTTCCTGAATGTAGGTCTGAGACTAAACAACAACAACACCAGCTCATCTCAAGTGGCCTCGCTCAGTGTGCTAACTGTATTTATTGGAAGGACCATTACACAGGCGGGTTGGAGAACATGTGCTGGACCCTCGGCCATTTGCTTCACAATTAGTAGATACAGACCTTTTTCTGGTTATTCAAACACTCCACTGGTTACATAAGAATGGATCACAGGTCTCACAATGCAAATATACAGTGACACAACAGCTGAAAAACTGAAAAGGCAACAGCCTCTTGCAGTAATCTGATGTGCATTGACGATAGGATCATGTCAGCTAATTCATGACAAAAAGTGAGGCAGACTAAATCCATAGTTTTACAGATTTGCTTCAGTGTCGTCTTGACACCAGTGCAGTAGGGAAAAGAACATCCACCTCTTTGTTCTTGCTTTCATCAGGAGGTGCTGTACCTGTAAATGGGGCTGTTGGCCTGAGGGGAGTGGAGGCAAGCCAGCCCTCTCACGCTCTCTCCCTCTTCCCTTTTGTGAGGGTGTGCTTATCTGCCTCTCCAGCAGTGAAAAGCAGGATTGTGGCCCTTGCAGCATCAGTAGTGTTAATGTCTCCTGATGCTAATCTGACACACGGCTGATCCCTCAACAACCACTTTCTTCTTCCCTTCTTTTTAAGCCCACCCCCTTCTTTCTTTCTATTTTGCTTGCTTTTTCGCATGATTTATTCCTTTCTTTTTTGTCTCTTCCTTTCTTTGAACTCATGTTATACATTCCCTCACCTCAGTTTCCAAGGCGACTAATGAGATATAATTAATAAGAGCTATTGCAAGGGCATTTGAACAAAAATAATTAAACAAGAGGCTTTGAGAAATGTAAAAAGGGGCAGTCTGCAAAAAGTGGAAATTCTGCAGCACTTCCCCTTCCTCTGTAAAGCATTGCTTGGGGTGTCATTTCTCATAGAGAGGAATGATTTGAATAACATTTCAAGGAAATATGAAGATGGTTGTGTTATGAACACCCTGTAGGTGTTGAAAGAATTACAAATTCAAATAGTTTACATAAAAGAAAACCCAGTCACTAAAAGATTTGAAAAGACAGAGCGAGCAACGGTAAATCTAAGGCTGCTTATAGATTCTATCCTTGTAAGTTTCTTGTCTTAATTCATAAAATAATCAGTAATCAGTTTACATCAGACTCAATCAATTAAGATATAAAAATGCATTGTTCAAAAGGGAGCAGTGACCTGCACAGTAGGGACAGTCACAAAGCCAGCACTGAGAGGCTGCACGGAAATGGCAGCCAAGCAGACAGCGAGTGGTTAATCTGCCCTGATGACTGAAAGCTCAGTCCAACTCTCCAATGACCCAGCTGTAATCCCACATTGGATCAATGCAAGTTCAAACAATCCTCCATGCTGCTAGCACCTTGCTTGGACTGGGGGATGGTGCTGTAAGACAGGGACCAGGAGACAGAAAGCTACTTATCACCTCCAAAATGACATCAAAAGGAAAGAAAGCCCACAGGATGAACCTGCTCTCGCTGAGAAAATGTGCAAGGGCCGCATTATACAGATGACTGAATGGAAATTATGTTGCTCCTTCAGATAAATACCAGACATGTATCCAATCTACCAAATATGAATGACGATGAGTGGATATAACAACCAATAACCGAAGGACATCATATGCTGACAGCCTAACCAGACAGGCATCCTCCATCTCACTCTCGCAGCACTGTCAGGGGATGAGAGGACTATGCAAGGTGACTTTGACTAAGTGCCTAGGGGGTTTCATGAGAAAATGCCATTGACATTACATTAATTTCATGTCTCTTTTTTAACTGACTTAGTGCCACAGAGCACGGGATAGCACAAAAAAAAAATGAAACAGACATTTTGCCTTACCTTCAAGGCACAGGCGGCAGGGATCTAGAGGCCGGGAAGACAACAGTGACGAATAGGTAACATGATCTTCTACCAACACACTCCTATTTTTAAGAGTCATTCAACAGAAAAATGAGACATTCGCCCAACAGAGAAGGATAAACGCTCATCGGAAACTTTTCCACTGCACTTCACACTTGTTTGGGTTTGATAACAGGTGTGTGTGTGTGAAAGTGAGATGGAAAGAAAGCACGAGGAAGGTTGGGGAGAGTGGGAGACAGAAGGCACTATGTCTGTGTTAACTATGTAGGAAAACGTAAGAGAAACAAGACTAAAAGAAGCAACCAGCGCTCATCCCATCCCACCTCTGTGGTAGTGTGCGGTAGCAGCGTTGTAACATAATTACTGCTGGGACACTTCTATTCCCAATGATCCATTTGCGTCAGTCAGGTTTTCAAGCCCAGCCAATGAATGGATTCTCAGTTTCTCAAGGATAAAGAGATGACCCTCACCTAACAGTTATATCCATTTCATGTAGAAAAGCTACTCTCCTCCTCAAGGTAAATCCCTTGATGCATATTGGAGTGAAACTTTTATGAACAAAGAAAATGGTGAGAACTTCCTCAATGCAAGGGCAGTGTGATGAATTATGTCTCATTAAAAATGAATGCGATTGACAACAGAGAAATATTACACTGAAGAGTTCAGTTGCTTTAGTGCACCACTAACGCCTGTTTTAGCTACTATTACACTTACGTTAAAGACTTGGGTGCCTGATTATAAAAAAAAAAAAAAAAGAGCCCCTGGAAAACCTTGGAAAATGTTTGGTGTGAAAAAAAAACGATCACTGTCCTTAGGGTGACTGTATACTGGAGCCTCAAAATTGTTCATTTCTTTTGACCATCATGAAATTATTTAAGAGAATAGGTAGGAAAGGTTTGACATGTGACATGTGCCACATTGCCACTGAATCTTCGGCAGATTGATGAATCATTTTATAATCACATGGCAGCCCTCTGAATCATAATTAAATCGAATTATGAGGTACCTTGTGCTCCCCACCCCTATCATTCGTTCATTGCAATGGTTAGAAGAATTTTGTAACTATACATGGATTAGCAACAGCAGTTAATACTAGGGAGAAATGCAAAAGTTTGTATTTTTCATGTTGGTTAACTGTTAAAATGTGTCTTTTATTTTGAGGGTGGAAAACATCCAAGACAGAAGTTTAGTTCATTGTTTCACTGTATATTCTCTGTTTACATTTATGCAAATCAGTGCATATTTAACTAGATAATACATAATTGGCAGATTTAAATATAAAACTTCAGAAAATTTGTAATAAAAAAAAAAAGAATGATCTAAAAGTCCTGTGAGCAATCAGCAGGGGAGGTTTTATTGTGAAATCTTTGACTTTAAAATGTTCACCTGTAAATAGTTTCCACACATCTTTTTAAAACTATTTTCTCAATATGAGTTTTTTCTTCATATTCATTCCTGTATCTGGGATATAATGGACATAAATGAGACAACTGTTATGTAGACAACAATAGTCTCACTGCATCATAGACTAAAGCATCAATATAACATGAGGAATTTATCTTATAGGCTGACCTGTTGACCCTTAGAAATAATTTCTAATGAGCCAGACTGTCGTGCCATATTTGTAAAATGCGTTTGACAGACTAATAGTTAACTACTCGCTTCATATAAACCCTGTTGGTTTAACAAATTAAATCTTGAAACTAGGCTCTTCCTTATGACAGCGTGTCACTTTAACAATTCAGTGTCTTGACATGGTACAACATCCATATCCAACACCCTAAATGAATGAACACTTCCTGTATCACACTTTGCTCTAATTAGGTTGCAGTACATGTTATAGATCTAAGTATTTAAGTCAGTATTCTGCTGGGGTTTTTTTCTTTTTTTTTCTTTTGCATACTGCTCTCCCTGTTTTCCTGACAGACACTAAGATGCAAGCACAAATAAAAACTAATCCATGCATGGTCCTAGAGGTTTATGAATTTGCATAGAATTACGGTGAAGTGCTGCGGTCTGATACGAAATGATGGCATGTGTCCATTTGCATGGTTGTCGATCACAAGTCGGACTTCTCATCAGGGAACAATTGTAATGCCAACCCCATAGGGAGCAACAGTCCCCCAACCCCTCAGGATCCCTACAGTCTGTGTTCAGTGTCATGGCAGCCTTTTGATGTTGCACAGACCGCAACTCAAAAATGGTAAACAGCAAAGATGAACCAAGATCTTCCTCCAGGGGGAATCCACAGTGTGAGGATATTAGGAATGTTATGCATAATGTGTCTCAGCGGCAGCGTGCTTACCCAATCTTAACACTGAGAACCCAGATTAGACTTCTAGATATTCTATTCTCCTCTAGTGTTTAAAAAGTTTTGGTGCACATACATGTAGTACATATTGTTTATAAGTAAGGATAAAGTCTGCTAGCAAAGTGTGCCTGCTCTTAATGGAAGAAAAAAATTGAAAAAGCTGAGAATAAATATTTGATTTTCTCTTCCCATTTTTATCTTCCACTCAATGCCTCTTTCCCACAGTGTTCCATTACATAAAAGGTTTATGCAATCTGAGCAGTGAGGATGGCCATGAGTCATAACAACAGTCAGGAGCTTGCTTTAGTAGCACTGATTCTTTTCTAGAAATTTTATATAGAATCAGTCTTTTAATGGTCTCACACAGGGCCTCTGATTCACACACTACATTTTATGTAAAGCATTTCAAATAAAGCCTCTACTCACTAATTTCTCAACAGATCATGTGACCGAGAGATGCTGTATGTGTAAGATCTTATTTTGTACAATGTTTGCCCATACAACACATCGGGACAAAGCTTTCCATTTGAATAAAAAGTAATGATATGAATTTGTTTTGCACTAAATGACAGGACTATCCCTGAAAACGTGCAAGGTAGATCATGATCTCTCTTTTTAACTGATTCTTGTAAGTAAAGAAGGTGTGGTGATAATTTTCTTTTCTCAGTCTCAGATTCATGTCGACATCGATGAACAGCGCTCACTGAGGAAGTACTCGAAGGAGTATTTCTGCA
The DNA here is from genome assembly GCA_037177055.1 of Atherinosoma microstoma. Lineage (NCBI taxonomy): Eukaryota > Metazoa > Chordata > Actinopteri > Atheriniformes > Atherinidae > Atherinosoma > Atherinosoma microstoma. The sequence goes on from JBBBVU010000010.1 coordinate 24,119,214, forward strand.
GCTACAGCCCACAGTTTCTCTCAAATCAGATGATATGTGTTAGCTGTCACATGAACACTGTGTGCAAAAAACGGATAGAGAGAAGAGGACAGACGGAGAAAGAGAAAGTCGAAGAAAAGCCCACAGGCCCCGGCTGCCGCTCGTCCCTCTAAGAATCTTTTTTCATTCCAGGTTAGAATCTGGTTCTGAATCCCAGTCTCTGATAGCTCGTAGCCCCTAGTCCTGAGCCCCAAGTCCGGCAGCCAATGATGAATGTTCCTCTCCCCAATCCCTGGCAGCTGAAGCAGAGATTGAGGGGAGGAGGGAAACAAACTGAGGGACAACACGGTCTGACATGAATACAGGATGGCAACAGCTCACTGGTGGAAACGCTACACCATTTTCACCTAGATCTGCAGCCCACAGCACACAGATGGAAAGTGGACGGGGAGAAAGGGAGAGGACAGACGGGCAGACGCACAAACAGCGGGCAGACTCAACACCTCTCTCACAGTCACAGTCACACTATAGAGAGCTGAAGATGCAATGCCAATCATTTTTGAATGCTTTGAATAAAACAAAAAAAAATTAACTTTTCTTTAATTAAAAACTATTTTTAAAAAAAAGACAAAAATAGCCACCCAAAAAAAGGAACATTTACAATTTAGGGTGCTGTATAAACTGCAAAAGCCAAAAGATGATATGATAGCTTTTGCTTATTATGCTTGAGCAGGCTTATACTTTCCCTTATATGGGCAAGGTCAACAAGGCAGTTTTTATCATCATGAATCTGCAACACAATCTATCTTGATCTATTGCAAAACTGCTTGAAAAACTTGTGCATAAGGCATTGTAGCGTTCACGCTGCTGCAGCTCAGCCCTAACAGAAGAGAGGAAGAATACTTTGAACTGCAAGTCAGAGCCCCACGGTGGGCCGAAGCAGCTTCCAGTGAGCAGAGGGGGCTGGGTCACTTCCCTTCCCTGTTCATATGCCTGATATGCACAGCGGAATAATGGGAGGAATCACATCCCCCCCAGCTGTCCTGGTTCACAAGGCTTCTCAGACAGACAGAAAAACAAGGATATTGCAAGCCAGGTCTCCTTCCTGCAGCTCGTGGGGCCAAGGAGCTGGTCCAGCTGCAGGAGATCCAACTGGTATTTCCAGGAGCTACTGAAGTTTTAGTCAATGGGCTTGATGTATGAGCTGTGGCACCAAAGTCTCACAGCTGTAATTACTGCAGCAGCCGCTGATAAACACTTTTACACACATTCTACTTCTTTCTATCTTGGGTAACATAATGGGAGGTTAGATGAAATGGCAATAAGGGCTGCAACGGATGCTTTAGATAGCCTATTTTAGCCCGTCGTAACAGCATAGCAAAGCCCTTTAACACAAAGAACTTACTGGACTCTTAGAAAAGTTTACTTTGCACACAGTTCAATTGTTTGTCTGCTGAGGATGCTTCCACTTAAGTGACTCCATGCAAAGCCGGAGCAGTTAAATCTCCACTGAGTAATGCTTTTTAAAATCTACAGTTGAGCATCAGGAATTCAATAAAGTGGGGTAAGTTAGTAATCATGGGAGATCTTTTGATCTAGTAAATTATATTATAATGTATTCCTTTGATTTATGTTGGGTTTTTTTTTTTTTCGAAGTCTCATTAAAATGCGGTTAAAATGCAACTCAGCAAAGAGATGTCTTTCTTAAGTTCAGTTTTGCTTCATACACAATTCAACTTAAAAAATATGGCCACAATACTCTGCAGCAATATCACTGGAATTACAGGCATACCTCAGTTTTGGGGAAAAAGCAAGATCAACAAAAATATAATGACAAATGAAACCACAGGACACATGTCCTATGAGTGTGTTCACTAACTTTAGAGATCATGTGCAGCATGATTCTGTGGTTTTTGCAGTCCAGAACCCCAAAGAAAGAGGAGGAAGCAGCATAAACTTGCAAAATGACTCAACTTGTTAAAGTGATCACCTTTGTTCCACCACATGATTCCACACTCTACCCTTGCAAAACCGCAGTGTGCATGAGCTAGTCTTCTGCTTGTTTGAGAGGGTATAGCATCAAAACTTAGCCACCAGTTCAGGGACTAGGACATTATTACAAATAAAGGAAAAAATAATTAAGAGGATCATCCTGCTGAGTCTCCCGCTTGGTCCAAGTTGAGGAGGTGTAAGAGACCTCCAGCCAAGACTTGTTGAAAGAGAATGGGACACAGGAAGAGACAGAGTAGCCTTAAGCTGCTCTGTCCTGCTCAGCAGCACGTGCTGAGTGAGCCGAATACGGTGGCTTACCACCAGAGGTCTCAGTCAAGGGCAGGACAGTTGAAAGGTCAGTGCTGGCTGTCTGGTACAAACAGCACCTCAGCAAGTAATGCTTTCACCCTCTGAGCTTACATCAGGCTTCTAAAGGGATTAAAAAATTACTGGTGTTTAAGAACTGTGTTTTCTACTGCCAGAGAGGTGTAGGTATTTATTTAGGAAGTTAAATATCATAATTTACAGTGTTTACTTTAACATAACACTTTACATTTTTTTGTCTAAAAATTATATTTCACCGTACTAAGTTTAGTTTAATTTGTTAAAACAAATCCCAAAACAATGACTCAACCACTCCATGTTACACAGAAATTAGTACAAGTATTCCAGCTGATACGGCCATATTTGTTCATTACCCTTCAATATGACCCATAATGGCATCATGTAAAGTACCACCCCTCACAGCAAGAGGAAAATACAACTGACATGAGTGTTTCCACTTTGGAACAGGTGTTATTCTACAGTTCTTCCTCTAACAAGTCACAAAATTCTCATTAGAAGGTTGGAGTAGGGGTTGGATGGCCCAACAAGTCTACACTGTCAATCTAACCTGAAAGCGTGTTCAAGTTCAATATAGGCTACCCTAATTGTATTTTGTTTAGTTTTTTCTTCTGAGCTATGTCCAGGTAATAACACTTTACTAAAACATTCCAATCCAAAAACTCGGTTAGACTTAGAAATTTAACCTACTTGGTCAGGGTTAGAAGATTGGGGTTTACATTGCGACCATCGGGTTAATTGACACCATTTTTTTTGGTTGATACCCAGTTGCTATGACAACCCCTAGAAGAGATAATTTTTTCTGAATGGACATACGACTATAGGCTCATATTTGGGTGGTGGACAACTTCAATTTGCAAATGACTGTCGTCAAACTCAAATTGTAGAATAAATAAAAATAAAAACCCAAAAAGAAAGATATTTTAAATCTGTCACTAAATTTGAAATCAAAAAGAATCCAGCTTTCTGTTTTAAATTGAGTCTACTTTTTTAATAAATAATTGAATTGAACTGAATACTTTATAAATCTTAGGAAGGGCAAACAAGAAATATAAACAAACAAATAATATATCTATCTTGGTTTAAAGAATTAACACGTTGGCTGTTGTTGACCAAATAAGTCTTTCCTCTTCAGCGTACAGGGGACAGTCTACAGTTAACTGTGGTCTAAAACATTATCCACGAGGCTCAAGATTCTGCACGTAAGCTCCAGGTCTCACAGGGGAGCGCTGGAATCTCCGTATTGATGACGGAGCTCCAATAAACAATGATTCATGTTGTTAAGATGCTTTAGTTAAACAATGGTAAAGTTAAACAGTAACAATAAGCATCACCATGCCTCTAACATATTGCTTTGTTTTTTTAATGAAACTGCTGCCAGCTTTTGTAACTAAAATAGCAGTAGCCTACATTCAAAAAAAGATTTGGAAAACTGTTGTCAGTGAACGCAAACACATCCTACGATATTTTTGACAGAGCAAAATCATCAAAAACTTAATTTGAGCTCCAACTTTTAAACAAAAACTCACTTGCAAAATGTACTCTACAAGCTTTCCTCTAATGTCACAACAGGGATATGCATCTTATTAAGCCAAGACAATTTTGAAAAAAAACTCAAAACATGCATAAAATGTCAAAATATATTCAACAATCATATTCTGTTGTATACCACCATAATATCTGTAGGGGTTTTAATTTTCTCTCTAAATCTGCTGTATAAAAGAACATCTTGGCTTACCAAACAATCAGAGAAACACTATCCTCTTTATTGGACCAGAATGTTCTGCATCTATCTCTTATTGTGCACTCAATGCATCCTTGGCTTTCAGCTCTCTGGTTTTTTGTCCTCCTTGGAAAAAAAAAATGTCCTGAGAGGAGGAGAGTGGAGGAGAAAGACTTTCACTCAATGATTCAGAGGCATCGTGTAAACGCCAGCATTCTCTTTCTGACAACCAGCGTTAATTGCAGATCCGACTCGCCCACACACTCCACATTTCTCCTGGAAGGAGAGGCTGAGACACTGAGATTGAAGTGGGATGAGGAGAGTGGTAAAAGATGCTGCAGCTGCCCATTACTCGCACCATCACCACCTCTCATTTTTCCCTTTTCACTGAGAACTTGTGCTAAGACGCTAACAAGCACTTACGCACATTTGCAGGAACATGCAGGGCCACAAAAAAAACGCAATGTCTATCAAGGCTAAAATGTTTCATAAACAGCAATAGTCATCAGAAATCTATCATGCAATAATATTGTACCCTTGATTAAATGACGCAGGGCGAAATCTAATAGTCCTATCATCAAACCTCTCTGTGTGTTTGTGTAATGGCCGAAGCAGAACATCTGGGGTCTCTGAGGTTAGAGCAACAATTCGCAGCATGTAGAGACATTTCTGATGGCTCTATCTGTGCCTTCACTGCTTTGACTAATATATGACATAAATTGTTAACTTGATTTCAGCTCAGTAAAAGAATCCCTCATCCACACATTAGACATAAGAGCTCACGTGATGTGGATCATGAGCAACAAGGCCCATTACTGGCAAGGCCCAGGGCAGCATAGAAGCTAATGACTGCAGATTGGATGGTACTTTAATGCTTTGCTTTAGAAATCATTGGCAACCAGCTGGTATGGTAATGTGCATGCCGTCTGAATAGCAGTAACATAAAAAGGACAGTTAAAAATACAAGTTTGCTTTAAGACTGCTGCAACGACTTGGATCCAGGAAGATTTCCTTTAACATCTCATGTTTGGTGTATGCAAGCGGATTTTATTGTAATGTCTTGAGAACCTGTCTATAAACAAAGTTTCCCATTAGGGACAATGAATTTACTAGGACTTGAACTTGAACTTTACGACTAAAGTTGTCATTGGTTCGTCCTGATATTTGAGTGACACACTGTATGCAGGAAAATATTTACACCGTGGACATAATCTTTTTTTTTTAAGTGTAAACAATGCATCAAATACACACATATTCTGATAATACACAGATTTACATGCAATACAAAATGTCTTTCTATAACAAGCTGAAACATGCAAGATCCCCTTAATCCTTCCCATAGAACATCTTCGTACCAGCATTAACTTGTAATTTAATAGAGAACATTTTCAGGTCGGATTCTTACTGAATAAAAAGTACTCCCTCAGTATAACATTAATGAGGCATGTAGGGTGAGGGCATACACTCAAAAACATTTGAGAAGGTCAAGTTACTCTTGGCCATTTCCCGCTCCAGCCAGAGGTTAAGGTCACCAGAGTGCCAGAGACTCAAAGAGTCACAAGAGAGCAAAGGTCTTCTCAAATACAAGCTACAACGAACTATGTACTGTTCTGCTGCACACTACTTTTATTAATAAAATGTGAGATCATCAAGAGATCTGAGTGAGAAGTCTACAAGACGGAGGGAAACTTTGAATTCACACCTCTGCTAAGCTTAGTTCAGCTTATTAACCCTGACACCTTGTTTTCAATAAAGGAACTGACAACCCTACAACAGTCGCCTGACTCAGTTCAAGGTTTTAAAGCACGCAGCTTGGAAAAAATAATTCCTCTCTTTATATGTAGCAATTCAAATAAAGGCTGCTCATAAAAGAATCATTTACCAATGCGCTATTTAAATGAGGGTGCGTGTTTTTAGAAGCTGCATAACACGGAAACATGCAATTTACAGTAAACACATTGTCTGACAACTTCTATAACCACGATACTGTCACTGTGTGAGCAAGCATGATGGCTCAACAGTGTTATTACATACACACTGATTACTGTTTTGTCCTGACGACGCGCCTGTTTTACAAGGCACAGCGTAACATTTCACTTTCCGAAACACACGAGTCACTCTTGGGCACTTTTAAGACTCCCATTTGACAAATCCAACAGAAGCTACAGTACAACTCATTACCGGTGTGACATGAAACTTTCACCATTGGCAGATATCAACAGAGCGCGCGCGTCTGACTGCACCCTTTAACCTGGCACTAGGACATTTTTATGGCATCGACGGCTCACTAATTCGCTGTTACTCGTGTTAAATGACACGACACGACTCTTTACATTATGTATAGCCAAAAGAGACGCACGTAGAAGGTAGACAGATTGATATAACGTCTCCCAAATCCACTCTACGTCTCCCTCTTGCGCTTTTCTACTCTCACTCTCTGTAGCAGTATCGCTGCCACACTCCGCAACATTGTTTCTATTTCCGTTACTCACCTTTACTCCCAAGTCAGTCGCTGCTGTATATAGACACTCTATATCGGTGACTCCAGTGGATAAACGTAATTTCAGTTCACATTTACACGCTGCCTGCTATTTTAGGGGGAGCTGACAAACTCAGAAAAGCCAATCTCCCTCTTGTCAGTGAGACTCCTCCCCATCTGACGAAGTGCCTCTCCCTCTCCGTCCCCGCTACCCCCTCCCTCTCCGAGTCTCTCTCACTCACACTCACAAAGTCAAAACATGTAGTAAGAAAAGTCTTCTGTTTTACTCTGACACTCTGGAAAAAAAAATAACAATTAGGCTTTAAGAAGTCCTGCTGGATTTTAGACAGTGTTTGTAGCTAAATAACTAGGCTAGGCTATATCTTTCTTCCACTGGATTGCTGACCGACTCATGAGAAAATATTTTGCAAAAGGCTATTCCTTATGTTAAAAAACTTTATTGAGACTATACAGTGGGGTGGGGGGACACCTTCTGAAAACATTATTAACACAGAAACGGAGACAGACACGGAGGAAACAATTAGTGGATTCTTTTCTGTTTTTCTGCCACACCAACTTTAAATCAGAGCAGCTTCTTTCTCAGAGTGCTTAAGGGCTCGCCCCAACCGTGTCACATTAGATACTACGTTTGACGTCATATCTCTAAGACAACAGCAATGGAATTCACTGTAAAAGGCATATCCTCTGGCCAATGCTAACCAGAAGCGCCTGTTGAACAGCCAATTGGAGGAAGAAGGCGGGAGCTCTTTAACTACGTCACGTGAACATGTGGGATCTGAGGAGGTGTGGTGATTGGCTCGGCCTGATGTTTTTATTGGCATTTGGAGGCAGGTGCGATGGAAGACCAGCGTGAACACCGTCGTTTCTTCAATTTATGTGTTTAAAATGGATCGAACCAACAGCTGACCAGATGTAGACTTTATACCGGAAGAAATGTACGCAGGCAGATGAACTGTAGCAGTTTATAGCTAGAACTTTTATAAGAAGGGCTTTAGTGGCTGCATGTTTTCAGTATGATCTTTTCTGCTACTTTCTATGACAACTGACAGTATTTGGCAGAAGTAGTAAAGCATGGGTTACATATAACTCCTCTACATTATTTAAATAGATGCTTTAAATATATTTTGATAATTACAGTTAGTCAAAGTTAGGAGAAAATCTGTATGTTAGGCCTTAGGGGTATTTCTGTCTTCATTTGCCCCTACAAGTGCTTGAATTTCCAGTGCACCAGACAAGACAGAAGTTCCTTAAGCCATCTAAAGTTGCTCATTATTTAGAAGTAAATACTCATTATGTAAATGACTTTTTCACTTATATGGATAAAGGATTCAAACTGACACAATATAATAGTTAGAGAATCCTTTGAAGCTTCAAATTGCAAACATTTTCCAGAATAATACGCTTTAAATCTGAATATGCAGGTGTTTTTGTATTTTAGAGGCAGTCATCTGCAGAGTCTGTTACCTCTGAAAACAGAATCATTGCTCTGGTCAAATAACAAAACACTGACGATCAAGGTTAACTTTTTTGACATCCTGTGTCGTTACACTGCATGCTTTTATAACTAATTAAGAATAAGGGTTCCCATAAAGCTACATCATTTTGCTCGGACAGCCTGTCCCCATTGAACTGTGCTACCGTTCTCAGCAGTGGGTCCCAGCCCTTAAAGAAAAACCCTGTCAAATCTGATCCTGCCTGATTCCTTGTGGCTCTTAACTGAGGAGTCAACTTTTCTTGATCATTTTTATCATCCATACAAAACAGCTCATTTTTAATAGATAGTAAATAAGATCGTATCCCACTGATCTTATAGAATCAGTTTTTTGTTAAGTCGACAACTAGAATATGTGATTATATATAAAAGGGTTTTAATATGAAAACTATCCAAAAAGAAAAAAAATCAGCTGTTTTTCTGCTCATATGTAATTTAAAAAACAGACTGAGATTTGCTTTCTGTTTTGTAGATGCTTTCAGCCCATTACCTCTGTGTTCTTTCTGACTTTGGGCTGATACTCTTAGTATCTCCTCAGCATCCCCCCCCTCATCCTCCCAAAGTTGTGCCAGCCACAATGTTAGTAAACTTACAATAAACATACACTGTAAGGTTATTTCAATATTCTCATTAAGTTTCATGTGAGCATAGTAGACTAACATATTTTTCAAATTTACATAATCATACAAAAGATCTCATATGAATTGAAATGACTAAAAACTTGAATCAATTTTGGTGTGAAACCAGTAGAACATTTCACTCCACACCATGTGTAAGAAATAAAAACCTAGTGTTGCACTTGCGTCTCACCTTGCATCAACACTCACAGAACCTGCTGCTCCAATCTCCTTCCTCTTGTGTATATTGACTTTCTTTATCTTGTCTTGTAGTTCTACAACTCTTCCTCTTCTTGCTGCATCTGTGTCACTCCATCCATTGATTTACCTCAAAGCCAGACCAGCTGGCTTTGGATGCTTCCCCCCCGAGCCCTAAGAGGCCCGTCTTCACACCCTGTTCCTCCTCTTGTCCCTTGGTTTCTCTGCGGGCAGAGAGCAAGGGGGGCAGCAGTTTGAAGAGTGGGACCCCAGATGGACATAGACACATCGGCATGTGTTATGTGACGGGGCTTGGCTCTGGGCTCTCTAGACCAGCCACAGCTGTCAGTCATAACTCCAGAAGGTGTTGAGGATTTTTTTTTTCCTCTCTTAGATGGGTGGAAGAACTTTATTGATCACTTTTTCCACATCATGGAGATCAGTTTTACAGAAATGTTCCTTAGGTCTGAACTAAAGTGTGGCTAATAGTAATGTAAGTCCTGAAAGTGCACATTATATCATCTTAAAAACTTTAAAGACATCTTTTTAATCTTTGTTTATCAAATTTTTACGTGTAGTACATTTACTTTTTAAAATTAAGGAGGATCTGGTGTGTATGTTATACTGTATTTCAACCAGCTGCAGGGGCAAGCCAAATAATGGTTTGTTCCAGTGGGGCTTTGATGCGGAGCCGACAGCTGGCATTTCCAACATTACACCAGACCGCAAATAGACCCAGACAATCTTTCTCTCCAATTAAAAAAATGCATCCAGCAAGCTTTATTATAGGATATTCAAGTCAAGTTTGATCTACAATTATCACAGAGAGTGAAAAAAGATCTTCACGTTGGAAGTGAGAAAAAGCAAATTTCCAAGTTACGTGATTTTTCTCAGACTTGACAGTTGAGTTCTGAAATAACATTTCATTATCTGAGGCTCATTAAAACAACCTTCCTGAAAAGCTCTGAGCAGCAGTCCCCATGTCCTCCACCTGCAGCAAACCGCACAGTTATGAGAAAAACATAAACATTTTTGACTTTTCAGATAACAACTTTGAAATAAAAAGTGGAATTACCCACTGCAAATACAAGTGTGACTTTTTACACAGCCAATGAACAAGTTTATAGAATAAATAAATAATAAAAAAAACAGTACAAGGAAAAGGGAGAAATATGTTCACAGGCAATACCAACGTTTTTTGATCTGGAAGAGTTTTATCTTTAAAAAGGTATTCATGTTTTCCCAGTCTTTTTTCAAATATCTAACAGATTTTATATTTAGATACAAAAGTTTTCCAAAAGAGTTATATGAGAATCAACAGCAGCTGTGTGTTAGATAATCAAGATCAAGGACTAAAAATTCACCATGAGTCATAAGCATGAAAGTCTTTCCCCATCACCCACTGTAATTAAATGTAACCAAGGTCTCCCAACTCCAAATATCACACAAGTGTTAATGTGAGGGAGTGACACTTGAAATGCTATAAGTTTCCTGAGGAAAGTGGAGCAGATAACCCTCAGCTCTGAGCGCCCCAGAGAATGTGGCGAAGCAGGAAGGTGTCCACTAAATGGTCAATTGTGGTCAAATGTTTTCAATGCAAAACAAGACAAAGTCTTGGTTCAGTGTTTATTATGCAGATTTAATGGCAGGTACGAATCCACAAGAGTTTTGTGATGTTTCTGATGTTGAATCACACTTCTGTACAACTTTGACGCTTTGCACTAGGTTATGTAGGAACGACAGGATATAAAAGTACTTATGAGGAGCTTATGATCCCTCTTGAGATTACCTGTCTCTTGGGTTTTCTTAATGTATTCATGTCTGTTTATCACACTGCTCAATGCTTGTCAACTGCATGGGGGAGTCGCCCAAACATCCATCCTGTCTTGTTGCTTGATGGCCCCCTTTTTTTCCCACCAGATGTGCTGAGATCCAGATAATAACAGAAGTTCTTTAATTATCTGCAATATTCACACGAGTCTGTAGTTCCATTTATAATATGTAGTTTCCATCGAAGTGGGCTCATTAAAAATTGAACAAGGTCAGGAATTACACAGCTCTTGCCATTATTCATTTTCTCCCTAATTTCAAGTATTATTCAATTAATCACCTGAAATGACTCAAATTATTCACAGTGCCATAAGTTGATGGGTAATATTAGCAAATTTCATATTTATAAACATACATACATTTAAATTTAACAAGAGCCAGACTTTTTTTTCAGAGTAAGAGCGAGTCAGAAAATTGTGTGCTTCAGTTTATTTTTGTTAGAGCCAAAAAAGCAACAACATTCAGATATACACGAACATGGTTTTTTCCGTTCTGATATGAGACTGAAGCATCATTTTGTACTTAGGCACTTCACTGTTGGCTAATTTCACAGATCCTCTGACATGATGATTGCATCATATGCAAAAACATGTCTGAATGTGTCTGTGTACGTGTGAGTTTCTGACATTGCCAAAGCCAGCGAGCAGGTGCCATCACTTCTCATTCCCACCATTCATAGCGAAAAGACATGTTGAGGACAGGCTGGATCAAGAGAGTCTGTGAAAGTGAATTTGTGGAAGATATCACGATGGTGCTTGTCTGGCTGTCAGTTTCAGCCAGGCTTATCTGATTAATGCCACAATTACTTACTTGGTCAAATTCTTATTCTTACTATCACATTTTTGCATTTATTATATATAGTAAATAATAATAAATAAATTATCATACACAATAATAAAACATTTCATAATAAAACATGTCAACTGGAGACAGCGTTGATTTTCACAGCTATGCAGATAGATAGATAGATAGATAGATAGATAGATAGATAGATAGATAGATAGATAGATAGATAGATAGATAGATAG
>JBBBVU010000010.1:24137762-24147939 GCA_037177055.1 Atherinosoma microstoma
ATTTTTCTAAATTTGCATGATCAGTCAACAAGTTCATCCATTGGTTTATTGATAATTTTGTTGTGTCATTCATGTTGAGTAAGATTTTTTTTTTCCAATGGTTAAAGATACTAAGATATAAGTGTGGAGGTCTTTGGGTGTGGTCAAAGATAGGTCTCCTAGTAATATGACAGCTGGATCCTGGACAGCCCCCCTTTATGACCCATGACCAGAACTGCTGTTGCAAAGCCGGAACGTGTGGAAATAATTTGATGTAACTGCTAAAAGTAATAACTAACATTTGTGAGTGGAGGGCTGCACCAAAGTCAGTTTCCTGCGTTTTTAAGGCTTTGATGATGTTGTGATGTTCTATCTGTGTGTCTCTCCATCAATGATTCAATTTCTAACCCTGCTCAGTCTGATGAGAGGATTAAGACTGGACATTGCTGCCTGTCCCAGCACACAATGAAGGAAAGGGAGAGCATAGACTACTTCAAGGTCACTAACCACATCTTTACAAATGTTGCTTTCCTGTACTGATAAGGTTCTTTTTTTTTCATCACCTCGTTGCATTCCATTTGTTTTTCTGTTGCTTTTTTTAACATGTGGCAAAGTGAATAAAGACTCCTTTTTTTCAAATAGTAACAGAGTAGCATGCCTTCACTTTTGGGGGGATTCCATGCCCTCTGGTTCCCATGACTCTGAAGACTAGTAAATGAATGCTTGCCAACAGGATTGTGGAGAGAATTACTAACATTATGCTGTAAAAATGTGCTGTTTATATCCACTTAAAGCAAATTCAATGTGGATAAATGGAAAAGAAAATGTCATTATTCATCTATTGATGTGCATATTATCCATATGTGTTGGTTTGAAGACCTTGATAGACCATCGATAGATACATGTGTGATATAGTTATGCTTAGGCTGGAAACATACATACTGTCTATTCAACAAACAGCAAACTGAATATATTAATTTACTCAAGTGTATCTGTTATTCAATACATTTGATTCCATTTTAATCTGTATTCAATTCAATCTGGGAATTGTTTAATTTCCATTTTATATTCATGAGAGCTTTGCTAACCCTTCCCTTTGGTTCAAGATCTCCTTTAGAAATAGAATGTAATATCCAGAACATAGATCATTTTACAGGAGGGGGGGTCTTCATCCCTGGATAAGGCACTGAAATAGTAAATGCAAATCCACTAAAATGGTTATTCCTCAGGAGGAAGATCCGGCAGGGATGACAATATAAACAATGGTGCAGCTAGTTGTTCAAACCAGCTGCACAGTGCTGTTGTTTGGATTAGTGGGGTAATCTCAGGGCTGGAAAAGCTCACAGTGGAGACACCTGATCAGAGAGAGTGGATCAGTACTTGTTCCTCTTTTATTCTGCACAATTATCCCAAGCAGCATTCCTTATTAATACATTGACTTTGTGTGCTTTTGAACCACTTTTGCTATACCTTGCAAATTTAACCCTTTTTAGATTAAGTTAAATTTCATTTTATTACGTTTACCTTGAGATGCAGATCCAAAGTGAGATTGCCATTTAAAAAAAAGATTAGAGAGCTAAATGTAAAACTATTCTGAGACAATCAAAGTAGATAGAAGCTGAGGCTAGGGGGCAAAGAAAAGGAAGAAGGATGATATAAAGGAAGGGGAAAAAGGGCGTTAAAAGCAAAAGCTTGTGTTTGTCTGGGTGGGCAGAAGGCCTGCAGAGCTTGGCAGGAGTCCTGCTTTTGACAGCAGCTGCGGCCTCAGTTTTATATCTTAAGGTGGTGCCTTGACTCCGCATCAGTCCCTCTATCTCCAGCACTTTTCAATCAGAGGGGACCATAAATTATTGTCAGCAGTAATCACAGCTGTCCATTGTGGGTCTGCTGAGGGCTCCCAGCCTGTCCTGGTGCATTAAGTCACACTGAATGGTGGCACCTCTGATATGGGCAGTGAGATGGACCTGCAAGTTGACTGAGACACATCACAAAACTTTAGAAGAAGAACCAGTGCCAAGAAGAACCTGAAGCAAATTAAATAGATCCACAGGGCTGAGACAATCAAACTGTGTTTTAAAAGCATGATTCGAGGAAAATGACAACTTAAGACATGATATATTAGGACCAGTTTCTAAAGAGGTAAAGTTGCACTTGTAGACGTCTCCACAGAAACATGCATATACTTGAAGGTATTTATTCAATAACTATTGGACTTCTGACCTAATCTCTGTTACCTTGTTTGGTTTTGTTTTTTAAGTTGTTTTTTTTCTGGGGGTGGGGGGGAATGTTCACTTTAGGGGAGTGTTGAGGGCAATAAGTGAGAATTGCTACTTAATAAGCAAAAGACAGAGTGCATATCTGTGATCAAGCATGATTATTAGTCACTGTATTCTTTAGAAATCCATGTGATATAATTTCAATAAGACCATGAATGAAGAATAGAAAGCCTGTTTGAGTTTCACTAAATGCCTGCACAGCTCTTTTCCCTAAAGTCATAAAGCAGACAAAGTGGGTTTCCCCTCTTTCTTTTGCATGCAAAATTCATCTTGTTCCCTTGGCAAGCTGCCTGGGCAGTCATGGTTGTTTTTTTGTTGTTGTTTTTTGGGTTTTTTTTTTCTCTATACGACAGCGCTGTTATTTCTCTGTGAAAACTCTCTGCATGGGGTGGCACACCTACCTCTGGCAAGACACTGCTGTCAGAGCTGATCAGCAGAGAGCAGCCTTCCCTTTCAATTAGCCTTGCCTGTCCAAGAATAGGGCCAGGAGCCGCAGCACACAGCTACACATGCACCCAGCGAAGGAACAGCAAGAAGAGCAGGTGGGAAAAGAAGAGAGAGCAGGAGAAGTAAGCCCCAAAACTCCAAACGGGGACTGAAATACCCTCCACTGCTGTGCACTAAGTCCCACTGTACCAGAAAAGGCCCTGCCATGGCACGTCACTGTAAACACAGGCAGGCTCCATGGAAACACAGCCATTTGGCAAAAAAAAAAACACTAGAAGAGATATGGCACCAATGAGGCAGATAATTCCCTGAATAACTATATCTTCCCTCTCATGTGTTATCACAGAGATGAAAAATGAGAGTGCATATGTTGTGAAAGAGGTGGGAAAAGGGAGCTTGCAGGAAACAACTCATAGTTACTTTAGAAACAGCAGACCACAATTTATAAGTCATTGATCAAAAAGTAAATTGGAGATTGATTAGAAAACTTATGAACAGTGCTGAAGGGGCTCCAGGATGAGCGCTGGGAACAAAAAAGACATGGTGGCAGCCATGCCCTTAGGCTGTTTATTACAAATGCCACATCCAGGTGGGATTTGCAGAGTTGCACCCTAGCCAGCATCTTTCTCTCAGTGGAAAGAGCCTGAGGTGGATGATGGTAAATATGAGCAAAGATAACACAGACATATATCTATATGCTTTACTGGGAGGGGTTGACAAACTGGTGAGAAGAAGCACTGTATTGATAAAGTCTGTGGAAATTCTTAGCTTGCATAATAATCAGTCTTATAACAACAACCCCTGCCCAGATTAGTTCAAACCTTTAAATAAGTCTGAGTTTACATAAAAGGCTCCTGTTTAAAATATATATAAAAACTTGTCCCTTTTCTTATTCACATTACCACAGCTTCTTTAACAAAACCCTTAATTTTGACCATAAGAAGTCAAAATGAAGGACTGTGTTGTATGTTTGAAGAAATTTGAAGAAATGCTTGACTGTGATTAGTATCATGTGTCTATATTGTGAGCTTTTGTAGCCATAGAACCAGCAGCTCTGTCACCAGCAGAGGGTAACCAGGAAAACTTAGACCTCACACAAACTTGCAAAACTTTGAGGTGAGCAAAGGAAAGTATGATGAACAGACAAAATGAGTGTGCGTGAGTAAGTGATCATTTTCATGGGAAATTATGTCATTATAATAATCTTGTTTCTTTTTCCTTTGATGAAAGTAATTGCCTTACAAGGACAGGTCAGAATTGTTCTGGGCATTTTAGTCACATCACATGATCATCAGTGGCAGACTGAATTTGTCCAGCTCTAATAGCAAATACTCTGTTCTCCATTCATTTCTGATCACTTTACATGTTGACAAGAAGCAATGTGGAAGAGAAAAAAAATTAAAGGTCAATGCAAAAACTAAAAGAAAAAAAATCCATACATTTAATGGCAATGTAAATGTCTTTTTTGTGCTTATTTTATGCCACTCTCACAGCATGAATTTAAAAAAAAAACATACGCCCTAAGAAGAAATGAGTGGGTTGATGATTTACAGTTCTGAAAATTAGAAAACTTGTTTTCTTCAAATTACTTGGTCCTCCATTCTCCTATAACTAAAAACAAAACGTACCCCCAATAGTTGTGTGGTTTTAGTTTTGAATGCTAATTGGCATGCTAATGCTAATTCAACAGCCAATAATGCCAATTAAATAGTTGAATAGAAATGATATACCATCAGACAAACAGCCAGTGGCACTAGTTCCTCAACACCAGAAAGGGGTACAAAAAGATATGAATAATTAATTAAGTGAAAATAAGTCAAACCTCAAACAGTGGAAATCACTGTAAAAAAATATTGACTGAAAATAACATTTGTGTGAGCTGAATCCAGCTTTACGGTCAGAGAACAGCAAATTCAGAGAATCAGTGATTTGAAAGGAAATGTGTCACACAATAGTCGCTTAAAACAAAACCCATTTAAAAAAAGAAAGATAAAAACAATATTGTGGAGTTGGATTGTTAACCATTTTCTTATTGATTTTCTATTCGGGACTGGTAAGGCAGAATTGAAATCACAGTCCACTATGCAGAAAGAGCTACAAACAGGCCTACAACAATACATTACCCTCAGTAACTTACTCTTCTGACTTTTACAGAATTTACTGGACTTGGGTTGTCTGCTTAAATAAGAGTTGAATAATCAGAACAAAAAACACATAAATATGACCTATTTTTTAAAAAGAATATTATGGATTATGTGAAGATTTGAGCTAAACTATTGCATCACGTCAGATCAGCTCAGTGAATTGGATTATTGTTCAGGATCAAGTTAATGTTCTCAGTGGATCGATTTTGTGCAGAGCAACATTTATAAAAAGCTAAGGATCACCATCAAGACCTACCTCATTTTTCAACCAGTAGTTTTACACACTTTTATCTGAGAAAGCTTGGATTAACATATACACTAATCCAGCAGTTCCCAAATTTAGGGCTCCGACCCCTTGGGGGGACCCAGCGGTATGACAGAAGGGACCCAACTAGGCTAAATAAAACATATAGCTTATGTACTGCAAGAGAAAGATAGACAAATTTATGAAAGAATCAATGGAAAAGCTAGAATGAATAAACAGACATTCCAACAACTCCAGCCCCCATCGCAGGTCCACAGTTGCTTGACGCGCACCTCTTCAAAACCGACGTGCATCCCGGCTACATGAACACAGCTAACGGAAGTACTCCATTGTGATTGGTCAGATTGTGATTACTTGTTTCCGGATGTTTGATTCTGCAGCCACATTGCTGATTTGTATGGAGATGTACAAAATTAGCGGGCTGTGCTTTGCAGCTGAATCTACAAACAGCACCCCATAAAGACTGATGACTACATGTAATTTGCATATAGTAAACTTGTTTTGTTAAACCATTGAAAAAAACACTCTGCCCTGTGGAATTTACTGGCCGATATCAGCCCTACTGCTACCTGAAGATCTGGAAAAGAAACTGCAACACAACACTTTTACACTACGCTCGAGTATAAACACACACTCCATGTGCATCCGCAACGCGGACCCGACCTGAGACAGCGCTAGTATAAACCAAGCTTTACCCGTCGATAGGGGACAATGAATGGTTAATAACACTACTGTCTGTTGACAAAGACTGAACACAAGGTTTATTACTAAATTGGAGTTCAAAGCTGACTGAAAATAATTGTTACAATTTTGTAATATGATGGTTGTCATGAGGTCAAAAGGTCGATTCAATAATAATGACATGTCTACATGTGATATGGCTGAAAGTTCCAGGGCACATTTTGTCAGCTGCTGTTTCTAGTGTCCATTATGAGCTCTTCAGCTGCATCTTGGTTGAATGAAAGACAGTTAAGGCATTCATGAGGCCTCAAGCTTCTTCATTCTCTAGACACACTGTCGAAAATCCAGAATCAAGTAATTGGTTTTGGACAAAGTGTACCCAGTGCTTGCTCCTTTTTCTCTTTTATGTCAAAACAACAACACGGACCATAAAACAAACCATTGTTGATCTCTGTGAAAGATACAAGTGAATCTATTGCTTTTAACAGTGCAAATACAGTTCTACTAACAGAGCAGAAAAATACCATCAAATCAAACTTCATTTATAATGTGCTTTTTATGCAACTGGCAACACAAAGTGCTTCACATAATAAAAACTATTTCTGCATATTAAAATAAAACAAGCCTTCACACACCAAAGTATATAACATAGCATGGGGCTTTTTAATCTGATAAGGCAATTGTCAACAAAGTCACAACACAGACAAAGCTTCATAATTGTTAAGTGGCAGGGAAGATTGTCTTTGCTCTTTTTGCACTGTGGGCTAGGCGTAGCATCACAACACACTTTAAAGCAATGCCAAACTCCAAAAGTCCCTCTGCACTCTCATGGTCCGGGTCCCATATGCATCCTGTTCAATCCATATGTAGCTGAGGATGTGATTCTCTCTCTTTGTTCTTGTGCCATTCACAAAAAAGTCAATATCACTGTTGATGGATAATTCATGTTATCCTTATTTGCCCCAGCTTACCATATGAATATAGTTTCATTTTGACAGCTGGACTGGACACCAAAGAAAATGTTATTTAAGATGCCAATGAGGTATAATATAGTACAAGCGTCTAATGTGTATTTTTGAACCAAAGGTGCAATTTGTAAAATAAAACCAGCTGTTCAGTTTCCACATTTTGTTAGCCATTAGCTGACAGAAAAATGAATCAATTTAAATACAAATATTGAAGATTGGAAAAAATATTGGAAAGGAGGAATACAAGGGCTATAAGTGCTATAAGGGATGGGCAGCATCCCTTCTTTTTTTCCCAGTGAAGTGTAGGTTGGGGGCCCCTTTGGTGAGCCTCGTTGTCAGCCAGAGACAAACTGCAGCTCATGGGAGTGCCCCAGATCTGACAGAAACCTCCCCCTCCATCAGTCACGTCATCTGAGTCAGTGAAGGAGTCTGTGCCCTGCTCGCGGTCACACTAACCAGGAGACACAAGCTGTTCCTCTCCAGGTGCTCATTAATGCACTTGTCCTTGATACCTCCACCATACAACAACACAAAGACAAACACATGCCTGCCGTGTTCTAATTACACCAGCATGCACACACACTCGCAAGGATGTGCATCATACATTTCACTAAGAGACTTGTAAATGTCAAACAACGGCAGACGCCCCTTTACTTCCCCCTCCTGCTGTTGCTATTCTTTTCTTTTATACTTTTTTCCTCTTTTGGTGGGAAAATAGGGGGAGGAGAATTGTTGTTGTAATGCAGAAAAAGACAGCAAATGTAGTGCTATGTCAGGATGGTTGAAGTCTTTGAAGTAGGGACGTTGGGGACAGCTGATAGCAGAGGCAGCACAGAAGTGGAGTGCTAGGCTGTAAAAATTCATCAAGCCTCCTCAGCAATTAGCATATGGGCCTAATTATCATATGAAACCAAGCCTCCATAACCAGCTTCTGCCTCCAATATGACTTTCTATCCATCTACATTATCACCCATCCAACTGAAAAATGGTGAGCATGGATGACCCTGGTATTGTCTTATACCTCTCCAAGGCCTGCTTGAATAACTACTATACCTCCAATGTTCCTTTTTTGCCATTATGCAGTTAAGCTAGACAGTTAATTATCCAGGAGCAAGGAGGCCAGGTCTCTTTGCTGGCTGCGATAACGATATGCTTTGCTGGGCAGAGAATGAAGAGGGCCAGCCCACAGGGAGCCAAGCTGATGTCAGGCAATCTTTCAAAAAAAAAAGGGCCCAGGCAATTAGATGCACCAGTGCTACCAGGGATGACTAGTGTTATTGAAGATACAGGCTAGCTTCTCTAATGGGGGTATTTAGGGCAATTATGATAAAGATGTCAGGGCGACCTCCCTGCCACTGTTGCTTTTACACAAGAGGTGCCTCTGAGTGCAAGATCACAGAGCAGAAATAAGAAGTGACTAAAGATGTGGCCAGTCCCGTGTGGAAGTCTTGCCACCAGCAGAACTGCACTTAAGACTTAAATCTCACGTGAAAGATACTGTCTAGAGGTGCTAAATGGGCTAATCTGCCATCCTTGTTGTGTTTTCTGGGAATTTTGGAGTCTATTATGACACTCTCAAGAAAATAAGCACATCAATGCTCAATTAAAGGGCAATGCCCCACTGATTTGTTTCCATTTCGCATCATACCCATTTAGTACATCTGGCCCGATGAGACATATAAGACTGTTATTATTTAATGGACGAGGGAAGCTGACCATCTGTAAGGTAGCAGAGCCCCACAAAGGGGCCTTTCATGTGTCTACCGTTGTACACTGTACATCTGAATTGTTTCCATGCACACACATCCACCTCAGACATCACCCTTCCACTATTGGCATCCATCACCTCACATAAAAATTACAGCTCAAGAACATAACAAGGAACTACTGGTCACCACACACACACACAAAACCAATGAGCCCATTTACAGTGTTAGCATATGCCATCCACATGGCTGGCATGACACTAAACACACACTGACTAATGTTTGATGTAGCTTCAAAGAGGCAAACGCAGAGGAAAAGTGTAAAAAAAAGTGAACGCAGCATATATCCTCTTTCTTTATTTAAAACAGCCAAACAGCTGGTCAAACCCTCACAAAGTACTCAGTATGTAACCAGCATTGTGTTTAAGACATGTTTATGGCTAATGAGTCATGATATCTCTTTAATAACCTCTCAGGATAGATGTTATAAGAATGTTTGTCAATGAAGCACATTACAAAAATAAGTGTTTCTTTCTTCTTTTGTTAAAGTTTAATGTTATGAAATTTTTAAAGTACACTGAGATGCTCATTATAATAGAATAATAAAGGATTGCTTCAAGAATTTAGTCAGATAAGAGAAATATAATAAATCCAAAAATGATGGTATTCAGCTATGCTAATGGAATGACCCCAGGCACAACAGTGTATAATTCACTGGCAGTATTACTGTATATGAACAAAGATATGCAAGTACCACAAATAACTGTTTAATTTTGTGGTCCTGGGATTTTTTTTATTTATTTTTTTGTAATTTTCTTGTAATTCTTTTTTTCTTGTGACATAAATGAATACTTCTGGTTTCAATTAAATATATAAACAGCAACTTGGATGCGCTGTCATTGTCATTCCACTCCCTTGATCACAATTCAGGATCAATTTCAGAACCTTCAAAACATAGTTTTTATCTAGGCAGAAAACAAGCTTTTTACATTTGTAAAACCTATGCTTATGTGAGAATTTACGTTCACGCAATGGGTGTATATGCATCAATTTGCAGTTGAGTCTACAAAAGTTCCAGTTGGTGTCAGAGGCTCCACTGCTGCATAAAGGCAACTGAAAACAAAAGCTACCAAATGTTCTATCGTATTTTATATAATTATCGCTTTCACTGAAAATATCGCAATGCAGACAAGAAAGAAGGTCACGTGTACAAGTATTTGATAATATTTTCTTTTTTTGCAGTGATCTCTAAATTTACAAAATGCTAAAGTCCTCTACTGTCACCATGTTTATCATTTTGTGAATTCCTCACAAATTCGGCAACTTTATGGTCTAGTTGTCTAATGTGCCCCCATAGTGGAATCCTCCGGTAACAAGGACAGCACACAATCACAGATGTTAGTTTGCAGTGATATTACTTATGCAGAGGAGCACATTAGATAGGATTCACATGGATGTGATGCTTTTAATGCTTTAAGGAATGGATCCAAACACCAAGAAGTCACTCTATTCAAAGTAAATAAGAAGTAAGACGGGTAACACCTGCAACACATATGTGTGAATACGCCCGAGGACATAGCTGTGTTCAGATACAGCCACTCAGAGCTGCTAGTATGGTTGTTTGTTGGTCTTGCTGCTCTTTTGCGCAGATTCATGTCAGCAGATTTAATGTGAATACTTTTCAATGTTTTTTCTGCCTTGACTCTTGTAA
>JBBBVU010000010.1:24164988-24178848 GCA_037177055.1 Atherinosoma microstoma
CTTTCAGTGACTACTCTCTCTGCTGTCTTTTTTGTTTTTGTTTTAATTCTAGTGCCTGAAGATCAAGAGTGTGTTATATGGTCCTCAGCACAAGAAAACAAAAGCTGTACAGAAAGCTGTGGACATGCTGGCAAGGTAAATAATATGGATAGTAAAGGGCATATATCAACACAATTATTTAAGTGGTATAAGTAAGTAAAAGTTGAAATAAAGGATGTGTAAGAAGAATAAATGGGACTGTTTTAACGATGACACAATTCATTGTCGTTTTCAGGGCACCAGAGGTGGTTGAGAAACAGAGGCAAAACAGGAAGAAAAAGAAAATGGACACATTTCCATCTGTACCATCCTTTGATAACGATGACAGATCCTCGTCTGATTCTTAAATTCCAAGTTTGGGGCTTTTTTCCCCTTTTTTTTTCGTTCTTTGTGAGCCAAAAGCTTTAAAAATTCTTGGATTGTAAAGTTAGTGCGTACTGTTCATTCATTAAATAATGTAAAATGAGTAAACTTTTAAAAAAAAATACTCGTACAAAACATTCCATTATATGTTTTAATGATGCTAAGATATTTATCAATGTTCAACTAAGGGCTGGAAGCAATGTCAACCAAAACAACTATGTCTTTTTTTTTTCACAACAGAAATCATTAAAACATGAACAGTGTTGTTCTATCCACTCCACATTCACTTATCAGAGTCAAATTTTCTTTACACATCAGTAGATTTTAAACATGTAGATTTTTGTTGGCACATTGTTTCCAGGTTTTGTATGATGTACAGATGTACAGTTACCTGACAAATATTACTAATAAAGATGTCATACAAGTTTATTCATGTGTTTTTATGGGAGAAAAAAGATTTCTAATGGAAGCTGGGCATTCACACTAAACATTTCTGCTTTTGACAACATAACATAAAAAAGCTGATCTGCAAAGACATTTCTCACTAAAGTGTATATTAAACAGCCAAGTGAAGAAAATATACAAGACGTATAACTAGACTGGTGTCATTAGTGTTCCATTTCTGCCTCTGCAACAAGCACACAACACAACAAACCGTAGTGGACACTCCATGCCACTAATCTGATGATCCCAAAATAGTGTCATAAACATGCTCTTAGGTCAGAGCAAAGTTGAAACCTTCATGCTGACGCTGTGAAAGTCAACAAATGCGGACAAGTAAAAGGTGACATATGCGACATAGATCAAAATCAGGTGTGATTATCTTACATTTAATCATTGCTTTTAATATTTTTTGTTTGTTTTGTTTTGTCTCCAGTTTTTTGTTTTTTTTCCAATCACATGTTTCAGATTAGCTGATATAGCAGTGGCGGTCAAAATGTATAATGTGCCCTTAGCTGGGCACATTATACATTTTTGTACACCATGTTTACTTAAGACATTGTTTTGTTTTCTTCATTCCCAGTATCAAGTCTAGTCTTTGCTTCATGCTCAACAACATTCTGTACATATTAGTGACGTCTTGTTAAAATAAACCAGTGTACTAACATCACTCCTTTTTGTAAAGGTGGCAGGACAAGGACACAAGAGGAAATTAAAGCCCTGGTCTGCACCTCATAACTCAAAGTGCCTTGTGTTGATCTGCATTAAATGTCATCCAAAAGACTCAAACTAAAGGCAGATGTTGCCATGAAGTGATGGCTGACTTGACGGTGTACTGTAAACTGCAGAATGGGCCGTTTAAGGTCCACAGAACTGGTTAGTACAAAAATAGAAATCTAAAGAGAGTAAACAAAGCCTATAGAAGATCAACTGTATGTTATGAAAAGATCAAACATACTAATGCAGCACGCACCAGTATCCCATACAATAAGTTGCGGCAGTGTGTAGATGTTTCAGTCTTAACTCCATCTAGCTTATATTAGTGTTAAGTGATGTAGTAGTAGCACAGCCACAATTCATACAAAAGTTTTTTATCTAGTAATTTTAACTGAAATCCCAGTACTGTAAAACATCACTCCAAAATCATTTAGATATTTTTGTTTGCACAACTTGCAGTATTGTTACAGCATCTGCCGCTGATATAACTGCGGCGTGTGTGAGCTGCTTCATTAGGATAACCTCTATGTATATGCACTCTGCCAGTTACTGATTTTGAAAACGTTTCTGATTAAATTCTCAGTCTTCTAAAGGACTTTCCAGGAAAACCGTTGCAACTCTTTTCTCATGGGAAATCTTCAGCGGGGTCTCCGAGCTCGCCTCAGCTTGACTGCCCTCTACGTCCATCTTAAAGCTGAAGGACTTCTCCGATGGACCCAGTTTAATGTGTTTCTCGATTATT
This sequence comes from Atherinosoma microstoma, assembly GCA_037177055.1. Classification (NCBI taxonomy): domain Eukaryota; kingdom Metazoa; phylum Chordata; class Actinopteri; order Atheriniformes; family Atherinidae; genus Atherinosoma; species Atherinosoma microstoma. Next base: position 24,167,291 of record JBBBVU010000010.1, read on the forward strand.
TCAGATGCACATTCTCCTTCACCGCTGAAGCCTTCAAAGCCTCCGCCGCGAGCGACTTCTTCTTTGGAAACTCTGATACTGTACCCTTCTCCTGCCCCTTCCTGGAAGGCTTTCTCAAGACCCAGGTTAGAAGATCTAATAGCTGCCATGATCTGCTCTTCAGAAGCATCATCATCTGCCTCCAGCAACCCAGAGTCTTCCAGGGTTTGAGAGACATTTAGCTCTGCAACTATTGTCATGGTTCCATTATCACTTGACTGCTCCACTTTTTTGACAGCTACTTTCTGCGGACTTTCACTACTCATTTTTGAAAGGAAAGCCAACTCCTCCTTCAGTGGACCTGACACTGAGCTTTGTAGGTTCTCCAGAGCTCCCTTTAGCTGCTCTTTGGGCTCCAAAGACTCCTCTCTCAGGTACCCAAGCACTGACTCTTGCACTACGGGTGAGACACGCACCTCTTCTTCAATGCACTCTGATAAACTCTCCCTGGCAAAGGAGCGATCGCCTGACATGTACTTGTATTCGTCACTTTCTTCTACAATCACTCTTCTCTGGGGAAGGCTTTCCTCCTGATAATACCTCTCATCAGACAGGTCATCTACGATGCCGTAGTGGCCATATGACATTATTCCTCCAGCCTCCTCGGGCTCAGAGAGGTTGTCATCTAGTGTAGACACAAAATACTCATTAGATTCTTGGTCATGGGAGAAATGTGGAGAACCACTCTCTCTAAAGACCTCCTGGACTTTTACAGATCCGCCAGGGAACTGGTCTGTGCTTCTTAAGGAGGATTTTATGGTGTCATCACTCCTCTCTTGTCGAGTGTCACGAGAGGCATTTTCTAGCTCCTCAATTTGGAAGTACGTCGAAGGCTCATAAAAACTAGATCTGCTTGTCTGCTCAACCTCCAGCTCCTCGTCGCTGTACGACTCTATAGGTTCCTCAATGATTTCCACGTTGACAGACTTGTTTTGGAGGTTTTCTCCTCCTTGAAGGCTGCTTAGCAAATTCTTGATCATGCTTCCTGTTGTTGTATTCTCTATGTCTTCCAGTGACACCTTCTTCACACCTTGACCCAGGAGTTCTTCCAAGGCAGAGTCCTCAGAAACATCCAGCTCTTCCTCCACTTTGGACTCCAGCACAATCTGTGTCTTAGTTGTGCCATCTTCCTGCTGCTTTGTCTCCACATGATATCTGACTGCTGAGTCCCCTGAAGAACAGACTTTAGCTTCTAAACCTGCTGGTTTGATCACTTTCTCAATGATCTCTTCCACAGATACAGAGTCTAATATCTTTTTCTCAGTTGGGCCCGGTGTATACTCTGCTCTCCCTTTGTCTTTGAACTCATCATGAGGGCTACCCTTCTCTCTCTCATTCCACACATGCTTTTTGCTCTCTGTCTCTGTTTTCGTGCTGAAGCTCATCATTGGCGGTGACACTCTAACTGATTGAGTCTCGGCTTTAGTGTTGATTTGGCTCTCTTGAGACATCTGTTCGAGTTTCGAAGTTTTCTCCTCTGTCACCGTTTTCTGCACACTTTGATTCATTCGGTTTTCTCTCTGGCTTGTTTGTTTATCTTTGGTAGTAGTAGCAGAGGCAGAGGAAGCAGCCTGGGCTTTGCTGAATGAGATCATATCCCTTCTGGATGTCGGACTCTGATGGCGAGCCCTCCCTTCAACTGAAATGGGAATGACCCTGGAGGGACTAATGGATCCAGGGGGAAGCACAGGAGATCTTCTTAGGTTTGTCGGTGATGCGTACCTGATGTCCATACGTGATCTGGTGGTTAAGGTGGATGCTCTTGGGGTATAGGGTTGAGCAGGCACCTTGATATCTGAAGCAGAGAAGTAGTTAGCATAAATAATATGGACCAACATTTTGAGTGTTACTTCAAAATCTAAAAGTATTCTTATTAATCCTGGCAGAAGATAGTGTTACAAGGTTTTCTTATGGTCAAACATATCAATAAAAATAACTGAATAGACACTTTTCAATACAGTACCTATAATTCTTTCTCTTTGATGTTGATTCATCCCCCTATGAGCACCTTGCAGACCACCTCTTTCACCTTCTAGGAGAGCCCTGAACAGAGACAAGGGAAAATACTTTCACAAAGGCAACTCAGGATTAGTCAGGATAACACACTATGTAAACAAAATTATTTTACACGTAAATATGAAGTTTAATCAAAGACAAGTACCTCACGAGACGATGGAAATCATTCAGCTCTGCCATTTCAACCCCCTTCAAACTAAAGTCAACAGGCTTACAAGACTGTATGAATCCTGGACCTGGCCATATAAGGCAGTAATCATTAAAAATCGTATCACACAACTGTTACTAAGTAATGTCTTTGTCGTAAACAGCTTAGACAGCTCACCTTTCCTTGGTCATGGTTGAACAAACAAACAAGCCAAAGTGCCTCAAAAAAAAAGAACAACCTCTCCGGAGAGCGCCTTCTGAAAGACTGACCTAAAAATAACGGCTACAATGTGGGGCTGTCCACACACTTCCCTATAAATCCCACAGCAAAAGCTGACTCGTGAAGCTTACAAAAACACATGCCACAGCCACGTCTGGAAGCAAGTGTTCTCCCTATTCCAAAAGTTCCAAACAAACTCAACGTGCCACAGGAGAATCCATATAGAGTCACACAGGAGTGGAAAGACTTCGTAAGAGCATCCTGGAAATTGCCTTATTGTTTAAATGCAAATATTGAAGCAAATGTTGTGATATTATAATAATCTGGTGGAGGAATACACCACCAGGAATACTCAGCTTCTTGCCCATCACTAATACAACCCACAGCTGTATACGCAACAAGTTGCTGCACTTTCCGCAACAGATTTATAAAAAATGTGCACCATCTTGGTGCAAAATTGATTGATCTCATCTTCCTTAAGAAGTAGAGTCAGCTCTGTCCTTTCTTGCAGATGGCTTCTGTTTTATTTCCAGTCTAGTCTGTTGTCCCGCTGAACTTACTGGTATTTGTAGCTCTCCACCACCCCCACCTCTTCTCCCAGGATGTAAACAGGGCTTTGCCTACTCCTGCTCCTCCTAAAATCCACATTCATCTCTTTTGTTTTGTTAGTGTTCGAGATGAGGCGATTGATATATTGGGATTATTTGCTGCATTATAAAGCATTAAATGTCACCTGTTCATTTTTAATTCATATAACTGAATCAGTATTTCTAAGTTCAGAGTGCCATCAAGAAACAAGCTCCATGATTTCCCTTAATGTGGAATTATGAAATCTTGATTTCAGTTTGCAACCTCTCTCAGTTTGTAGCTCTGAGCAAAATCAGCATGTAACCTTTTTAAGAATTTTTTTGTTAAAGCAAGATGTTTTCCGAGCAAACTAACTAGCTTTATGAAAATACTCATACTCCAAGGTGTCTTATCTATTGAAAAGATTTCTTATTATTTCCTTTTTTTTGCTTTAGTTTGAATAATGTTGTATTGTGAGGCTCCTACCTCTTAAACAACGCTTGTTGTGAATATGCTGTAAAGTCAAGGATTTGTTATTAGGTACCAAATTCTTGAACACAGGAGGATCATTATTCATCCTTTCATGGGTGACATTTTGAAATCTTAAAGCAGGAAAAGCAAATGTTGAAATATTTAAATGAATGATGGTTTTAATTCTGCCAAGACCTATTGGGACACCTGAATGTAGAACAGAACCATTTCTAACCCAGCACCTTTCCTACCACAAGAATGTAAATGTTGCTGGGATGAGGTCTCTTTTACTGAAGTGTTACTTAAAATACTTATTTAAATTATTCTAACTGAGACAGTGACAAAAAAAATCAATATGGATAAGATCATTACCTGTAAGCAGCCACCTCCATGCCCAGATCCATCTTCACCTGGAGAAGGTGCTGATGCTCCCTCATCTTTTCTGCCATGGCATCAGCCAACACGTGTCTCTCATGTTCCAGCTGCTCGATAATTATCTGGGGGGGGGGGGTCATAGTCGTTTTTAATCATGTAATTCCACTGAAATGATTGAACTCTTTTTAACTCCTTTTAATTCAACTGCTGAGTACATTATTATGAACACACAGTCATGTCTGATCAGACAGCAGCTGCCTCATCATTTTATCAAGGAATGGTTTCCGGTCAGTTGTTTTTCTTGAATATTACATCAACAATTGAGTTTGAGTTTATGGTACTGAAGGAAGCCCTGCAAGGCCATTACTGCCATTTACAACGAGCCATCCTGCTGCTGGCTCCCTCTTTAGGAGGATAATAAGGATTTGTCAGTCTGACAGCTAATTGGTTTAAGTGGCTGGAGTAATCTAGCGACTGCAAAGTACTTCGGAGGTTGACTGTCCCCAGTTTTTTTAATCCTTTTATTCTGAGGTCAAATGTTGCATTCTAGATTCATGCTTCTGACAGTTATGGGAACTCACACTTAATGGTATTAATACCATTAGTTACTGGTGGGTTTACCATACCGAGATACATTGAATCAGAATGGCACATAGAGTAAATAAGGTATGCATTTCAGTCTCTACTGTGAGGTAGGCTATGATTATTTTGAAGACAATCATTTTGAGAATCAGACTCATTTATAATTTATTTGTAGCAGCCGTTGACAGCTGCAGCTGCATCAGTGCCTTTAAGGACAGTGGGTGTGGCAGGGGTGAGGGAGCCTCTCCCCACTCTCAGGGCTCATTTGGATAAAGATTCTTCTGTCTGGTCTGAAATGTGGATCTTTTATGCCAAATAGATTTTGAGGGGGTTCTTAAAATAGCTAAATAAACAGCAGAATCTCTGGCTTATAACATTAACCTGATATTTCATCTCCATTGTAATTGTACACGTCCTCACCTGATATTGACTTAAGTCCATGTGGAATTTTTCCTGCATCTGCATCAGTTGCTCTTCAAGACGTATTTGAACCTGGCCCTGTTTTTGCGCCTCTGTGCGTAATTTGCCCAACTCAGATGCATACAGCATCTTTTCCTTCTGCAGATCACCCAGTTTTGCTTGATCCGCTTTAATCGACTGTTCCATCTCCTCCACCTTCTGTTGGTACATTTCAAATGTCTCTATCCATCCCTCAGACAGACCGCGGGCGTACTCTTGCACCTCTTCCACGGTGACCACCGAAGGCCCACGGTACGTTTGCGTGATGATGGGCACCACCCGGGAATCCACCTGATCCCGGAGGTGGTCCACCTCACGCCTGTGTGCGTCCTCTAAGCATTTATACTCATTCTTGAGTTGAAATAAGTGCTGCTGGAGGTCACTGTTGATTTTGTGAGCTTGGTGAAGCTCCTTCTCGCAACCTTTCAGCTCGCCGCTGATGTCCCTGCACACATCAGTCTGCTCGCTGCACATAGACTGGACCGTCTGCAACTCTCGCCATAGCTTCTCCCTCTCCATCTCCGCCTGGGACTTTTCAAACGACAGCTGTCCCACCATTCTCCGCAGATCTTGCATCTCAGCTTTGCACTTCTGCTCCCATTCCGCGGTCCTCCTCACCTGTCTCAGCTTATTTATCTCAGTAATAAGATGCGCGTTTTCTTGCTCCAGCTGCTTGGTTCTGGACAGATACTGGGCAAGTCTGCTGTTGAGCTCCTGCAGCTGCTGCTTTTCGCCGTCAAAAGTTCTCTTGAAAGGAAGCATTTTGGCATCTAATGATTAAAAAGTCCGTTTTACAAAAAACAAAAACACAAATCCGGCTTGTTTGACAACTATGTGGATTGTCCCGGTATGATTTGCGTGTGCGTTTGCGGGCACAACTGTGATGTAATTTGCGATCGGTGCCCCTTTGACAAGTGCAGGAGGAGGAGGAGAAGAAGGTGGGCGGGTCCTGCCTGCATCACGGTCACAGGAGCGTCCCAAGCGCGGCCGTGCCCCTGGCAGATGTTATGCTGCATTCAAGTGTTGTTTGAAATATTCGTACCCTCAGCACGCCTAGACAATGTTTGCATTGACAAATATCTCTTCAAACTGATTCAAATCTTAATGGTTAAATGTTTGAATGCGTTTATATGTGCATTTACATGCTGCTTTAATACAGCAAGTTTTTGAAAAAGCTAATCTTACTCCCAAGAGTCTTTTTTATTATTGTGACTAGACAATAATATTTCTAATTTTTAAAAAAACGGATTTTGCTTTTCCACATGTGTTCTGATTTACAGAAAATATGAAAAAACACAAACAGGCCTCCCTCTCATTATACCAATAAATAAGTTGAGAATGAGGTGGAACTTTATAGATCTCTTTAAGCCTGCACCTTGAAACCGACAAAAAGCTTGTAGTTAAACTTAAGAGTTTTTACCGAGCAGGAGCACTGCCAAAGTATTTTGTCAAGATGTCCAGCAATTAATAACTCTTCTGAGATATCCAAAGACCTAAGAAGAACTAGTTGTTCGGAGACCAGTACCATCCCATTTCTAACCTTGGAAACTCCACAGTTCACCTTTTCCCTCACATGGTTTAAGTTTGTGAAGAAAGACCAAATTTATTTCAGTTAAAAAATAACACTTTCCTGTTGATCAGATAATTTAAAGCCTTAAGCACCCTCTTTGATCTGATAAAAAAATTTGTACTCATTGGGTTGGAATAATCTGATATGACTGAGTTGTTTATATGAGATATCTTCAGTCTGAATGGAGTTTTAGTCTTATTCAGAGTGGTTTATATGAACACAGACCAAATTTTTCCCTTTAAAAGAGTGTGGCCAAAATATTTCATTTTTTTGCTGCTATTTTATACAGACCAACTAAAACAGAATAAAATTTTCATCATAGGTTTAACATGCAGGATGAAGATATTTCCTCTGATGCTTCCTATGATTGTCATATAACTTGTTTAACATAAGGTAGCCTACCAGGTAACCTATGGCTGGTTATTTCTCACTTTTAGATTATATGTAATAACTAGCCTACTTTTGTAGGAATTCTAACTATAACAATAAAATAAAACGTCGATTAAATGTCTTAAATTTGAAATCGCCATTAGTGATGACTTCTGAAGTTGATTCCACAACTTACCTGACGTACTTGAACGCATCAATTCAGCCACGGCTGTATTTCTCTTTTCCTTTTTTCTTTTAGAGAAGAGCGCCCCCGAGGGGACAAAAACTAAGTTACATTTTCTAAAATCAGAGCGCTCTCCATTTTATGCTCTAATGTTCATGTTAAATATTCCTCCTTTACTGACGGAACACTTAGCGGCGACATGAATGAAAGGGAAACTGTTGTTATTACAGGTAATGAGTATTTTTTTCGTGATGAACTCCGTAAACCGACTTCCGTCTTATAATGTAATTTATACTTTGTTTAAGGGTTCGGACCGTTCAGACAGTTCCTAGTAAACCCCAGCTGGAAAGCAGCGCAGGTAACGTTTGGAAACATTTTGGTTGTGTCGGTGGTCCGCTGTTAGAAGTGTTTTATCATTTAGAAATAATTTGCAGGAGCTAAAATTGGCCGGGCTGGGAGAGAGGATCGGTGTTTACATCAAAGAGATACCAGTGAGTTACGTTGCAACGCGGCAGATCATTTCAGAACTCTGGCAAACTCTTAAACCAAAGGTAGGCTAAATATAAGTCTTGGTTTTGTGATGGAAGTAGTAGCCTAGCATTTGTTATATATATATATATATATATATATATTTGATATAGTAGCTAAGTGGCCCCGATAGCCTAAATAAGATAAGAAATAACTATGATAAATCAAACTAATAAATAAATCAGATTAAAGAAACTTTATCAACTGGTAACTGGTTACCAGTTGGTAAAGTTTAACTGGTTAAGTTAAAGGTAAACTATTACATTACTTAATCTTGACCATTTTTTCGTCGTGGTTTTCTCCACAAGAACACCATAAAAAAAGGCTAAAGTATTAGAGAATATATAGTATATGACCTCAGTGTCTAATTGTGGCTCCGGCTTTTGTTTATGTTGCACGATGATGAATAATGTGTTTGTGCGCATGTCCTCACAGTTTGCTGTTCATCTGGGCGTTGCCAGAAGTTCCAGCGTTATCATTTTGGAGCAAACTGGGAAAAACAGCGGATACAGAGGCAGAGACGTGTGCGGTTTCTGCCCCGAGATTAACTTCTGCATCGAAGGTGGACCAGAGAAACTGGACTCTCTGGTCAACATGAGGGCAGTGTCGAAGCGCTTCAGACGAGCAGGGATAGATGTCATATATTCAAGAGATGCTGGCAGGTGGGCATTTATTTCAGCATTAACACAAAAATGGGAGATAATAATACCGTTTGTCTTTTTCTTTTTTGCAGATACCTGTGCGATTTTGCATATTACTGTTCATTATATCACAGTCAGCAGAGAGCAGCCTTCATTCACGTACCCTCATCTGGCAGCCTTGCATCAGCTGACAGACTGGTACCCCATCTGCAGGCCCTCATTCTCACAATGCTCCAACAGCTGGAGGACACTAAACAGCATGAAGAGCAGCACCCCCAGTGAGGCAGATTCCCATCTAGCAGATATTTAATACCACATAATAAGACACCATACCACCGATATGAAAAAGAAACTGCAACATGCAAGAAAAAAAACAAACAAACAAATGAAACAATCTCTTGTTCTCATTTATTTATTCAAAAATTCAGAAAAAAAGGAAAAATACAAGAAATTTTCAGATACACATTTAGAGACGGCATGTCAAAAATACACCATCCCAGCTATAGGTGTGAAAAAACTTTGAGGCCTCAGATACAGAGCTTGAAAGAAGACAGTCTAGTGAAATTCTTTTGATTTTTTTTTTTCTTTCCCCAGTCAAGTTATGAACATGTAGATTTTGCAAAAGCATTATAAGATAATAGTAGTAGACCAAGGCCCCTCAGAAGGTGTAGGAATGCAAATCATAAAAACCAAGACATGATAAACCTCAAACCTATTATTGCGGGGGGGACGCACCGATGCATCCCCATAAACCTGACATTTGCATGTAGAACATTCTTAATTAATTAAAATGATAAAAGATGTCTAAGCGGTGTATAGTTATTGTATATTTATGCTGGAAGTCTAAGGTAATGCAAAAAAGCAACTGGTGTCGAAGCTGTAAACTATACATTTTTTCTAATAGTGTTTACTTATCATGACTACCCGTAATCTACGCAACATCCCTGTCATATGTCCGTGTGTTTATTGTCACTGCTGTATCTTTGACAGGTTTGTGATCTAACAGTAACTAGTAATTCACCTCACAGCAGACCAACGTCTCCTTTCAGAACTGAAAAGCTGAAATATGTCATGATACATCCAAAACTGGAGAAACAAAAGTGTACAGATATGGTTGCTACTGAAACTGTTTTCATGTCAGTGGTGATTTCTATACCGATGTGATATTTAGCAGCAATCATACTAATATCTTAACTAAAGATTTGCACCTTTTTAAAACATTTTTTTTTGTTTTCTTTTTCAAACCTTAAGTCATGCACAGATATGATTTAGAAGTACCTCGAATGGAGCACCCAAAGTTCACATTACGAGTTATCCGGTTCCCTACCTGCTCCGCGTTCCACTTTTATTGCTTAGGAATCTTTGCTGCAATGTCATTTTTTTGTTCTCAGTTTGCCAACCCTTGCAGCGATGCAATGTTAACTACTGAGTTTTTTTTGGAGAAAGAAATAAAAGTTCAGCGAAGATTTAACAAGAGGCCTTGAGATAAATCCCAGCAACTCATGCACTACACATTTTTGGTGACGATACGAGTTCTGGCAAGGTGACTGAACCGACGTCGCCGTTACGAGTAGCAGAAGAACCGGCGTGCTGAGATTACGTTTGAATGACCCAAAAAACACTTTTGTGTATGAAGCATAAAATTGTCCTGGTTACATTCACAGCACGTATCCATGAACAACTGAATGTAAATGTAAAATTAAATGCTATTTGTTTGCTTGGAATAAACTAAAGTTGTGGAACGGGGGTGTTGGCTGCAAGTAAACAGCATATACTTTTTTTTTTTCTATTTCCCTTCTTAAATATTCTCCATTTGAGTTTTTTAAATTTCTATATAAATGCATTTTAGACTAGAAAATGAAGTTTGTGTTTTGAGGGTTTGAGGTTGTGACAATAAGTTTGGAGGCAGTGGAGATGGAATGCTTGATGCTGAGCTCTGCCCTCCTATCTTGCCATCAGCTGTGCTGCCATAGCCGTTTATAATCCAGTTGAAATACAGTGTAGGTTGATGTATTTGTTTTTTTACATACATAATATTTGACACTGCCATGTTGAAGTTTGCAGTTAACACTCAGCATTACAGTTTCCTTTTCTAATCTTCAGGCTGGAAACTGTCTTTGTAAAAAGCAAATATTCATGGGCAGAACTTGCACCACTTCCATCCCATCTCCTGTCCTAGTCCACTTTATGAGGTTTATCTAGATCCTTGTGGGTTTTATATCCAGGTAACATTTCTGTTCAAACCGATGAGAGTGAGATGGATTTGTTTTGCGTTCGCACAAATATATTTAAACAGAGTGAGGTAGATATATGCCTGAAAGGGAAAAAAATGTTTTTAAGTCCCCCAGTCATGACACCAAGGACAATGCATACAAAATAATAATAAAAAAAACAACTTTATATTGAATCATTGGGGCATTTATACAGTGATTTACTGATATCGCAAAAAGAAAATAAAAAAAATAAATAGGTAAACACTCCTACAGGGGAAAAAAAAAAGTTGAAGGAAGGAGAAAAAAATCCCCAGGCCACATGAGGAGAAATCCTTCTAAACACTTTCACTATTCAGCCATTTTAAGACCATTTTTCATTCATGACATTGAAACTTGTTCCCTTCCCTGGACTTTTACCCATCCTGTATTTGGTTTTCAGAGGTGATGATTATGAAGACAATCAGTTTAAAAGTCTCACTTGGAAGTCGTGACATTAGCAGAAGTGTATTTAGCTTGAGACGGAGGGGGGAGAAAAGCAGTTTCTATAAATGCTTAAAAGATAGTTGGCATAATTAAGGCAAACAAGACAGCCCAATTAGCCCTATTTATTGGAGGAGAGGCATGAAATAGACGGGCTAGAAAGCAGATCTGGTGTAAAGTAATCATCTTGTATAATGGAATTAATCCTGACTTCGATAGGAGGCACTGGGAGAGACAGGTACAGTTTGCTGTAGACATCAGCTGGGGAGGCAGAGGGAAGGAAAGATGGCACTATTCCACTTAATAAAACATGAAAGGATGGGGGGAAAAAAAGGTGAGACAAATACAGGATGATATGAGAATGTGTGGAGAAAGCAAAGCCTTTACTTTGACCTGAGATTGAGTTGCACCTAGAGGGCAACGCTAGGCGCAGTGCTAAACAACACAAGTACAAAAAAGGGTGCAGAAAGTACACGCTCACACATTGAGCTAAGGTGTCCATTTCAAATAATAATAATAATAATAATAATTATATAGACATAGACATCCACAAAACAAAAATAGATGGAAACAGTTAATGAAAATAAAAGGCAATGAGAAAAAGGTAGTGTTATTGAAAACCTTATGGGGAAACTTATTTTCTTTCAAACTGAGCTAAAGGATAGTAGAGATGGACTGTTGTGGAGATCATAAAATA
>JBBBVU010000010.1:24178932-24195875 GCA_037177055.1 Atherinosoma microstoma
AGATTTGTGACTGGGGTTCAGACGTGTGTTTTTTCGATCTTGTTTACCCAAAAATAGAAACATGAAAAGGTTAAGTAACTGGGAAAAAAAAAAAAAAAAGGAAAGTGTGTGTGTGGTGTTCAAAAAAGAAACAGAATGAAATAGCAGCTTTGTTTTACACAGACATAGAGGCAGACATTTTTAACCGTAAAAAGGTTTTTTTAAAAAGTGACAAAAAACTAATGATGTGTATAAAAATGATCCTGCAGTCAGAAATACAACTGTAAGACCTTTTATATGCGTTTGAAATGCAATGACTACTCTAGAAGAGACCTCTTTTGACTTACAAGTTGTCTCTAGGCTACTAAAGTGTGATTCAACAGCTTTTCATTTATGCCTCCTGTTTGTTGCACTGTTTTTGGTTCCACTGAATATGTATCAGTGAACATTGTTCACCTCCCACACAACATACACACTCAGAAAAATGTTTGAAAGAAAACCATGCGTGTGAGTGAGAGACAATGAGCGGAGGGGGAGTTATATTGCCAGATTGTGAAGTTCTGTGATTTGCAGTGTGAGACTTATGACGTTTTTTTTTTTTCTTTCTCTTTATAATAAAAAAAAGATGGACAGAGGCTGTGATTCAGAGTTTTCTGACACAATATAATGAAGGGGACACTTATGTCCACTCAGACATGCGTGGATATGGGAAGTATCGTCTAATTCTTCCCATTCTAAAATAAAAAAAATTCCATGTAAATTCAGTCATCTATATTAGCTCCTGATAAGGTTTAAATAGTTTAAGTAAAATCTACAACTATATGTTTTTCTTTATATTTAATGTACAGTATGTACACAGTACACAGACAACACCACAAATATGGATTTGTAAGGGTCACTTACCATTTAACCACCATCTGTTTCTATAATTTGTCAGAATTTGAGCAGTTTAAAAGAACTACCTTGAACTGGACTGAAAACTTTGTTAGATTTCCAATTCTGCATGAAGCAGTCTTCATCAAGTTTGTGCTTCAAAGGCAAAATTTACTCCTTCGAACTTTTGTTTAATCAAATAATCTATTCCATCCCGTGTGGAGATATGGCATATTTTTGGTAAAACTTGCAGTTGTGAAGGCAAGGACACACCAGTTATTAAGCAAGAAGTCTGAAACAACCAAATATTTTTGGTATTATTGTAGACTCATCACAACTCTAAATCACAGCCCTTAACATAAAAGGAAAACTTTATGAAATTGAAGGAAAAAGCTTGATTTGGCAATGGTTTGGCAGATATAAAATAGGCCCTCTACCATTTATGACCCACACCTGACAGCATCCGATAGAAATATTACTATTTAAATGAAACATTGATCTTAGTAGAAACTTTCTAATTGAGGCATCCTCACGCAACATGAGCCAGTTTGCTCATGGGAAGAAAGTCATTTTGATGGAAAGTCATTATAGAAATAGAACTATACCATATCGTATAGAGAGAATGATGTGTTTGTATAAATACACACTCAAATATCCATCACATCCTCTCTGAAATCTTCAGGGGAAAAAAGTGCTCTTCTGTTGGTTTTGCTGGCAGATATGCTTTTTAAAAAAAAAAAGATCTTCTTAAAGTTCATGTGTAAGTCTGTATGTCAAGGTTACATGCCTGTGTCTTTTTCCTTCTTGAAGGAGTTGTTCGTAACAAAGGTTTAAATACAGGCTGCGCAGGAAGAAGTCCCCCAGTGTGTCTGAGCCACCAAACTCCAAATGCTTCAGCAGGTTTCTGTGCCGTTTTACAGTTTTTAGAGTTTGAGTTTGACCTTAAAGGAGAGGAGAGACCATTTACTGGCACACAGTAAAACAAAGTAATTTTCTTACCTCACTCATAACCTCTTTAAGAGATTGAGAGAGGTTTGAGTTACCCTGTGTGAGAGGAAAAGAAAGGGGATGGACTGATATCAGCAGGCCGATGATTGGGGCAGTGGTAACGCCCGCTCATTCTTTCTGCCCCCATTCATGTGTGCATAAGGCGGCATCTCATCAAAGTTAGGCCGCAGCACCACCATGGGCCCATTGGCTGAAACATGTCCTGAGTGTTTGTCCAAGGCTTGTCCCGGAGATGTCACGGCTGAGGCTACTTGGCCTGGGGTTGAGGGAGACACAGGTCTAAGTAATGGAGTGCTGGGGCCTTGCATGGGGGATAGATGCTGGGTAGAAGGAGGCGACATGCCTCCCGTGCACCCAGACAAGGGAAGAACAGCAGCAGACGGCTGCCTCGTGGATACAGGGTCCAGTGGAATGTTCTCCATGTTTTCTACCTCCATATCCAGCTCCTCTGTATCTGGTGGTTTGTTCTCCTCGCTGTAGAAGAAGCTCATTTCCCTGAAGTTAGGATCCAGTTCTTCTTTGATGCTGCTGATTATCTCCAGGAAGGACGGACGCATCTTAGGGTTATACTGCCAGCACATCCTCATCAGCTCAAACCTGAGTAAGATGCACGAAATGGAAATGTTAAACTCAAAGTACAACACTGGCATATGTATGTAGTATATATGCACTACATGCATATACTTTAAGACTTTACAACTTTTGGGGATACCAACCGGACTGGAACCTCAAATTGAACTGAACTGTGAATTTTGTGTACACTTTCTTGATATAAACATTTTTCAAGGAAAGCAATACTTCACAACCAACAGACACAGGAGGATGTTTTGATGTGTGAACTTATGGAGTGAAGGCATGCACAATACTTCCTGTTTCCCACCAGCAGGTGGCAGAAGAAACTCAAGTTTATACCATTTTTTGTACTCTAACTCAGTTCACTCCTTTATTAAAAGAGAACCATGCAGGGATAGTATATTCATATTGCAAAGTAAACAACAATGTGTAAGCTCTACATAAATAGGCTTAGGTTTAGCTATTCACTTTCCATTTAACACTCACACCAATAGGTGTGGATATAAAACAGGTGTCGCAAATCAAATATGCATGCCTGCTTTTATCCTTTTAATTTTGATCATTTCATGCATGCTTGTTGGCAGATTTGTCTTCCTGCCCAATAAAAATTTCTTATTTGAATCCAGTGACAGCGTGAGAACAGATTAAATGCATGGACAGGTATGCAAACTTGCAAGCCAGACAATAAATTCACGAACTATTTTTATCGTACTTAAATCAATTTCAAATTTGTACCACATTACAACATATACAGTTAGATCAGTAATGTAGCATGTACTCAGCAGAGCAGTAAATCATATTTAAGGTTACTGTGCCAGGCCAGTAACCGAGCTTTGGGAATGTCAAAACAACATCATAAAAAGGGAGAATTATTACAGTTTTGTGTGGTGCCGCACCACACACCGCAACTTCAATTATACACAAACAAGCTAAGAATACTCCTTAAGGCTCCCTGACATAAACACCTCGGCCATCTTGGCTCTGTTAATGCTGTTCCCGTCCTTCCTCCCCCCCCCCCCCCTCTCTCCCGCAGTAGTTTTTTCACCTTCAGAACAAACATTGCAGCTGGGTGCCAGCTTCTCTTCACAGAGAGATTATTACTTTCCTGAGCACGCGCTGCAAAGGGGGTGACTGTTTATGTTTTTTTCCAGAATTTAAGGAAGTGTCTCAAAGCTGACTTTCAGATGTCCAAAACCCACGCAGCAGAGACCTCCCATGAAAAGTCGAGCAATGCTTGGAGCTGCGCCGATGCACCGCAGTAACCTGTCTGCATACTTGTGCCTGTTTAAAACTATTTACCCACCATCTGTTGCTGCGCATGACTCTTGTTGATGCAAATTTAGAAAACTTTACTGTAAATCCTGACTCCTTGTCAGTGTCCTGCCAATCACGGAGCACATGTCACATGTTATTTCTATTTGGCTAAATTGACTTGCATTCAACCTGTCAAGTTAGGGAGCTGTAAGAGCTGGTGGTTTACTAGTTTTAGTTTTGCTGTGTTAAAACAACCACACCTGGTCTTCAGCTAGCATGAAGACTCCTCATCAATGTTAAACCTCCATATTTGTTCTACTTCTTGTGCACTTGGCGCTTCAAGCATCTAACTTTTGTTGTGCTCTTTCTTGCAACAAATTCTATTTTTGTGTCATACTTGTGCTCCATCAAAACATAATTATAAGCAACCCTTGGGTTACAAAGATGGTGTCTTGATTCTGCTCTCCAATACTTTTCTGGTTCTGTTTTGTTGTTGTTGTTTTTTTTGTATAGCTTGATGTCTTTCCATAAAATCCATATAATTTCATTTTGTTTTTACTAGAGATTATTTCAAAGGTCAAATAACACCAAGTCAATATAGCAGATGTTGAACTCTTATCAATAAAATGTCAGTGTTATTAGCTAAAATTGAGTAGTGATAGTGTTAAAATGGTGCTTATAAAAATCATTTCTATTTGTCAAAACCCAGAGATGTGCCAATAAAAAACGTTCATTAAATCTGGAATAGACACAATTTTAGGCCAACTGTGAGTGCGGAGCGGTCACCAAACATCAAGACTAAATGCCTCATGAACCTGAACAGAAACGTTTACAGTGCAACTGGAAAGATCTTCACACAGGCAGTGCCCCTGTGTTGTGAAACCTTGCTGTATAATATTGCTGCAAGTGATACAGCACATTCCACAGTAAGACATGATTAATATGATCACAGAGCCTGCATTTATTTTCATCCAACCCTGCGAAAGAGAATGCACTTTTGTCTGAAGGGAACTCTAGAAAGAAACCTGGGAAACCTGATCAATGACCATCAGCTACCTGAGACAAGGAGGAGACATTCAAAGCTGTCCAAATATGACTCATCCCTCTGTGTGTTATTCTGCCCACTTCCATGTCTTGTATCCCTCTTTTCATTCTTTGTATGAATGTCTGGCTTCACTACACTTCAACGATCTTCTGGAAATCTCCATTAAGTCACTGCAGCACAGGCGGCCATTGGGAGCAGCCTGACTCCCCTGTGCACTCCTCAAAGACAAGGAGGATAAGCCCCCACTCCACCAGCCCTGTAACACAATCCACACACTCCTGCAATCAGGACAAAACAGTCAGGCTGCCATGGAAACCAGAAGTTTGTGTCTGCACAACACTCGGCCCTATTTTTTGTTCTACTCGCGCTCTTTCTAAGGTGAGGTCAGCCATGGAGAGTGGGAGGGGAGTGTGCAGAATGTTTTCTTATTGAGGTCAGAGAAGGAGAGAAGAAATACTGTACATGTATGCTGCTCTATACACCGACAGCCAGGCTCCGCTCTATTATCCTCTTTTCAACAGCTATGGATATATCATTAATGAAGATTAATAATAATAATTCAACTATAATTTTTATTGCCGTCATTCTCCTTAGAGTTGGTGAGACACCAATCTCTGTTCTTCGTGCTTGTTCCCCCTGGCAGGAATGAGGGGCATCTTTCACACACGGGTTGTGGCATCCCTTCTATGGGCCGATGCTGACGGGTGAACAGGCTTCTCACTGCCAGCTGTCTGCTGAAGCCATGTCGTCAATGGACTACATTTAACCGGTGACGTCAATGTCAGCCCTCATTTTGGCTTTACCGCGGCATACACACGATATTTCTTACACTTAAATCACATGGGATAATAAGCACATGACATAATATTAATGGGCCAGATGACAAGCATGGCAGTGGTAGAAGAGGATCAAATAATTGTAACGTAAAGCCTGAGGGCTTATGTAGGCTATATTAGACTATTACTGATGAAATAGAAAAGGACTCACAGCATGTCAGGGCAGTTGTCAGGTTTGTCCAGGAGTCCTCCTTCCATCACAAAGCGCAGTACTTGTTCATTGGACATGCCCTGATAAGGCTGCTCTGCTAAGGTGGCGATCTCCCACAACACAACTCCAAATGACCTACAAGAAAGGAAATAAAATGTAACTATAAGATCATTTTAGTGCTGTTTTGAGTGCTGCATGGGGAAAAAACATTTCACCAATGAGTGATATCACCAAACACATGGGGGGTTTTATCTGAGCGATTCTTCTTACATTATTGGTAACAAACAGAGACATAAATCAACCTTTTGAGAGTAATTTTCTGGTGTTTGTGTTTTAACTGGCTTTTAAAAGCGACCACAGGGTCCACCAATCTCAAGTCCAAAGTAAGAGAGTTCCAGAGTCTGGGGTCCACTGAACAGATGTCTCCTTTTCTTTTCAGCTTAGTATATGAGGCACCATTAGCAGGCCGTGGTCAGGGACCTGCCAGGGAGATATTGGTGCAGGAGCCCTCTGATATAACCTGGTGATTGTCAGATGTCTATTTACAATAAACATCTCCTAGTTTAGCATTAGACTAACTTCCTATTAAAGTGTTAAGGAAAAAATGTGTTTACAATGACCAACACTGACATTAAAATTTGCCTTATTTTCAGACAGTTCACTCAAAAGCAGCCTTAGTACAACATTATATAAACAATGACAGTTTTGTGCTGCCAGACTCCTTTTTCTCCCCTGATTAACAAACTCCAAGTCACCTATTCATGAAGCCCAAAAAGAGTTTGTCTCACACTAAATTACTATGCAACATCAAAGAGGAGGATATGGTGAAGGTGGATTTGTGCTGGCACTGTAACCTCTCATTTGTGAACATCTGGAGCAGTTTAAACCCACTCTTAGGAACTAACCCATGGGAGATAAGTTGGGAAACAAACTGCAGGGGAGCTAGTAAACAGTTGGACTAGCTACAGTAGAAAAATGAAAGAAAACAAAGTAGCAGGAATTTCCAAAGAACCAAGCGTGACAGCTAGTATTGTTTTGAAAATAGTAGCCGTCATGGTACGAAGTTCATGTTGAAACCGTTGAGTGAAATCCTTGTAAAGAATACTGGCTGTGAGGTAATCGGTAGGTTTTTACAGTTGTGACCCAACAGCATGAACCATTTTAAAGTGTCCTCACGCACAAAGACACAAAAATGCAGGGAGTTCAACCCCCCCCCGGACCGAAGCAGGTTCATACATGTATAATGCAGGATTATGTATGTGTGAGAGTCGGGTGTTCTCATACCAGACGTCAGACATTGTAGTGAACACGCCATCTTTCAGTGACTCCGGAGACATCCAGCGAACAGGCAGCAGGCCCTTCCCTCCCTTTCGGTAGTAATCCGTCTCATAAATATCTCTGGTCATGCCAAAATCTGAAGAAGAAATGAAAACAGAGGTTGGGGAAGCCACTAAATATCACTCAGTCTGTGTGGGAGAGGAAGCTTTCGGAGAGCTCTGTCCATCTACATTAAGACCCCACTGCCTCAGGCACTCACTGAAATCCAAACAGTTATTTTCACAGTCAGCAGAGCAGGTTCAGCATTAAGCAACGTTGGAGAGGCTGAAAGCATCACATTAACTTGACCTACCTCCAATCTTCACAGTGAAGTCCTCTGCTACCATGCAGTTCCTGGCAGCCAGGTCTCTATGGACAAATTTGTTGGCATTTAAGTAAGCCATACCGTCGGCAATCTCCCCTGCCATCTGGATCATCTTTTTGAGCGGGGGTAGGACCTGACTGTTGGTGTGCTGTGGCACAGCAAGAAGACATGAGGAGAAAAGATAAAGAGCATGACCAATAACAGCCATTCTTTCACTATTGTTGGCCTGCTTTTATAGAGTATTGGGATACTATGTACAAAAGAAACATGGAATACAACAACTACAACTGTTGCAAAGAATTTGTGGATGACATCCTCTATAGTAGTTTAGAGAATATGTAGAAGCCTCTGCAAGCAAGAAACAAGGCTAAAATAAGGAATAATTGCGATCTTCAGATATTTGCACAAAAAAAAAAAACACCTGACATTTTTACTGTTGAGATTACTGCTTTGGCTCAGAAACACATCTGAAAGTTACTGCAAGTAAACAAAGTTAGTGGCTCAATTCACAAATGTAAGTTAATAATAACATGCAAAGGAAAAAATACACAAAGATGATAGAAGATCCAGAGCACAGTGAATCAGAAAATTGCCCTGTTAGCCTTAAAAATTTGATTAGTAAAGTTTCTCTTTGAATCACTGACATAATTCCTCCAGGACGAACAGAAGGAACAGTACTGACCAGTTCTGTCACATATCCTAAAATCCAGATTATGTGATTTTATGTGTTATGTGTTGTTTATTTATTTAATTTTTTTCATGAGTGTTTCATTTAAACAATGTTGTATTTGATACATAGCCAAGCTATCTGTGGATAGGTCTGTGAGGAAAAGCTGCTGCTTACTTCTTTACGCATAGAGCGCAGGTGGCTCTTGAGATCTCCACTTGTCATCAGCTCCATAATCACCAAAGTTGGTTGTCCCTGAGAGACCACTCCCAGCAGCCGCACCTATACATGAACGACAGTAAATGTCAGCTGCAACAATCAAAAACTTTTCCAAGTCCAGACGATGCATCACATCTCAGGAGGTTTCGGTCACAGAGGGAAAAAAATGTTTCCTGGGGTTTTTATTTTTTAGAAGCTAGAGATTATGGAAAGGTTGTAAAAGCAACTTTCTAAATGGGAGCACATTTAATGAGGCTGTGATCACATTTATGTGAGGATATACAAATCTCCAGCAGGCTGACAGCCTCAAGCCGTCGCTGACTACAAAAACAAATCATAATGGCCCTGCAGGTTCTCGATATCTATACAGACTTAAGTAGAAAATAATGATATCTGCAAGCTCTATATTACTGGATTCATTTTTTCAAAAAAAATTTAATTTTAGCATTTGCCAATCATCTATCTGTGTTTTCTTATTCAGATTGTGGATAGCAACCGCATTCCGATGCATTCATCTTACCACATGATGACAGTTAAACTCTTTCATGACAGACGCCTCGTTCAAAAACTCAATCCGCTCCCTCATGCTAGCCGACTCATTGACCGTCTTGATGGCCACTCGTGTCTCAGGTTCGTCCTTGACGACACCCTTCGCGATGCCTTCGTACACCATGCCGAAGGAGCCCTGACCCAGTTCCCTGTGCATCGTGATCTTCTCTCTGGCCACCTCCCACTCGTCCGGAGTATACACTGGCCCAACGAAAGGGACAGCAGGTTAACACCACGTGTTTAACAAAACTATAAAAGGTGGAAAATGGAGAGTATATGACATTCTTACTCTCAGCAGCACTGATGTACTCCGGGTTGACAGATGCATAAAGGACTCCATTCCCAAGTCTGTTGTTGTTCCTGTATACACAAATCCATGTCAGTGAGCTGACAGACAGCTCTAGTTTTGGATACAATATTCAATCTTCAATAGGAAGTTTACTCTCTCCCAAAGGGAAATGTTAATGAAAAGTGCCATTAACACTAATTAACATCACACTGATCATTAAGCATTGCAACTTAATCAAGAAAGTAGAAGCTGTGTTCCCAGAAGCACTTGCCTCTTTTTGTTGATGAAGAAGAGAATGGTGGTGAGGCTGGCGATGAAAAGCGTCACTATGATGGGAATTATGACAACCAAGTAGACTGTAAGACCGTCATCTCCTGTCAGAGGAAACGAAAAACATAAATCAGTATTGAGTCATGTTCTGATGTCAACATTAAATTTCCCAGTGCATTATCTGTAAAGTAGATGCTTGTTCTTACGTTTAGGAGGAGGCACGTAAAAGGAGATGCTCTCTGTCCAGGAGCCGTTTCCTGCCAGAGATGTGGCGCGCACACGAGCAGAATAGTTTCCTGAGCTCAGGTTGGTCAGGCGAGCCCCTTTGTCTTCACGGTACTGATGTCGCGACACACATCTGTGTTTCTCAGGCTGAGGGAAAAGAAATAAACAGTGACTATTGCTTAAACATCACGCCAGCTAAAGGAAATACACATTGGGAAATTAATCTAGTGATCACACATCTTCCAAAAGTTTGCTGAGGAGTATAAAAAAACCCACAAACTCTTCATTACACAAAAATAAAGAAGTATTGCGGTCAGAAGTCAATGATTTGAAATCAACAATGTTTTCATATTGATGGAGAAGTAGATGTTAAATATCTAAGATATAACATAAATAATCATGACAAGTTGTGGAGAAGCTGTTTTTTCTAAGTACTTATAAAGGTATAAACATATTCAAGTACGTTTCAAGGAGACCTATAATTACACCCTTTCTGACTCACCTCACTTCCCAGGCGATACTTGATCTCATACATCAGGATAAGACCATTGGGCATAGCAGGCTCCTGCCAGTGAAGCACCACACTCCCATCAACCTTATTGCTCCCCTCAAAGCCAACCTTTCCAAGGATGTCATCCGCTTTGGCTGGGAAACACACACACATTGCAATAAAAAAGGGTGCTACAGTGTACTGGACCAAATTTCCGTGACATGTTGTATTCAGGGTATTTTGTTCCTCACCTGCAGGTTTGGTCCTGGCAAAGACAAAAGCTCCCACGCTGCAGGGGCCCACGTCCTCATTGCAGGCATGGATGTCAATACGGTAGACTGTGAATGGCCGCAGGCTGGGGATCTCTATGTATTCTTCAAAACTCTTATCCTCCATGAATGGGTACTCTATGAGAGGGGGAATGCCATCTGTACTGTTGTCTCCAGAGCCAAGAGAGGTATTTCCCCGATCCCCATCTAGAAATAGAGTGTTGTTCGCAACACCGAAGATGTCTCTGCGTCGACGCTCTGACGGTCTGAAACACAGAGAGGCAGTTGAATTGAAAGATGTTTAAAAGCACTGGGATGGTAAAAGCAGGAGGAAACACTGTATGTCCAGAAATGTATGGTTTTTTTTTTGCAGGTAACTGTAGGTTTACAAAACATTTTGTTCAAAACTGAAATCTCTTGATGGAGTAGGTGGAGTGAGCCGATACTCAGTGTTTTTTTCTTTATTTTTTTTTTTGTGTGTGCCTGTGTGTATTCAGGCCTTGTGTCCAGATGCTGCAAAGCACTCCCAGCGGTGTTGTGTGTAAGAATGAGGTCAGACGTATCACTGCAAAGTGGACAGACGGCGAAGCGGCTCAAAAGAAAAACATTTCCAACACACACAAAAAAAAAGGATGCAGTTCAACATATTTCAATCAGAAATTTGAAGAGTCTGTAACAGAGACACTGAGAAAGCAAAATGTCCCATCATGATAGTGTTCAGCTGTCAAACACATTTAGATGATAAGTTGCAGAGCCCCCCCCCGGAGCTGCATATTGTCATTATTGAGGGAAAACAGGTGGGGACAGCTGTGAATGCAGCAGCAGCAGACACACAAGAGACACCACAGGGCACCTGTAAAACTTGCATGGTGGTCAGCAGAGGTAAGGAGTAGAAGAAAGACTTCTGATTCTGACCAAGCCTACAAAATTAATTAATTGACTTATCCTCGGTAGATGGATCATTTGCTCCAAAAAATGTCAGAAAATAGACGAGAGCTCCTTTTTCTAACTCACATCTCAAACCTCCAAAAAATATTTTTATTCATCATGAGTAATAATAAAAGCTACAAACCTTTACAATCAATTAGTAATAAAATCAAAACTTTTTTGGGCGGCATGTCTTCCTTTAAAACCAACCGAGCACTGAAAATAGACAATTGACCTATTTGTCAATCAATAAGTCCTTTCAGCTGTATCGGTAGCATCGTATTAAACTAAATAAGCTAAAAGAGAAGATCCTTAGTCAAGAATCTTTTGTGTACAAGTAAGACTTACAGGAAAAGTACAGACATGGAGACACACATAGAACGTGGGAAAGACCAGTCACACTTACATGTCAGCATTCCTCACTGACAGTTGTAACCGGTGCGGCCCAGCAAGGCTCAGAACATGTGTTACTACTGACAATACACCATAAATATAAGAAAGTTTAGACCCGATTGGAACCGACTGGTATCTTGATGTTAAAGAAGACGTAACATGAACAGAAGAGATTCATCATTAAAATCAAATAAAGTTTAGAGAATCTATTTTCTGCTAGAGTAATAAGCATTAGAATGAGCAGGGCAGTCTTAACACAGCAAAAACGTATGCTAGCTGACTAAAGCAAGCAAACAAAAAAGAAGAGTATTTACGTGATGGACTTATAACTACCAGAGCAAATTTTGAGCGACAACACATAAAACACAACATGCTCAGCAGTGAAAGGTCTGTAGATCTGATGAAAGAGGTGGTAATTTCCATTGACTCCTTATCTGTTCATCGGCCTATTCATCATGACTTACAACAGCCGGTGATTACAGTAAATAAAGGCTCCCGTCAGCTGATGACAGGTTTTGCTTTTTACTACTAAAGGTCTACTGAACAGATAATGCCAGACGTCCTCTTTGTGCAGCCACCTCCCTCTCGTCTTATATAAATCAGTCTGCATTCCCCATTTCTATTTGTCTTCCAGTACTGATGGGACTCTTCCCCTCATTCATTTAAATTCCAGATGGATTCACTGTACATTTCCTGGCAGCTGTCTCGCTCTAGGAAAAAAAACAAAAAAGAAAAAAAACAGCGCCTCGGACAAAGAGAGTGTGCAAGAGGAGGTGTGGAGTAGAGCGCCGAGTCGAGGGGGACAAAATGGAAAACATTTCCTCTTCTTTCTGTTGCTACTTTCATGCAAGCTCTTTCCCATTACTCTGGGTCTAAAACCTTGAACTTTTGTTTAAAAGACAAGAAGTCTCCAATTTTCAAGGCCTTTCCTTGGAGTGATCCGAAACAATGCTGGCTGTGTTACATACACTGGCAGATCCCTGGCCTACAGCAAGGGCCTCAGCCGGTTTCTTAGAAAGCTATATTATGAAAAGTAAAAACAGCCAGAGAGAAGAAAGGGGCAGATGTGGGTTCATTCATAATATAAAGCTATGTTTTTATCACTTTTCCTCCAGAGGCACTGATCTAACTTCATGAGAGTTTAGTATAGAAAAGGAAGATCACTGTAACACTCCAAGCTTTGATGAACGGCCTTTTGACCATCATTTAAAGGAACATTTGCATGAGTGATTTTCAGTAGAAGCAACAGGTTTATTAAGGGATTCATAAACTATCCTACATAACATTAACAATTGCTTGAGAACAAAAG
Source organism: Atherinosoma microstoma (assembly GCA_037177055.1). Classification (NCBI taxonomy): domain Eukaryota; kingdom Metazoa; phylum Chordata; class Actinopteri; order Atheriniformes; family Atherinidae; genus Atherinosoma; species Atherinosoma microstoma. The sequence continues at coordinate 24,191,901 of JBBBVU010000010.1, forward strand.
CATTTGATCCTTTGAAACAATGAAACATCCACAGCCACGAGCAAGTTAAATGATAACACAATACAGATGTCAATCCCTATTGTTTTGAACAAAAGGCTGAGTGACTAGTGTGCAGTCAAACTAGGCCCTTCAGACTCCTTAATCACATCTCTCTCCTGGGTTTGTTTGTGTTGCCTAAATTGCTGCCTGTTCTAATATCCCCTGTGCCAACGTTGCCAGAGCAACTGAAAGCCGCAAGAGCACTAAGAAGGCTTTGGATCCTTCTCAGCATGTCTTCCCATCTGATTCATGACAAAAGGGCCGAACCCAGTGGGCCTGTTCAGGCCCCCATCTGGTCTGTCTACGCCCCAATGCTCGAATCCTGTTAGCTCCACTGAGGAGCCGGTACACCCCAGTCCTCGTTTTGAACCATCGCGGCAAACAAGTGCAGGTCTTTGATGGCTGTCTCATTGAGAAAAGAGGCTCATATCAGAGCCTCTAAACAGTTTAAAGAGATCATTGTGAGGCTGGTGTTAAATTGACACAATGTTTTACTGTACCTCGGAAGAAAAATGGCATTATGGAGGAAGTTCTCAAAAACTTTTAGGAAGACACGGTCATCCTTCTCTCTGTCCTTCTCTTCAGGTGTCTTCTGGCAAGTACAGCAAGGGCCCTTCTCTGCCCCTGCCAAGTCCGACTTGGTGGGCTTTGTGCCGTCTTCCATGTCTGCGAGCTCTGTCGCTGGGAAGCGGATGGGTATTTTCAGCTCTGTTTGAGAAATCAAACCAATTAATAACACTTACTGTATATCTGTAACTGATGGATATTGAAGCAACAATCTCAAGCCAGTCAACTTAGCTTAGTTTAACTTTGCTTAATTTACCTTCGATAAAAACAAACATTTTCAATCCTGAAAGCAGGTTAAAAATTTATTTCTGTCAAAACAGATATAAAGCTTGCTAAATAATATGATTTATGTTATCTGATCAATACAAAAAATGAAAGAATAAAAAGAAAATGTTTCCTCCTGCGTCCACTTTAAATGCTAGGCTAAGCTAACCAGCTGCTGGCCATAATTCTGAATCTTCTGAAATGAGTCACAAGTGTGAAATTTAAGTTGTTAGAATACATTTACTGTTTCATAGAATGAATGATGCTGACCCTTGGAGCAGTAGTTGTGTCGATAGAGCGCCCTATCTTCAGGCTGTTGCTGCCAACGCACCAAGTAGTACGACAGATTGCCGTTGGGAAAGACTGGAGGTGACCACTTCACCACCAGCTTGGTTGAAGAGTTGGCATATGCATGGGCATCTTTGGGTACCGACGGCACTGTAACAGAAACAAAGTCAGGACATCTAACTGTTCAAGCCACATCACTGGTTGAGTAAAAAAAACATACCCCAAAAAAAGTGGTGGTCAGACTTACATGATGGGCGTGTGCGAATGTAAATAATGTCACTTTTTGCCCCGCTGACATGTTTGTCCACCTGCAGGGTAGTAGCCTTCACAAAAATAGCATACTGGGTCCAAGGCTTAAGTTGTGGGAGGGAAACTTTTGGGTCGGTGTTTTTATCTTGAGGAAGATCCACATCCACCATGTGCCAGCTGTTAGAGCCACAGCCATCCTGGCCATCAAACTCTGTGATGTTCTTGTAAGGTCTGGAAAAAGACACAAATTACAGCTGTGCATTGACAGAAAGAACATTTCCATAATCTAAAAGATAAATTATAAAAGAAAAATAATCTTACTTGTACTAAATGTTATCCTATTAACTCATGTTACATGTTTAATTTGATTTACAATTATATTCTAAAGAATAGAGCATTCATTTTGGCAAATTATTAAGATGAAAATATTTTTCTAATCAAAGCAACGGGCAGATATTTAAAGTTGTTCTTTATTTAGATTCTGAACATTGTCTTTGTGATCATTTAGAGTAATAATAAATAGCATTTTAAGCCCAAAACAAGAGGTTTTTCATATCATCTATATCCATTGCTCCTGTCTGTTCAGTGGCTAAGAAGTCAGCCATCTTTGAGCACTTACGATTCCTTGTAGTAAACTATGAAGCTAATAAGATCTCCATGTTCCGGAGCCTCATAGCGTTCCCATGTCAGCTCGATTGTGTAGCTTGATGTGATGTTAGACTTGAACTTCAACATATGACTTTCACCTGTAATGACAAGACAACTCCCCCGTGAGACATTTGTTTAACGGAAAGCGTTGCCATTCAACTGGCTGAAACACCATTTGTGCACCTGGCTTTTCTTCATTCACGTCATTGCATTCCCATTAACATATTTGCATAACCCCTGCGTTGTGGTTAGTTTTGAGGTCAACATACCTCAAACATAAAGGGAGAAACTGCCTCTTACAGACAAAGCCTTTTGTAAGGCAGCGATAAAGCTCCAATGTGCAATATTTTAGGTCTAAATATGTCATAAAACAACTGTTATTGGTATGTGAAGAAATAACAGTGAGTCAATGTTTGTAACAGAGAGCACAGCTTCTGTCCCTTGTTTACCACAACACATGGTTGAATTGTTCAGAGCAATCACATTTCTTGCTTTTTCTCCTTTGAATAATGTAGACAGGTTAAAAAAATCTATTTTGATTTTAATTGATTCAAATATGATAAAAAATTCTAAATGTAAAACCTGGAAAACCATCATAAACTTCATAAATAAGGAGGATAAATGGTTTTTGGTGGATTATGCCCACAACTGTGGCACAAAGCACCTATATGCCCAAAATCAGCTTATCTCACCGAAGCAATGGCAAATTTGGATTTTTTTTTTCATTCACCATTGGATTACAATCACCTGTAAACTATTAAGCAGCGTATTACCTCTCACATTAGCAGCTAACACCAAGACCGTTGGCTCTGCCATGTTCAACAAACACTGAATGTTTTGAAAATAACAGGAAGCAATGTCACTAATCGGGTACGTATTCCGAAATAAATCCAATAAATGTATGACAACTGCGTTTCCAATGTCGTATTTCAGAAGTGCATAAAGGATGCATCATGTTGGATTATTACATTTATCTGATTACTCAGGTATCTGATCTTGATGGTCATGTAATTTATGTTGTTACATAAATAATTGTACATGTTTTGATATTGAATTGAATCAGATTGAATTAAAAACAAATTGAATCAGATGGTTGGGCATCCAATTGATTCAGGAAATTAGTGGCGATACCCAGCCCAAATAATACATCCTTTAGGGATCGGTGTGCTATGCTTTTTGGGCTCCAGGTTAGGTTTTACTTTTGGTTTTTGCTGAGTCTGTATAGGAGTTAAAACTCTGCTGCTCTAGTGTGACACCCCGTGGTCTTTCTAAGGCTGCATGTTACACCTTTAAAAAGAGACAGGATCTAAAGCAAAGTGTTTCAGAAAGTTTGACAAAAGAAACTGTACAATGTGGACACTCACAGCTGGCCCTTTCACCATTGTTGCGGAAATCCCCCTCATCTGGCTTCCCAGTTATGCCCGACTTCGCCCACATCTTGTGGATCTCAGACAAGCAAAGTTTGGGGTTCTGTCGAAAGAAGAGGCGTCCGGCCCGAACAGTCAGGTTGTGCTGAGTCCAGTCCCACAAGAATTGCAGATTCTGGTTGTTGACTGCTATGAACGAATACGTGCTAAAAATGAAAAAAAAAAAAAAATCAGCAGATGGTTAAACAGAAATCTCACACATGGCTGAACAACAGTCTTTGTCTCTTAACTAAACATGAACATGTTTAATGGAAGCTAAAAGAGTCAAAAAATGGGTTGAAAGATCTGTTTTTAAGCACAATTATAGATGGAGATTGACTGGGACCAGGTTTGTGTGTCTGTGTGACAATGAGTGTTTGTACGGAGGACATGAAATAGAAAACAGTGTCATGTTAACACTCTGAAGTTCCGCAGTTCAAGTAGAGCACCTCTAGAGAGAAGGGAATGCTTGCCATCCCCAACAGCAATCCTCTGAGTGAAACCTAACCCTGGG
>JBBBVU010000010.1:24223640-24241882 GCA_037177055.1 Atherinosoma microstoma
TTTTTTTTTTTTTTTTTTTTTTTTTTAATGGATAAAGCATCTTATTGGTGGATGGCCGTTTGAACTTTTTTTCATTTCTACTCTAGATTGTGCCGCAAGGTGGCAGCAACTGTAGCAGGTCCAACTATACAATCTTAATCTTTTAAAATACTGTCTACTTTTTTTCCCATAACATAACAACCAAAGTCAAGTTAATTTTTCAGGAAGATTTTTTTCACGTTAGTTTGGAGGCTCTGCCGCTCAAGTGATTTCTCTATGTACTTTGCTATGATGAGTATCCACGACAACAGAAGAGTCGTTTGCCAATGAGACCAACTGATTGAGCTCTCCAAAACCAAGTGAGCGAAATAACACACCAAACCCCAAATGAGTTGAAGAAGAAGCAAAGAGATACAGGGCAGCAGCAAGGCAGAGAGAAAAGTGGAGGAAATTCCCACTGCTTTTTCCAACCACCCTGATGGAAAATGTAAGATTGCTAGCTAACAAAATGGACGAGCTCGAAGTGCTAAGAAGGTCTCAAAAAGAATACAGGGAACGCAGTATTATGTGTTTCACTGAGACTTGGCTGCAGGAACACATCCCAAACTCTAAAGTGTCTGTATACTGCTTTAAAACTGTGTGCAGATTATGACAAGAAACTCAGCAGAAATGGAAAAAGCTGGAATTGCAGTGCTTTTTACCACTGTTGGTGCCATGCTGGATTGCATTCTAAAGGAGATCTGCACAGACGACAATGAACTGTTAGCTGCGATTTTCCATCCATATTATTTAACCAGAGAGTTTTTCCTGTGTTATTCTTGTAGTGGTAGGCTATGTGTATATATATATATATATATATATATATATATCATACCTGGTACCTCAACAGACACAGCCTGTGATGTCACTTGTTGCTAAACTACAAACAACATCCTAACGTATTCATTGGGATCTATGGGGACTTCAGCAAAGTCTCCCTCTCGGCAACATTATCAACGTTCCAACAACTTGTCAGCTGCTCCACCAGAGAAAATAAGATGTTGGACTGATTTTATGCAAATGTTATGTGGGGCGGCGTTAAGCTCAACTGGTTGAGTGGCTGCCACATGTACAGAGGTAACAGCTCCTCTGCGCAGCTGGTCCAGGTTTGAGTACTGGCCTGGTGCTCTTTGCTGCAGGTCATTCCCCGCTCTCTGACACCCCTTTCCTGTCCCGCTACTGTTAAATAAAAGCCCCTAAAGCACCATCGTTCAGCAGCAACCAGTCATCACACCGATCAAAAAACCTGGTCTAATGAAGCTGAAGATGCTTTGAGGCCAGAGACTGGAATATCCTCTGTGAACCACATGGAGAGGACATCAATGCCATGACTGAGTGTGTGACAGATTATATCAACTTCTGTGTGGACAGCATAGTCCCGACAAGAACATTGAGGTGTTTTCCCAATAACAAACCCTGGATCACCAGTGACCTGAAAAAGCTGATAAACATTCAAAAGAAAACCTTCTGGGATGGACACAGAATTTTTTAAGAGACCACACAAAAACAACTCACGACAAAGATTAAGTAGTGCAAGGAGGACTAAGTTGGAAAGCTGCTCCAACAGAACAACATGAGGGATGTGTGGTCAGGAATAAAAAAGATCACCACCTTCAAGTTAAAGAGGGATCAGACTGATGGAAATCTGGACAGAGCTAATGAGCTGAGCATGTTCTTCAATAGGTTCAATTCAGTACAATGTCAACATTATTAACCCATCCAGTTGAACAGACCACACACCCTCCACAAGCCCACAGCTTTCCTGAAACACTTCCACTTTGTCACCCACCAGCTCAGGATCTTAATTCAGCCTCATCTCCCTCCACATCAGAACAAACTGAGACTTCCTCTGCCTCCACCTCCTGTTTGTCTCCTGCAGTCAGGTGAACGAGTAGTAAGGAAAAAGTTCCTTTGCAGTAGGAAAACATCCCGCCTTGTTCCAGTTCCTAAAAAATCTCAGCCTTCTGAACTAAGGGCGAATTCACACTGGCACTGTGTGGTCCACTTTAAGCACACCTTAGTCTGCTTCCACAGATAGCCTGGTCCATTTGGAGCAGTGTGAATATGCATTCACATTCTGGTCCTGACCAAAGAACTGAACTTTGGTGATCTTGAAAAACAAGGGTTTCTGTCCACTTGCAAGTGAACTCTGGTTCAATGCACGGAAAACAAACGGACCATCCAGTGGACCAAAGAGAGGAAGCGGCCTATGATGCAACGTACTGCAACATGTTGGATCACTTACTGCCTGTCCTGCTGCTCATACTGGACAAATTCTTTTGAAAACTGCATTAGATTTGAACACCAGAGTAAAAGCAGAAACCCCATGGCTGAATAAACTTGGTGTTCCTCAATTGTTTATTTGCGGTGAACAAGCCGGTTTTGGCCCTGGCCATTCAATGGGCCGGATTTTCTTCTCGTTTCTTCTTGGTCAGTGCTTGTTTTGGGAAATACCATACCCTAGCGAGCAGCTGTTGTAACTGTGTGACATGATCAAGGCAGTTTGGTCCGCTTGAGTAAAATGCACTGTGAAAGCAAACCGAACAAAAAAAAAGGTGCAGACATTTTCAGAATCCCTCGCCCAATCCAACAGAGTCCCCAAGACTATCCTGGGGAGAATGTACCCTAAATAACAACAAACCAGTTGCCGAAACATCTCACACCATCTAAGTCCTTGAGAGGCTGTTATTGGCTCAACTCAATAAGCAAGTGAACACCTTTCAGGATGCATTACAGTTTGGTTATGAGAATGGGCTTGGGGTTGAAGACATCATTATCTACCTTCAGAGAGCCCACTCTCATCTGGACAAATCAGGCAACGGAGTGACAATACTGTTTTTTGATTTCTCAAGTGTTTTTAACACAATTCGGCCTGCCTTATTTGAGAATTTCCATTAGTTCCAGGTGGATACTACCATCTGAATTTATGACTACAAAACAAAAAGACCACAGTGCGTGAGAATGGAAGGTTGTGTGTCTTAAATGGTGGTCAGCAACACAGGAGCACCACAGGGGACTGTACTCTCACCATTTCCCTTCACACTGTACACCTCAGACTTCTAACACAACTTTGAGTCCCGTCATCTGCAAAAACACTCTGATGACTCTGTAGTTGTGGGGTGTGTCTGTGATTGACAAGAAGTTAGAATTTGTGAGATGGTGCGGAAACAACCACACAAGCAAAACAAAAGATAATCGTAGACAACAGACTACAATGGAAATGCAACTCAGAAGCATCTACAAGAAGGGAAAGAGTAGACTCTACTTAAGGAAGCTAAGATCATTCCAAGATGTTGAATATCTTCTACAAGTCTTTTGTGGAAAGTGCAATCAGCTTTGCAGCCATCTGCTTGGGCAGCAGCATCTTAACCAGAGACTTAAAGCAGCTAAACAAACTACGCAAGAAGGCTGGATCGGTGCTGAGGATAACTCTGGAGCTGCTGGAGCTGATTGTCAAGAGAAGAATGCTGTACAAACTGTTTAGTATAATTGACAATTATTCACATCCTCTACAGTCTGCACAACCCAGTGAAGAAACAACAAAGCGTGTTCAGTGAGAAATGTTGTCAAGTTCCCTGCAAGACAGAAACATAAAGCAGCCATCACTTTCTGGAACAAGAGGGTGATTATCATCATTTAGTTTTATTTTGTTGTTGTTTTTTTAAATCTATCGCAACATTGCCTTATGCCATGTCCCTATAGAATTAATTAAGTATTTTTCATTTCATTGAACCTTCAACTTATAACACTGTTCCAAAATTATCTGAACAGGTTACCTTTATCTAAATTTACCCCTATACAATTGTTATAAATGGTCAAATTAACTACAGTGATTAAAATGTACAATTATACATAAATTTAACATGTATCATTTTGCTCTCATGATGGAAATTTTAAAAAAAGTTCTATGGTGTCAGCCTCAAGTGGCCATTAATGGAACTGCAGCTTTTGGCACTTTTTTTTTTCTCCAAACAATGCAGTTCAATTTATTCTCATCCCGACATCTTCTTTTGTCAGTTTAATGGAGCAGCATGCTTTAGAAAACTCAATTAGCAGATTGATAGACATACAGCCTGTAATCACAGGCACACATAACAAAAAGAAAGAAGGGTCGTTAACAGAGAGGAAAGGCTACTCAGATGAGCAATGAAAAACTCTGGATATAATAACACAGAGGTCATGCTCCTATTATCTTGAGATCAACTGAGAAGTGATATCACCAATGATAACACATAATCAGAATAAATAAAACCATACTGTGCCAGTATTCAGAGAAAGAAATCCAATTGCATTTTGATGCAAATCTAATTCCACAGACATTTTAGAAAACAACTGGCAGCTTAATTCAAGGAGCCACATTTCAGATTACTGGGTGGACGAAATAAACAGAGTCAGTTACTCAACAATGGTCGCATTGCCTTACAGCCTCGGTGATTCAGTTTAGATAGAGTCCAAACTGAACCAACAGCCCGTTAATGGCCATTTGTAAGCGGCCATTGGCACAAAAAGGCTAATTCTTTCTGCTGAAGAGAGCAGCTCAGTCAGAACAATGACACAGGGTGATGGGGGTATGAGGCCACACTTGAACAAGTTTATGATCCTCACAGTTAATCAAAGTCAAGGGCCACAAAGAAGGATAGTACGGAGAGACCAGGATGAAAGAACCCTGATGGTAGATAAATCCCAACCAGAAAGTCTTTCCTCTCTGAAGATGCCCATGACAGACCTAAGAAGGGGAAGGATGCCAAGCAATTAACTGGAAAACTTACTGGTTCAACAGTCACGGTCTGGAAGCGTTTTAATAAGCTGGAAACTATTTCCAAAATGGTTGACGGTTCCGATGCCGAACAGAGACAAAGACCTGCATTGTAAGGGCAAAGCATGTATTTTTCTTTGCTGATCAAGTTTACTGCCAAAAGGCAAGGAACAGGCGACAGACTTGAGAGCAGTCGCCGTTGTTTCTTTGGACCCCACCTCCCCCCAAACTCCCTAACACATACACAGACAATCACAAAAACACAGCCTTCTCTACCACAAAGGCAGACATGTGAGACCACCTCCATTGAGGGAGATCAGAAAAACACCACGCTGCAGACCATTCCCAAAGTGGCTGGTCGCCACTATGCTGAATGAATTTGCAGTGCGACAGGGCTAATTTGGACCATTCAGAGGTTAAGTAGGGTATTTACATGAGAAAGTTTAAGTCAGTAAAACCACCAGAGATTCCAGGAATGGGTGTGTCATATATAGGATGAATTTTACAAGTTTGGTGACTTTTAGAAACATTTTTGTTCTTTTCCTTGTCACTGTGTTTCAGCAGCCTCCACCAATGTTAATTAGCTGAGGAGAAATCTTACCATGTACACCCCCATACCCAGCATGTGGTGAGTATAGAGGGTGACAAACTTGTTTGATCTTGACTTTGTCTCATGTAGGTGCCAATGCAGATGTATCCTTAGTCCTGGGTGGAGATTGGTGAACTTCCCCCTCACTTGCTTTGTCTCAATCCTTTTCCACTCTGGACTTTTCTCCCCTCTTTTTTTCCTCCAGTAGCCAGCCTGTCTGGCAGGACATGTCCCACCCAGGTCATACATACTCCATAAATTAAGAGCTTCATCTTCATTATTGCACTTTTTTTAAAAAGGCGGCGACAGTATTGCTTTCCCTTGCTGTGCCCCGAGAGGACGCTTCCTCCTGGAGCCAAGAGTTTAAACACAAGCTTGTGTGCAGCCTTTTCTGACACCTGCAGGCATTAAGTGATGCGCTGAATGCGGAGGTGTCTGTCTCCATGGCAGCGCCAAAGAGCACACTGATTGAGAGCACGTACGTGCATGCTAGGAAATATATCAACACCCTTTGATGTCTACATAAACTGTCATCACAGTCAAAACTGAACAGATGAGATAGTTGAATTCAAAATCAAACAGCTTAAAAACATGTTTTCTTGAAGTAGCACTGATCAGAAAAGGTCATACGCTCAATCCCTTGTGGTCTGAAGTACTTCCTTTACTTAAGACTTTTCACCTAATTAAACAGCAATGCACTAAAACGGTAGAAAAAAAGAAAGCTTTAAGAGCATTCCTGCTTTAAGTTTTTCTATAGCATTCATCAGTCCCTGACCAGGCCAAGGTGGGCAGCTGGGTTGTTTTTATGGCCAGAAGCTCCCCCACTGGGGTACAACATGTTAATACCACAGCTGCACAGAGTCCAACAGATCCATTTCATCTATGTACCTCTCATGCCAGCCCAGTAGCTCACAATCTGATCCATCCAAACAGTCTGTTTACTTATGACCTTCCTTAAACACATACAGAGTCCTGCTGCTGACATGACACAAATCACCCAGCCAGACATTTTCAGCCATAATCCAGAATGATTGACGGAAGTGCTCCCACTGTACCCAGCACTCGCGTCGCCATGCTCAAGGTGAGTTGAGGGTTCTTCAGTGAGTATGCTGCAAAATCGCTAACTTTTCCACACGTAAGTGATAAAATAAGTCGCTGGAAATGAGGGGGAAAAAAGGGTCTGTTTAGCACAAAGCAGATGGTCTTTGGCCTTAAACCAGTGGCTTGACAAACCATCACATTCCCCTTTGCTTAATACAAGTAAAGATTGACCATTTGTTTGAAACAAAAAAAAAGAAACCAATGCATGTATAGATAAGAGGCTTGGGAAACTTTTCTGCTGTGTGGATTAAGGATCGACCGATATGTTTCTTTTAGGGCAGATATCGATTATTAGTAATTAAGGAAACCGATAGTAATTAACCGATAACCGATATTTAGGACCGATATTCATTTACATGCTACATGCTGTACCCATGTTGCTGGGTCTTCTTTTTATTAAATGAAGGAGCTCCAGGTCATGTTCACTTGATGAAGATTTACCCCTGTGGTGATGTTTATTTTTAGAAACGTAATCATTTAGGCTATTTGCACAACCATGTCGCACTAAATGTGCATATAGACGTGCAGGCAGGTAGGTCCAGATGTCGCCTCTAGGCATGCATGTCATTGAAACTGATCATAATTGTGCTGTCTTTAAAACTTCAGCATTGAGGGTTTTTTTTGCAACCTGTATCATTTCTGTTGCATTACCTTCACTCGTCAACTGCAGGGGTCCTCTCCTCTTCCCAGCTGACGAGCTGCATCTAGAAGAGTCAGTGTTGATTGGCTACACAGCCCCTGACAGCCAATCAGTGGGGGCTGTGGGCAGGACATTGTTACATATCCTAGATATACATATCCTGCATATATCAAAAAGGAAAGTGGTGCTTATCTTTACAAGATAACAACACCGAAATGTTTAAATTGGATTATGCATCGGTCACAACCTTGTTCTTTTGATGTGTGTCTGTGATGCAATGACAAGCACAACAAAGCACCAAGAAAAAGTCAAAGCAGGTCAAAGTTTGAGGGGTTTTCCTAAACTTGAGCATCAGTATCATCACCCCACACACAGGCAAGGAGGAGGAAAGAAAAAGGCTTGAAAGATAATACCATATATTATGAGGGAGGTAGGTGGAATGCAACAACAAGCTTCTTACAAGCAAGTACATGCCTGGTCTGGAAATTTACTAACAACAGTACATATGGGACAGGATAGTGTGTCATTACTGAGAAAAAGTTGAGACTTGTTGGAGTTTCTCATTTTCACTTAACAGTAAGTTGTTGCACTTTCAAACCTCATTTGATTCAAAAGAAGAAGCACAGCATTACAAAACCTAAAGCAATCTGGCAAGCGTAGCGTAGGGTGACAGGGGAGAGGCTATATTGAGTAAATGAATGAGTGTGAGTAATAAAATATGAATGACAATGGACGATGTTTACATGCGGGCTCTGGGCTACTGCCTGTCATGATTTGCAGACGGCCACGGAGAAGGCGATTCCTGATTCACACTAGAGTGCAAACAAGCCCCTCTAGCCCTGTTTCTGTAATTGATGCACTAATGGGAGTAAGTGGGGGGGGTTCCATACTGGGACATCAAAGTTGTTGTGGACACTTATCAACAAATGCGCTCTCATCAGACACAAGAGGATGGAACAGATGAAAGGAGTGCTAATACACCTCCCCACATCAAGGCATCCTTTCTACTCATTCAGCAGTCAGGCTGACACAGGATGATGCACAGTTTCAAAACACACACAGACAAAAGTACATGTATAGACAGTAGATCAGTAAGCAAACACATCACTGACTAGCAGATACACAATTTTCCAGACAATAAGAATAAAAAGGTACTGTAACAGCTATTGAGCTCATGTATAATTCCATCTTTAATTCATTATGAAAAGTTTTCAAAACACTTTAAAGGTTGGGTAAAAGCTAGTTCGTGGACAAATGTTTGGTCTATTTGACCAAGCTGTTATTTGGATATAACTTTTTTTTACATTATCCCTCATCCAACCTAGCCCTTGCCAAAATGACAAATCTCTCTGCTAATCTTTTAATGGGTCAGCACTGTATTGTCACACAGGCAGCCCTGTGGGGGTCACCTTACCTCACCTTGCCCAATCGGCCACGTCAGACTCACAAAAATCTTTAATGCCCTGCAAATCTAAAGACAATTTATAGAGGATGAATGAGGATAGTGGCAGCTCCCAGGTGACGCAGCCTTACCCTCCCCTCCAGCAGTAAGCAGAGAGAGAGAGCTGCAGTGGGGAGCTCCAGAGACCTCTATATTTATCTGACACAGTAACAAGCTGCTGTCTGACTGCTGCATGGTGCAATACAGCTGTACAGTTTTTCTCCATCCAACCCCCGTCTCTGCTCCGCTGTGGCCAATCACAAGAGACTCGGCACTGACCCGACAACATGTCATCACTATGAGAGTTGTCATGAATGAAACTGTTTGTGTCTAAGATAACAAGACATACACAGAATTTGATCGGCACTTTAGATGCTGCTGGGTTTATCTACAAAGAGGAGTCATTTTCCAAAGTTGAGAATCATAATTCATCCTGGGCCACCCCGATGTTAACAAAGCACCAACTGGTGATTACTGTGTTGGAGTGTCCCATTAAGGCGAGCAGCCAAGGAGCTGCCAGTCTGCCAAGAGAGCCGTGCCAAGAGGGCTGGAGAAGGCAGAGTAGACCCAGCCACCTGTGCCCATTAGGTTCTGTGCTGACAGCTGCGCTGGCCCTGGGGATCCCACCCAAACAAGGTAAGGAGAACACCACGAGACACCACTCAGGGTTAAGGTCTTTTCTTTAGTTACTGCCAGTAAACAGACAAATGACATGAAAGGTGCAAAAATTATAATTGTTTGTTGCTGTTTGCAAACTCAGTTAGCATTCCAACTTGGCCCCATCTCACTGATTTAATGGGTAAAAGGAGGCATCAGTGTAAGTTGAAGTGAAAGAGGCAGCGCCAGTATCAGAACACAGCCATGAATCAAAGAAATAAACCCACTGAATGTGTCTTTTTCCTGTCTAAGACTATTCTTGTTTCAGTCACCACTTGGTAAGGTTTTGAGCAAATAATTTAAATGGTTATTTCTCAAAAAATATAATGTTTGGGCTTAAAATGCAAGCCCTGACACAATTTCTTTACACTACCCAGGGTCAGAGCCGTTTGTAAATCAGTCAGTTGCTTATCATTCTGGGAAGCAGACTGACTCAGATTGTCAACATCTCAGATACGCCTGTCAACAAGCCACTTGTTTAATGCTCCCTCTAAACTGCAACCCATATGCAAAAAAATATCCAGTTTTGATGTTTTTTTTAAAATCTCGATTGTGCAAAAACACTGGCCCGCTGTGTTCTTTGGTGAATGGTTGTAAAGACGTAGAATTGTTATTCATTCCACCAAAGTATGTTCCCCTTGCAGTTTACAGGGGGCAACGGAGCTGTATCCTTAGTACTTACTTAAATGACATGGACTGGTTTAAAAGAATTATATCCAGCTTAAAATCCACTTCCCTTCCCCAAAGATGCCATGGCAGTGTAGCCAAACCTCTCTCCTAACTGGGAAGCTGGGAAAGGCACCCTGTGGCAAAGTTTATAGCATTAGACCCTGCACGCTGCGATTGGCTGGTGGCAACACACCCAAAGGTTGCAGCCTAAAAACATCTCAAAACAAAGTGAATTAATGAAGATAAAAATAATAATATAAAGAAGAAAAAAGCAAATTGCGGAACCTCTGTAACATAAATACACCTCCACATAATAATGCTTCATGAATGGTGAATGAGAGGGATTTTTGTTGAATGAGTCCATGCACACTATTTTAAGGAATACTGCGCTTATTTAACCTTTAAGTAAGTAAGTTGTTGACTAAAAGTAACATGAAGGAGGGTTTGTAAAGGGCTCACATAAATCAAACCTTGCTTGAAGCAAATATAATGTGAGTCCTCGTGCTGGCACAAAGAGAACTAAAGGAGAGTAGTTGATGGGAAGTGTGTGGTTGTCACTGGCATTTCATCAGGCTTTGTAATTCATGAGGCTTTCTTTGTAATTTTATGATGCCCTTTCATCTCGCCATTGTGCACATGCTCCGAAGAAAAACAGACGGCATAACACTGCAGGCACGCCGAGGCCTGCTTGATATCTCTTTTATAGACAGAATGCACAGAAAGGGCACGTACAAACACAACCATTAGATCCATGATTCCTCCTTAGTTAAGCAGCTGCAGGATACAATAACTGTAACTCATTCTGCAATCATCTTCATACATGTGATGTAAGATTTAGCTGCAGTTGAATCTTTGTGTAAACTGGCTGCACTGTTTACTACCAAAACCACCTTGAATGAAATTGCTTTTCAAAGAGACACACATTTCAGCCATGTGTGTAGGGGAAGGTTGAAGGAGAATCTCAGATGCCCCTAACCACACACATAACTGGGAGAAAAAAGAAGAGCAGTGTTTCTGTGACCTCAGTGAACCCGACTAACTATTCTAGCAAAGCAGGATACTCTCCTCTCTCTGCAGCACACCAGCGTACATCCTCACCTCTGCAGGAGAGATTTGTCAGCAGGAGATTTCTTTTTTCCGCTTTGGAATTAACCCATGCTCTGAGAGCTTACTTGCAGGCATGGCACATTATCTCCCTGGAGTCTCTGCCAAGTCAGCCAAGCTGTAAGTAAATGGCTGCTCTGACCTGAGCTATATAGAGGAATAGAGCTGGAGTAGGGAAGCAGGGAGAGGCACAGTTCCGGCACAAAGGGCATGCACAGGAAGCAGACGAAGGCACTTGTCTTTTTCACCTCTCTGATAGGTGTCACCAAGAGGCGGCAATAGCCCTCATCCTTCCTGCCGTGTAAAGAAAGACTTGGGGGGGGGGGGGGACCGCTACAGAGCATGAGTGGGATAGGTGAGAGAAGGTTGAACGGAAGATATAGTATTCAGGCAGATTTATGAATGAGTAGCGAGGGCGAAGGATGAGTCACAGCTTCCGCAGCCAATCAGCGGAGGTATTGGGTGGCTCAAACAGGCATTAGACACACTGAGCTATCGCTTATGCAAACAAACACACATTCGCACACAGCCGGCATAGTCACAGGGGATGCATGGGCACAAGTTGAGGAAAAACTTGTCAAAAGGGGTGGCATGTGTGAGAAGACAGCATATGCCTGAGAAAGTGCCTGAGTGTTTGGATGAGTGCGGGTGTGTCACTCTCTTTGGAGGCTGGTGGCGAGACACACATGTCCTATTTTGGTCAAGTCTGAGAGCAAATCTCCGAAAAAAGGCTAATCTGTCAGCGCTTTCAGAGAAGACCTTTGTAGGCCACAGAGGACATGAGTCGGATAAACTCGCATGGCCAACCGTCAATGAACAATAAGCGCTGCTGTTGATACGTGGACAATGCCACACTGTACAAATGTGTCATCATGCCTTTGCAAAACTTTGCAAACTCACAAATATAACATTGAACAAGAAAGATGCTGTTGTTGACATAAAAAGTTAGTAATGGCAGTCGACATGTGTTTGTGGCTTTTCACCACACTCCGCTCAAGCAGTCAGGCGAATCCAATATTTTACTATTTCCCCTTTGCAAGAAACTCAAAACACATTACAGTGTGAGGCAAAAAGGATTCCACCCCAGACCTCTCAAAACTCCAAAGGCAACCAATAAAACCAATTGAGCAGAAAAACTATTTGTAACCAAACTGCGTTTTCCCCTTAAAGTAAGGGGGCTCAGGTTCCGTGTACTCAGTGAAGAAGGTCTCTGTTTTAGGTGAATGTACTAAAATCAGCTGCCAACCAATCCCAAGAATGCCATTTATGAAAGTGACCTAGATGCTCCGTAAATCTATGCAGCAGAAATGCAGCAGAGGCCAGGGTAGACACAGAGAAGAAGGGTGGGAGGGTGCAGAAATGGAGACAGGATGAGAGCACCAAGACTGAACCACATGAGACAAGATACAATATCACTAGCTTGATAATGCTGCTACAATTAGAACCCATACAAAAAATGTTATCACCAAATGTAGTGGGGGGTTTTTTGTTTGTTTATTCAGGAACATCCATTAAAACAATGCGATTAATCTTTCCCCAATACCAGCAGAAATGTATTTTCCCTTACTGTGCTGAGGACTTCAGTTCTACCTCCTCATTACCTCCCAGGAGACAAGCATGACAGCTACAACAGTATGAAGGGATGGCATTATACTGTGGATCACAATTTCTGATAGGGAAAAATTTTTTAAACTGTTTATTATTTTAAACTGGACAGCGGACATTAGCCCCAAACAGCTGCACTGAGAGTAAGCTGCCTGCTGTTCCGCATGATGGTCGAACAAAACACAGATTAAAATCAATCAGTCTCATCTCTTTTTATGAGTGAGGTTTTTTTCATCAGTTGCGATGTTATGAATAATTATATACATTTTCACTTTATTAATCCCGATTGGGAAATTCAGCTCAGCATTTAACCCATCTCTAGATGTACAAGAGAGCACTGGGCTGCCATGTTTCAGCGCTCACTCTTACGGCCTTGAACGCAGCACCCTCGTTACAACAAATGTGCACCCAGCTGCGATAACACCTGGAGTCAGAACCAATAAATAGCATGACTACTATCGAGTCATGTGATGCAAGACTGAATCCTGATTAAACCTTTTCTCAATGCACCTAAAAGGCCAAATGTTTACAGGTGTTCGCAAGTTTTCTTGTTTAAAAAAAGAGCCATAAAGTCACTGTGTTTTTATTTGTTATAGTTTGGAACAGGCCAACTTGAAGCTTCCTCTGATATAACTTTCTAGTCTTAGTTTGTGATGAACACAAATCACTGTTTAGATGTTGTGAAAAACTGGTGTAAAAAAACTGTCTTAAGAAAAGCATGTTAGACTGACTCCAGGAAGAATAGCTGTACTTGTTATAACTAATGGAGATCGAAATAAATACAAGTACAAACCCAGCTGCTTCCAAAAACAGTTTTTAGCTGTAAACCAGCAGTAAGTTTGTAACACCCTGGAGCCATTGTATTTGATTTTATCTATTTATTAATCTAACAAAAAGTCAATAAAAGGGTATAAAAGGATCATAAGACATGCAGTCCATGACACAGTTGATATATTAAAATAAGTATTTAAAAAAAGACTAATATGCAAGGACATGACACCAAGGAGTTCACATATTGTGAATGAATATTTCCTGGTCCTTGTGGGAATAAACAGAAATAAAGTTTGCTAGTACATGTTAAGTAAACACAGAGCAAAAGTTGTCTGAATAGGACAGTTGTGTTGTATGCATTCTCCTGAGGTTACCTAGATCTACGCCACAATGATGCTCAGGCCAACTCTCTCCATTCCCAGGGAGCTGTGGTAAACCAGCGAATGGAGGACAGCTCCAACCATGGCCATGCATAAAACATAATTGCAATCTTTCAGTTGTTCGTCTGGCGATTAAGGGAGGGCAAGAATTAATTAGTTAGATCAACATTAGAACCATCTCTTTGGCACTAATATTGGCAGGCTGCTTAAGCTTTGTACAAAATAGAGCAAAGCACAGGCGAGTAGTTCATGCCCAGCGAGAACAGCGGATGTATGGGCACTGAGTCATGGGGCTGAACGTGCCCCCAGGAAAGCACCATACCACCAAGCCTGGAATTTGAGCTCTTTTCTGTTTCCTGTCCTTGTAACCACAAGACTTTGATAAGCTCCAGAAATTCCATTAAATATTTAAAAGCTTCCTCGAACTGTATCTGAGAACTCGGCCCACCGCGGCACACAACAATCCCAGACAAACACAGAGGAGACCACACATCGATCTGTTTAACTCCTTCTAATTGCAAGACACAAACAGTCTCTGTATGGCCTTGCACACGTAGCCTGCACATACAGCCTCTGCTGTGTTTCCCCCTCTTTATCCCCTCACAAGTGCAATGACTAAGCCAGCAGGAATTTCTACCTTATATACTTAAAGGGGCAGAGTCACTTTATCCAACTTGACAAACATGTCCAGTAGGCCTATGTAAATATCAATCTAATTTTCAGCCAGTACAAAGTGGGAATTATTTCTCACCAAAAGTAAACTAAACTAAAATGTAAAAAAACAGTTGATTTAACAAGTGGTTAAAATGCACAGTAGTCTGACTTTTTTTTCTTAAAACACAAAACATGTAATATTTTCAGTTTCTCTTAGGTCTTTTCCAGTAACAGCATGTACCGGCAAACTTAAAGGTCAGACCAACTCGCATTTAAATTTCACTTTTACCACAACACAATATGCAAGTTACATTAAGCAATAGACACTCACAATTCGGAGTGCCCATTGTGGGCCTCTATTTGGCATATTATATGCTTTTTTAGAAACAAAAAAAAAAAAACAAGCGCTCTGGCCTGAAATGGCCTTAGGTCAGAGCACTCAGACCAGCTGTATCAAATACATCTTTGGCAAAGTAGGAGTAAATATAAGAAAAAAAATAAATAAAAAGCCTCCCAGGCTGGTGGAGAGCTCTTCCAACTGTCAGGGTCTCCAAACTGCCTTCGCTCGGCTGATTCTCCTCTGGATTCATCACCAGTTTAATTACTGTCCGTGGTATAACTGGACGGCAGGTGACTTTTTTGTTAAATTTTCACAGAAAGCAGTGGCAGTCAAAAAATAAAACTTGTCTTATAACATCCATCTATTAATATCATTTAAAAAGTTAAACATTGCAGACATTGCGTTCCTTTGAATCGGATGGGGCAAGGAGATGAGGGCTGAGAAACTAATCCAAGAGTGCCAGCGAAGCTCAGCATACCATAAGTTAATATTCGATTGCATATACAGGAAACGTGAGCTCTGTGAGAACTTGCGAATAAGAGAATGTGTGCTTCCCTGTGGAGTTATGGAGACTAACCTGACCTGAGACTGGACATGTATACAGCAGCGTGCCTTCTGCTCATCTGTTTGACTTAAAGGCTTTTGTCTATCTCATTTTGGCTCAAGTTCAGCGGTAGAGGACCAGCCATCTGCGGCAAAGACAGACCTGAGGAAGCTATTTGACCCAGGCCAGACACATTTTAGTCACAGGACCCCCACCCCTAACACAACCCTTGACTCAAATCAAACAGCATGTAATGTTAAAGGATCTGGGGCCTGGCTAAACAACCCCAATGCTTCAGACCATTGTGAGAGAATGTCTCAGACAAGTAAACAGTGGAGATATCCGACAGTCGATGCTGTTAACAGCACCTGATAAGCCCAGCAGGAAAGAGGGAGGTGAAAAAAGGGGAGGAAACACCAGCAGAACAACTGACAAGGAAGATCAGAGATGAGGCTAAGTGAAGTAGAGAATGCCAGTTAGGAAGAAAATAACAGACAGCATGTACAAAGACGGGGGAAAGCACCCGCAGGAAAGGTAGGGAGGATATACAAGGAAGCGTGGAGGGTGTTAAAGGAGGAGGAGGAAAAACAAGGGGAGGGAAGGGCCCTTTTTGAACACAGAGCTCTGCCCTTCACTGAGAGCTTATTGTTGAGCCTGTATATTTGACATTTGTCTGACATTTCCCCTCAGTGCCCTTCTTCTTGGTAAGAGCCTCTCTTCGCATCACTGGCCGCCACTAAAAGCACCCAGGAACTCTGCTCCAATCTCCACTTCCCTACGCAGTAACTCCTATTCAGCTGGAAGTACATCATTAACCTGGCGTATTCTGTTCAGCCTCATAGTAAAATTAACATTCCCTTCTGAGAAGACTGACTTTATAGAGCCTAAACTGTAATGGGAACCAGTGTCTGAAGACTGGACAAACATGTGGAAAGAAGTTTTTTTTTTTTTTTTTTTAATGCTCTGTGAAGTACTTGAAGGCCCAGAGGCTAAAGTAGTGAGCTAGCAGACAGCACTCCCCCTCATGTAGTGTAATTAAAGAGGAGACCAGGCCGTATTGACTTGAAAACCACTGCATGCCCTTGAAGGAACATCTGTACTGGAGAAAAACAAGGCAATTATGCAAAGGGGTGGAGAGATGAGAGGAGGAATCTTAAACAGGAGAGAGAAAGAGAGACATCAAGCCTTAAAAAAGAGAAAAAAACAAAGACAAGCATAAAGCTTGGGATACTAAGAGATTTTTACCAGCTTGTTCGAGCTTCAGTCTGTCCTATTACTGCTGATTAATTCCTCCTTTTTATTCATTTATTTATTTTCATTTTTACACCTCTATAGCTCTCTGAAGCCTTTATCTGCAGCCTTGAGACCTCAAGACCTTCCAGATGAATGCAGTTACCCTGAGCTCGACCTGGAGTTCTGAGAGAAGCGAGCTGGTTCAAACAATACTCCTGCTCTGCCTCTCTAGTCTGCTCCTGTGTGAGAACAACAGAGGGTTTCAACCACAAAGCATCAACTGTGGGAAGAAGCGACGTGACTAAACAGGCGTAAGACTGCACCTTTCACAATGTATCAAACTGTATCAAATAAAAATTCAAAAGGGACTGAACTATTTCTTAATCTATACTGCCAGTGGTGCAAACGCACAAACATTCAACCATGCAGGAAGCTCCAGAGAGTCTCTGCATCCAAGAATAAACAAAGACAAACAATTAACGCCATAGCTTTTCTACAGAGATAGACGTGGTCACTGGGGGGAAATACGCATGTTTAATTTCCACTATTTGTTCTGCAGGCTCCTACAGAATGAAGGGTGGTGTTTGTGAATCGGAACAGACTATGGGAGATGCAAACAGGTCTTAAAAATAAACATCATAAGTGTAGGAGGAACATTTTCCCACAATTTTTTCACATAGATGAGAGAACACAGAAAATGGCAACCTATTCTTATTTCTTTTCTTTTTTTTTAAAGACTCATTTGTTGTTTTGATTATGGTGGTGGAGAGTGTTGCCTTAAGATGTCAGTCCAAAGTCTCCCAGATGTGTTCAAATGGGTTTAAATCCTATGACGGGGAGCACAGCAGCTTATGATTCATGCTCTTCAAACCATTCCCTGACCTTTCATGTTCTATGGATAGAGGCATTGTCCCACAAAAACAGAAATGTGTCATAAGTGGATAAAGGGCATCAAATTTGCATTGATTTGTGTTGAATCTTCCCTTGACGAGGCAAGTGGACCCAATCCATAAGATAAAACCCCTTTCTCTCTATAATACTGTTAAGGTTTTTCCTTTAATCTGTCAACCATTTGTATCTCATTGTCAGCCACTGACATGCTCCTCGCATAAGCCAATTATATTTAGAATATGAGTTCTGGCATAACACCAATAACCTATTCTACATCTTTGTGATTACCCTACCACTGTTTTCCCATCATGTGCTATTTTTAAGTGCAGTCTGTGAAGGAATTTGAACCTCTGATAAAACTCTATGGGCTCTTTTGTTTTAAAACAACATACCTTGTGAGACTAAAGGGACAAAAGAAGTTTGAAAAACTGTGTGGATAGCTTAAGGAAACAGCTCAAACGTGATATCGTCAACATGGTGGCATGAATAGCAACGCGGGCAAGAACATTTTTGTAGACTTATAAAAAGAATGTCTGGATTATGCTTATTATGCTTTGTAAAACCTTTCTAAAAAAGAAGCTTCATCAACAGTTCAACTTTGGTTGCCCTGCAAAGCAATTTAAATGAGGAAAGAGACAGCTGATTTAATTGTCTCAATATCTGATTTGATATTACAAGGTGATCAAACCGAATGTGTTTAAAAATAAAAATGAGGACATGTAAAGTTCCCACAACTTTCCGTACTCACAGAAAAAGCAGAATGACTGAAACAAACTGAATACCAGCAAATGCAGATCAAACCTACAGACTAAAATAATTGAATTATTTTCATATATGACACCACTATTA
>JBBBVU010000010.1:24241982-24259189 GCA_037177055.1 Atherinosoma microstoma
CAGACACACACAGACACACACATACACATATATACACACACACTCAATTTAATATACACACACACATAATATGACCCTTACATGAACTTAAAAAAGAAGAAAAGAAAAAAAGTGCATGACCCTACCGCTGGGCTGAAGCATAACAAGAATGACCTCTCCTTCAAATCCTCAATATACCACTATGCATAAATAGCTAAATGTCCCCCAGGCAAATATTTAGCTGACATGGCCCAGACTGGTAGACTACCTCATTTCTTGGCAGAGGTACTTTCACCTCAACTGAGTATGTCTCTCGAATACCTGGTGCTCTATATTGCAGCTATCCTTTATTCCACAAATAGCCTGATCTAAAGACGAGGTCTCTGTAATGAACGGAGAGGAAATGTTTGCACTGGCCCACGGACAATCCTGCTGCCTGACGGAAATTAAGGAAAAACCCTGCATAGATTTACGGAGCTCGATCGCTGGTAAAGATATGCGCAATTACAGAATGCTTGTGAGACTGTAAACCATCATCAAAGATTAAAGTCACATCTGCCTTTACTCAGATTTCAAAATGGTGCACAAACCTTGCCACCATGGAACTTAATTTTTTGCTCTAGAGATGAAACAGCAGAGAATCTAAGTTACCTTTCTGGCACTGATTGGAGGTCCAGCAGCGGTAGTCGTTGTTCTTATTGAAGGACGTCTTCTGACAAAGAGGGCTATCCTCCATGATGCCGGGGCAGACGTTGCTGCATTCCTTTGCCTGCTTGTTCCCATTGATAACATTATTGACCTCAGCATCCATAATTAGAGACCAGTCCACAGAGTCCATGTAGCAGAGCTCCGGGTTCTTTTCAATTCGTATGGCTCCACGGGTGATGTTCCTCAAGTTGTACAGGCCAATGTCCTTCAGGCTGGTCATCTCATAGACCACCAAGGCATAATTGTAGAAGAGCATGCGTCCACGGATGACGCTCAGGTTTGGGAAAAGCACGCTGAGGCTATCCAAGCCTGAGACACGAAACAACAGCAGGTAGTCGGTGATGACAGTCAACTTGGGGAAACTGAGGGAGCGGAAGACCTCCTGGTGGATGTTGCTGGTCTTGTCATTTATTAGTAGGATCTGCAGGTAGCCTTCCACCACCGTACAGTTCTCCAACCTCTTGAATTCACTTATGTCATTTCGGATGTCGATACTCGGGCTACAGACTGGAAGACACAAAGACAAAATATTATAATCAATAAAATAAAAAATCAACACAACACTGATGGTAAACTGCAGTAGGGTTACATTTGCGACAGAAATGAAGGTAGCACAGGTGTTTAGCCACATTTAGATTAGCCTGTAGATTATGTTTGCCAAAAATTTTAATTACAATAATCTCCTTGAAGCATATAATCCTGTTAGTCAGGATGGTGAGCCTGGCAGAATGATTTACAGAGCCGTGGAAGACCGTGTGCAGCGGCAGGACACTGAGTTTCTATGCTGCATAAGCAAAGTTTCTTTGTTCTCAGTGATCTCTTAGGCAGGTATTTTTAGTTGGAACAAAAAGCAGAAACTATCATCGGGGTGAAAAAGTAGTTATTTAGTCGCGCACAGATTTCTAAGTTAGCAAGTTGACGCTCCATCTGTGTCACATCAGATGCAAACGCTACATTTCCCTGTTAAATGTTTTGTCTGTCACCTCAAATAACCTCAGTGTGTACGTGAGCCAATTCTCTGCTCGGGGAACAACACTTGAAACCACAGAGCCGGGAGCATTGGCTGACACACACACACACACACACAGTCAAACCTCAACAGCAAAGACAACATTTATTATCAATGGCAATCAACTCTCGCAGTAATTGAAAGTGCACGTTTTAACACCAAGTAATAATATCTTATTTTTAGACATATGAAGAGCAAAGTCTTGCCCCTTCCTTCTTAAAGCCTTGTTTTGTCTACTTAATGCTAGTTTTAGTGGTATTTGTTTGACGTGTGCCAGGTTAGGACACAATCACACATTTAACTGTACCACTGTGCTGACAAGAAAGTGTGGACAACTATTGACTGAGAAGCAAAGAAACAAGTGACACGCTCTATTGCCAGCTAGCATGAAACAAAGAAGCAGAATACAAGCAAACTTTTTTTAGAAATGCACTAACTTTGTTTGCTTTATCAACCTGGAAAAGTCACTCAGACACATAACTGTGAGGCATTGTAAAATACAAATAAAAGCAGCTCATTTATAAAGCCCAAATTTAAAATACTGTGGCGATTCAGCCAAGTTATCTACACCATCATGGCTACTGGCTTGTGAATTGTGCACCAATGTCAAATAAGAAGGGCTTTTTCCTCTATAGTCTGGAGGATGTGGTATCCATAATTTCCAGAGTTTTAATTTTGCCAGACCACAGTGCACTTAAATGCATCTTAACATGAGCTTGGGAACAGATGGAAGGTGACAGCCTTTCTCAAACCTCTTTATATAGTTTTTCTTTGCTTAGAAGAGTTTTAGTTGCATTTGTGGAAATGGAGACAAGCTGTGTTCACTGACCGTGGTTTTTATGTGTTCCAAAAGCCCATACAATGATTTCCACCTCAGAATCTTGTTTGTTTTTTAATTCAATGGCACCTGAGGACCCACACGATTAATCCATAACTTCAAAACTATCATTTTAAATCATTTATCTACTACTTTTAGCTATGTAGCATACTTTAAATGATTAATTATAGCTGTTTATTTTTACCATTTTCCACAACATCTAAACACACTCTTTTCTTCCACTGATATGGTATATTTTAAACCCTTTTAATGGTTTTCAGAAGTGGATAATTGACCTTCAAATTGAATGCAACTCATTTATTATCCTAAAAAGAGAGAAAAGTCTTCCTTTTAACATCTGAAGAATTAAAAAAAATATGCATGTAATCACAGGATGTGTCTGTACATCACATGACAAGTTGCAATTTATTTTTGAACTGCCTTAAAGAAGGTTTTACAACCTCCTACAAGCTCCTTGGTTAAACCCATTATGTTCTTAAAGCAGCTTAGGATGATGGTGTGGTGGCACTGCCACAGAGCCCATCCAATAAGGACGGACATGTTTTCAATACTAAACTTTGATCCTTGTCAAAACACTGTCTAATCATATCAAGGGGTTAAATCAACTAGCCTCCAGTGCTCAACTGCTTCAGTCCAAAACAAATAGAGTACCCACCAGGCTGTCTTCCTTAAAACAGATAAATAACAAAAGAAATCACACAGAAATGGCATATATGTCCACACTTTAACAGACATTCAACCAGAATGTCTACCAGCACCCAAAACAACAAGTAAATTCACATGATATGCTTTTGTTCAAACTAATCTGCTCAAAATACAAAAGTTACATAATTTATGGGGCTGAATAGGGTATATTTGTTACTGACGGGCTGCTTCACTTCTCCAAATTTAGAACGGAAACAATTACTCCAGTTGAAAATAGTATTTGCTTTTCTCCAATCAACACGAATGCCCCTGGGCTCCACTTGTGAGCCATCGAGCTGCATGTCTTCTTTGTTTCATTGAGAATTTTCTTCCAGCTTCTCCAGCAGCCGGGGGAGAGGAGGAGGAGGGGTGGAGTCACTCAAATACAAAGACTAATTTGTTTGTTAGTAAAGAGAAGCTCTGGGCTCCACTTCCTGATGAGGGCATTAATAAAATCAGGGGGGCGTCTGGCCAGGGAAAGATAAGATTTCAGCCAAGCGAAGCTATCGAGAGGCTGCAACAAACAGAAAACGCTATCCCCTAAATGGATTTTTTTGGGTTTGTAAATGCTGAAAAAAAATTCTGGAAGAGGGATTCAATAAGAGAAAGGAATGATAAGTCCTTTATGCAACTGCCTTGTTTTGCCCATTAGGCATGTTAAGTACCAGGAATTCCAAACATTTCCTTGAGGAAAAAAAAAAAAAAGACTGAGGAGTATATTGCCTTAAACTAAGCCTTCATGCTTCTCTAATTCCAAGCGATTCACATGTTGTGAAGACGGCGCTTTAATAAGATTAAGTTACCAAATATTTTATTCATCATTACATAAGATATATTTCAGCACCACAGCGTCCACACACAGCGATAATCCGGGAGACGTCCATCTCTTCCCTCCTGAGACTATTTGCTCTTCACACTGCTGAGTAAACACACATATCTCCACAGCGTAAGGTGATCCATCAGCTCATGTTTATGATTGATAAACCTTGCCCTGGACCTCTGCGGAGAGGTCAGCACACCAATGCATACATACACACCTGCGCCAGCACAGGCAAAAACACAACCCCACACACCTTCTGTTAAATTAAACCAAGACTAACCATCGCCGTTTGTCTTACTGTCACGTAAAATCGGACTCTGATCCCGCAAACATGCCCCACGTGTAAATAATAAATGTCACCTCTGTTAAGGGCTGACAGACACAGAAGATTGAAATACAGACCTCATGCAGTTCTGTTTATCAAAAGGGCCGAAAACGGAGCATTCTGGGGAATCACTTAACCGGATCCTTCAGCAGACATCCAATGTTTAAGGACAGAGCCTCTCTGCCTTTTCCAGCTTGAGGTATTTGAGCTCCTAAAACTCTGGTGAGCAAAGCACTTACAGTTATGTGTTGAGAGCAAGCAATGTAACAGATAATAATCTTTTCAATTATGGTCAATCGCTGACGATGACGCAAAAAGACAAAAAGCAAAAAAAAAACTGAGCCTGTTTTTATCTATATTACTTCTGCAACATTTTCATTTTCAAACATCATCCTTTTATGTAAATTTGAATCTTGTCCGGAGGAAACCAGCTCAGAGAGGATGTTGCATTTTCTTTAGTTTATGGGAAATCACAAACATTTTTTGTGAGTGTTGCGTTTGGAAAAAGAAAAAACAAAACTAGTGTGTCACATTTGGAAATTGTACAAATCCTGACATACATTGAGCGCTACATTGTTGTCTAAAATTAAGTTCCAACTGTGAGGGGAGCTCGTCACTGTGCTGTCACATTACCTCGCACCTGCCACATCAACCGGCTATAATCCCCTGCATACTGGAAGTCATCTGACCAGCGGTCCAGTGGGCCGCTTCCACTCAGCGGACCTTACTTCAAACACTTGGTCTCAGATATCACCGAAACCCCAAACAGTAACTCTACACTCGGCTTCATAACAAGCCCCGCACAAGGACTCTCCCTCACCCAAAATGAGGCAGGAGGGCAGGAGGTGAGCAGCATTACATGCTGCGGTGACCTCATTTTTGCAAACTCGCGCGTTTGACAATATTTTCATGAATGAAAGATGTTTGGAAATCTTGAAAGATGAAGAGGAAAATAAAACTACAAATAAAAGGAGAGAGCTTAATTTAAATAATTCAACAAAATGCAATGAACACAATCTCCTTCAAGATAATTGGACCAAAAAATTATAGAGGATTATGCCTTAATCTGGAGCTACTAAATGCCTGCCATTTCAAAACAAATGCAAACCACCAACAACATGATTAATTCCATTCTTTTCTACAGTCATTTAGCAGATGCTTTTGTCCAAAGCGACTTACAACTGACAATGAGAACAACACAAGCAAGAAATCAAACAAGAATGCACATCATGGTTAAGTGCTAGTCAGACTGCCGAGTCCAGTTGGACACAGGTGCTGCCGTGGAGTGCTAGAGGCAGTGGGTTTTTTTTTTTTTTTTTTTAACAAGACAGAATGAAAGGGTTTCTGGAAAGACCACAAAAAAATGATCTTTGGATGACAAATTCTTCATTCAGGGTGTATCCAGGTTCAAACAGCTTTCATCTGATAAAGCGTCATTCACTAGGGAAGCTAACATTTACAATCATCACACAAATTCTCCACAGGCCATTAAACATCGCTTCAGTGATGATGTAGGTTGGTCAGAGACGTGCCACTTGAAATATAGTGTTTAATTAAGCATCGTCAACCTCAGCTGCCAGCCTGGAAGAACTATAGGACAACATTTGAATGCACTCTCACAAACTAGCCCAGTGACACACTTTCACATCCCTACTCAGGGGCACCGACTCAGGATGTCACGCAGACCTGCTGTGGTACACAGAAAGCTCCACAATACACTCGCTACACTTTTTGGCTGCGACGAGGCATTCTGCATGGTGGGGTGGGCATGGTGAGTTGGGGAGAAAGTGGACGCATACAGCGAAGAGAGATGGTAGGGGCTGTGTGTGTGGCTGTGTTGCCTCAGTCACAAAGTAGAGCGGGGCACCTTGGAGCGGAGTGACAGCGGTCACAGCCGAGGCACTTGCCCCTGTCACGACACGGAGCTGAGCTGCAATACGCCAAAACCCCAAAGGGAAACGGTGGGTGAGGAGAAGTGCCTGTCAAACACAATGCTCACTGATGTTTGATTATTTATTCTGCCATTCAGCTTTTCCAACATACAGTATGCTTTCATAAATATCTGAACAGGAACACTGGTTTGCCATCACGGAACAGGACAGAGGGGGCCTGTACTCGCACAACCTCTGCGCCAATGTTGCTGGTGACACATCTATTTATAACTAACAGTAGTGCTGCCAAGTGATGAAGTAAAGCGCATCACTCCACGCAAGAGACCACTTTGTGCGACAGGCAGTAGCCAATAAAACCGCTTACGTCCTCACAACTTTTCCAATCAACTGTTTCTCTTGAAAGTGTATTTTTGCACAATCTATTTCTGTCGATTCACAGCTCTGTCACTCTTGCAGTCTCTCCCTCTTACAGATGCTACATACTTGGAAAGCATAGCCTGACAAGTTTACTGTGGTGAGAGTTAAAAAGGGAACTCGACTGCATTTTTGAAAAAAAAAAATCTAAATTAAATAAGTTTTCAACTGCAAAATAGAGTCATTGGATATTTGTGATTTTCCAGTAAATGATGATAAAAGTTTGAAATTCTGACCCCCTACAGCCCAGTGAAGTAAACATCCTCCAGTGATAAACTCAGTCTGGCAGGGAATTCTCTAAGGCAGAAATCTGAGGGCAACATGTTTAGTTCCCAAACATGTTCATGGCTTTTCATAGAGCTCAGAGGAACTCAAACTACTAAGGAATCAACTACATTTTATCGTCCTTTTAAATACTGATTGACTGATCCCCACCTAGGAAACATAATAAGGATGTGACGTTCACATTCAAAGGCACCCCCTCCACGTTACGCACGCAAGTATAATCTCTGGCTTTAAGGTGGAAAAATACACCCAGAGAGGTGTTTAAAGAGATAAATGATCAGCGTCAGGATTTGTCTGAATGATTAACAAGTGGAAATGCATCCCTGGAAACTAAATCTAAAAAAAAATAATAATAATTATATCTGAGCTGGAGAATTTAATGCAAATTGGATCATTTATGCAAGATATAACATCCAAAGAGCAAGAAAGAGATCCAGTTACACTAATTAATCTGTTTGTTTTGTTTCTTTAAGAACTAAAGTTCTTTAAAGACCGATTTAGATGTTCTCTTTGCCCAATATGGTATTTAGAGTTTTCATAGAAAAGCTGATTAATGAACAACAATCAGTTACACACTGATGTTAAACTGTATAACTGGTGAGGAGAGAGGACCCTTTTACACACCCTTGTTGATCAACATTAGAAAAAAATAAATAAATAAGCAGCTTTGACTGTACAAATCAGATTACAGAGGAGAGAAATAAAAACTATAAGGTTTCTAAGATAATTAGTTCAATAGTTCAGACACCTCTGATAATTAAATTATAAAACCAAACTAAAAAGTTGTACAACCTGCATGGGACATTAGGCATGATCATATAAGTTATTTCAAATATTCTAATAAAATACAAAATTTGTGTAAAAATATTATAGCAGGAAAAACTGACAGACAGAAAAAATAGAAACAAGCAAATCTGCCCCCCCCCCCAAAAAAAAAAAAACCTGACCTCTTCTTCTACGTTACTTAACAGCGTCGTGTAACTTGTTAAAATGTTTGTAATAAATTGATTTTCATCTTCCATACACTGTCATGCATCCGTTTCCGAGCATCGTCAGCCTACAATTCATAAGCATCAAATATGAAGATGAAATAAGCTCAACTCAGAGGCTCCTTAATTTTAAGGATTGCAATCATTTACATGTTGAACCCTGAATAGCTGCCCCACGATTTATATTGTTTCCCCTTTTTTTGTGCGATTACTCTGAAGCGTTGCCGGCTGTTTAACGACCATGTGCATTTTCCGGCGTTACTAACAGCAAAAGGATCGTCTGAATTCGGCTTTTCGTGCGCGTCGACGCCACACTACAAAAATGCAAAATGGCCACATGGTCGTAGTAACCTTCAGCTCCGCTCCCGGGATTCATCCACTCCCTTTAGCGCGTCTGACACTCTAATCATGCCGGTGTTATCGAGATTTCCTCCTTCCACAAGAAATCTTCCTTAAATCGAATAATTTTGCTTAATGATTTGGCTATTTGGGGTTTATTGTGGTGCACCTACACTAACGGCGGCTGTACCACATGGTCTTCCAAAGCAAATACACACACCGTTTTATACCGCTCCTCGCCGGCTTTGTCGCATCACATCTTTAAGCCCAAACACAATAAATAAATCAAATTATATCCAAAATTATTCAACCTCGCTTGCTGATCCTCACAAGTAACCTTAAGGCTTTTAAATATATTTATAGGCTAGATTAGCCTACATGAGAATAAACTGGGTGACTAAAAGCACATCATGCATTCAGGCCTCTCCTCCCGTTTAAAGCAATGCATTTAGACAAACTATCAGCTATAATAAATACTTACTCTCTCCTTGCGTGGACCATATGCAGATTGAGGAGAAAGAGAGCGTCAGACCCCAAAACAAGGTCAGGCTGCCCATCGATGTTACTAATCTCACGTTACAGATCATTATTTTCTTCTTTAAAATAACAAAAATGTCTGTATGAAACCGAAATAAAACAGAGTTGTACACATCAGCTCCTCATAAGAGAGCTTGTACATAAAAAAAAAATTAAAATAAGAAATTATTGTAGCCTCAAAGGCTACTCTATGGCAGCCAGTAGATGCGTGGTTGCTCTTTTATCTGGGTTGGTTTTAAGTTATTGGGGCAGGGAATTTCTTAGATTAAAAAAAAAAAAAAAAGCTAAAACAGTCTGCTATTTTTGCCAATCACTGGGTACTTTCGCTGGTATGGCACACAGGCCAGTGATTTTCCTTGATAAATGATGGTAATCCCCATCTTCATTCTCCATCTCTTGGAAAACAGCAGCGCGTCTCCAGTGCGTTCAGGCCTGGTGTTAATTTTTTTTTTTTTAAATGTTGTATAAATGTTTGTTTTCTGCTTTTTAAAAAGAAAAACAGTAGCTTTTACCGCCACAATAAATTAACGCCAGTGTCGCACACAAGAATCCCCCGTGAGAATGACTGCATGAGGAGAAGGTGGGGGGTCAGAAACCACGTCCTGATCCACAGGGGTGGTGGCTGGGAGGTTGAAAAATGAATGAAAAACCTCTTTTCTTATGCCATTCAGCCAGCACGGGCTATGGAGCAGTCCCAGTTCGCAAAGAGAAGTCGTTTATTAAACCAAATTTCCAGCTCCTCTGCTTGGACTCTGCCGTCAGCCGGGGGAGCTGAAAGAAAAAAACAGACTTGTGCCACGCAAGAGAATGGGTCTCCAGTAGACGACCAAGGCTGGGGTGGGAGGGAGAGTGTGTTCACGCAGTTGCCCGTAAAGAGGGTTCTTTTTCTCTTTCTTTTTGTTTTAATCCTCACGGAAAAATAGGGTGGGGGTATTTTCTAAAAATAAAAAAAAAACGCCATCAAACTCCAGTGATCCAGAAGGTTGAAATTCTACGGCTTGCCCTCGGTTAACGCAGGCTGTGGGTCTCTGCCCCTCCGTGGAATCGCTGCTGTAAACAAGAGTCGGCGTCTCTCGCTCAGAAAACACACAGTGCTACGGAAAAGGTGGCCGGGAGCAGGGCTGAAAAACCGGAGTGGATTCAGAAACCAGAGATTCTCAAAGAGCACGACGCCCCAAACAAAATGCACAGACACACACCCAGCTGGGTGTCTGTCTGAGCTATGAAGCTAAGCATTTGTCTGGCTTATATCTGTGTTTTTCCCCCTTTAATTTTTTTATTATCAGGCATCTTTTTTGTAATGCAAAAAAAAAAAAATTGCAGAGAGGTTTCCTTTGTTTTCAAGAGGTGTTCCTTATAGCCTACATATCAATGGTCCAAACATCAAATCAAGCAATTTATCCATATTTTGCGCAACAAAATATGGCAATTTGATCTAAATGCCCCCTCTTATTACAGTTATGTCTGTGAAAAGGCAGCTACCCAGATTTTTTGTGTATCAGATGGGCAAATATGAAGATCCTGAATGGATGAGATTTTCCCATAGCAAAGGTCATTTAAGGTATTTCCCTGTCCCACACACAACAAACCCAGTGTTAATGAAATTTCATTTGTTCTGTTTGGCTCAGATTTGGCTGTTATTACTTTTCCACAACTCTTTCTTTGTTCTTCATTCAAAAGAGAAAAAATAAAAGATTTTTTCTTCTTCCCCCATCCATTTTAGGATTTTTAGATTAGTAAGGACATCTTACCAAATGTGTAACATTTAACATCTGACACTGAAAGCAAGCGCCACACTTGTGACCCATTCATGTGCCCAAGAAAAATCACTGCAATCTATATATGTCTTACAAAATGAGTATATTATCTGTGTGGCTGTAACCGAAAAGGACTTTAAGGTGATCCCTGTTTTTTTTCTGATTTTTGGACAGTGTCAAAAAAGACCTGGCCATTGCATCCATTCCTTAAATGTTTTACAAATTTCATTTGATATATAAAAATCAATAATTAGTGGTTCAGTTTAATTCAGTTGACGTATAAAATAACATTCAGACAAAACGCAGAGTAAGATGAATCGCTCTCATCTTTATGTGACAGAAACTCAAACAATTATGAGTTTAGCTCTGAATAATCCAAATAAAACCACACTCGTTTTGTCATTCAACTGTTTGTTTATTCTTAACTCTGACAGAAATATACAAAATACATCATTAAGGAACACAACTTAACATCTGATGTTCCTGTGAAACATGAGGCAGATAAAATTGTTCATAAAGGTGAGAAGGCAGCAAAAGTAGGCAAGGGAATCAGTAAATACTTTAATGAATATTGCATAAACAGTATGATTTGTTTTCTTTAAGTTACAGCATGAAGTAATGTAAACTTGACTAGTTTAGTTGGATATACATCGTTTATTTGGTTTTCATAAACTGAAGAGGTTGCTAACTAATTAATCAATTTTGGTTTTAAAAAAAGTGATGAAAACTATTAAGCAGCATATCTCACACATACATGTGTGATTTGTATATTTTCCTGGAGAAGCTCATGTGACTATTCATACGCAATTTTTCTTTTTAAATTTCTCTATACAATGAAATGAGAAATAGATCTTATCACTTAATTACTTTAAAAATGTATAAGTATCTCTTGTCGCTAATATTTTCTTATTAAAGATTGAGAAAATTCTCAGTAGACTAGAATAGTTTACATGCATTTCACTGGAAAAATCTATGTTAATCTACAAATATAACAGCAATTTTAACAAAAGCGGCTCTAAAATGAGTCTATCTATAAAATAATTATTGAGTTACTGCAAAGTGGAATATTAAAACTTTGGGCCCACAATGTTTTTAAGAATGATAGGGCTTCTTGCTCCTGGAATTAACAGAACAATGGTCAACACTACTAAGTATCTTCAGTGCACTTAAGATGTTATAGTTAATGCTGCACACCATCATCAAAGGCCCACAGTAAAATCTGACATGGAGCTTCATCCAAGAAAGGATTCCCAGTTCTTTTATCTTTCATTCATCCAACACAAGCAGCAGAGAAAGCGAACTGTGTGAAGAGTGCCGCTGCTTCTATCCTAGGCGAGTTTACAGCCTGATATCGCTTTTAAAAAATGAAGCCAAAGCATTGTTAACTATGTGACAATTCACTTTTTCTCTGAAGCAAAACAACTATAATTTCTGAATTTTTTTTCTTCTTTTTTTTTAATGAATTCTAGGTTTGCTTCTTATTTTTTAATTACTACTGGCAGATGCAAAGGAGTTATTAACTTGCAAAGCCCCGTAGAGTTACATCATGCCTCACAAATAAATTGATACTGTAGTATGCAATATTTGAGGATCGGTTAATAAAACGGAAATATATGTGGAAAAAGTAAACTTACACGTGTTTTTAAAATCTTTCAAAGTCCAGGTGTTTGCAGCTGAGTCTCATGATTACAGCTAATTTGAGGTGCGTGACAAAGCAAGTGCAAAAAGCAAAACAGAATCTTAATATAAAGACGAAATGGACTAAATATATGTGTCATCATAGATGAGTGATGAAAACAATCTTTTTTTTTAACCTTGTTTTTTAGTTTGTTTTGTTTTTGTGCTCTTAACCTGCTGTTTTACAGATTTATTTATGGAATCACTGATGAAATTCTATCTCAGAGCTCCTTTCAGTATGAACATGTCGCCCTCTGCTGCCATAACCAACACATTACAAATGAACTGAGAAAAACTACTAGAAAACAAAAAAGGTTAAGTATGAAATGATAGGAGGCTGGAAATACGAAGAGCAAAATATTAATGAATACGTAAGTGAATAAAAAATGTGGTAATGCACAAACAATTCTACAAAGTGAACCATTTGTAAAAAATTCTATCAGAGAAAAATATGGAAATATAAAGCTAAAAATAATTGTGAGCATGCTCATTCAAATCTACTTCTGTATATTTTTGGAAATATGTAAAAAAATAAATATGCACTACTGTAATTTTTCAGTACATTTAAAAATATCAATTTGTTATAATTTCATTGTATTGTTTGTTATGAGTTTATTTATATTTACTTTCATTTTCATCACTTTCTACCTTTCCTGTTATCCAAATGTTTTCCTACAACCATTTATCTATTAAATAAAAATTGATAAACAAAATAAAATTATGAACATTAAAAAGGGTAAAGAAAAGCTTTGAGGCACAAAAATGCATAAAAAATACTTTTTGGTATATCTACAATAAAAAGAGAAATTTGAAAAATGAATTCACAATCTTTTTTTTTTAAAGTGAACATAGATTACTAATAATATTTAATTTTTCTGTATATTTCCACATGTAATTCTCTTATTTCTTTGATACACTTCCAAATTCTTAAATTTACCTTTTCCATTTATTTTTCATTGCATGTTCTCATTAATGTTATTACTCTTTAGATTTCCTCCTCTTGTGGCAACCTGACCCTTACATCAATCATGGCTCTGGACAAAACAAAATGAAGGAAATGCACATGTTACAAAAGACACACTGTCACTAAAATGTCATTTAAATAAAAAGTGGATGTATTTAGGCACTATTGTGTCCATTTTTTTTCACTCTGCCACAGAAAACATCTCCATGGGCTGCAAAGATCTGAGACATCTATCATATATATGAGCAATTGCAATCACAAAACACAAAACAGAAAATAAAATTCTTTCAATCTCAACCGTCTTTCAGTGATGATACTTTTCAGAACTAAATCAGTGGCAAATTCTTAAACCACCAAGAATATCTACTGACTATCACGCAACCTCACAGTTATTGCAAGCTGCATCCTAAAGTGCTCCATCAATGCAAAGAGGCAATAATGTAAAGGAGGACAAAGGCAAACGATAATACACTAACTGGGACTTAACTAGGTTGAATTGAACTAGATTAAAAGGTTTAAATGGAAAAAAACAGAAACACCATAAAAAGTTAGTGGTATCTTTGTTGAGAAGGATTTGGACCGTGTGACAAAAACTAACTCTATACTCAAGACTGGAATCATCAAGTTGTTTGTGACTGTAATCCTGTTTTGTTAAAATGAGATACCACAGTGGTGCAGCTGCCTCCACAAATCACAAAACAAACTGCTGGTCAGAAGTTGTGCGTTCAGATATATTCTTGGGTTGCAGTGAGGTTCAGCTTAAAATTTTGTATTAAGGGCACAGTTCATTTCCTCTGTAGGGTCGGGCACTTCTTCTCCTTCTTTCTCATTTTGCTCTTCAAACACTCCCAGCAAATCCCAGGACTGAGGAATTATTTGGTGACAGAAGATCAAGTCCACGAGCCACGACACTGTAATAATACCTATCATGGAAGAAAGCATGGCCAAAGTCCTGTAAGGAAAGTATTGTCTGATAACTCCATTCTCTTTCCTCCAACCGGGGTACAAGAATGTGGGAGGGAGTCCAAGTAGAGGCTCCCCGCTCAGTCCTCGGAGCAGCAACCCAACGGTGAAGCCGCTAATGGCACCGTAAGTATTTGCACAACGGAGGTGTAACACACAGACCAGCTGAGGGAAGATAATGCAGTAGATGAGGTCCCCGCTTACAAGCCAGAGAGCGAGCACGCTGCCATCACCAAAGGCCAAGCCTGTCCCCGCCACGCCCACGAGCAGCACGCTAATCCGGATCACCCACTGCAGCTCTCTTTCTGACGCCTGTGGGAAAGACAAGTTAAAGGAACAATAAAACTTGGGTTGCTATGATTTATGCTGAATCAAAACACGCGCACACACACACACCTTCTTCCTCAATGTTGTCTTGTATATGTTTTGAGTAAACAAGGATGCTGAGGACAGCAGCACAGAGTCCATGGAGGACATAACAGCTGCAGCCACTGAACCAATGCCTAACACTGAAACCCAGGTGGGTGTGA
Source organism: Atherinosoma microstoma (assembly GCA_037177055.1). Classification (NCBI taxonomy): domain Eukaryota; kingdom Metazoa; phylum Chordata; class Actinopteri; order Atheriniformes; family Atherinidae; genus Atherinosoma; species Atherinosoma microstoma. Next base: position 24,256,693 of record JBBBVU010000010.1, read on the forward strand.
GGTGTTGCAGAGCAAGTGGCAGGATCTTCCCTGCATCCCCACATTCAAAAGGAGGGGGGAGACCGTATTCTGTCTGGTTCCAGTCTTAAGAGAAAAAGAGAGGAAGGGAGAAGATACAGAGGTAGAAAAAGAAAAGATGGGATTGGGAAACATTTTTAAGATTATGGTGATGGCATCAACAAAAAAAATGATAAAATAAGCACTGAGGATGCCATGTCTTTCACTATGGTGAGGGGCTAAAGGTGTTAACAGGTATCAAGTATTCTAATCTAACATCTTAGCATTTCCAGAAGAGGAGGAGTAGGAGTACCTGCAGAGGCAGCCACGACACCGATGACAACTGAGGGGATTCCCATAATGAAAACTGTTCCAGCAGCAGCAAAACATGTGATCTGAGCCTGAGCAGAGGAGGCCGCAGAGAGGATTCTCTGGTACAGAGCTTGATACGACAGTCCCCCTAAAGCCTGCAACATACATAACAAATGCTTTGTCAGTCAGTAACCCTGCAATTATCAAACAGAAGTAGCTCTAGCAGAATGAACAATAAACCTGCTGCAGTGCTAGAGCACTAAAGCTGATATGTTGGTGGTTACCCCTGTGTTTTGTCTCAGGGCCTTTTTTCCCCCCAAGAGCTAAAAGATTATTACAACATTTGCCTTTTGTATTTCTAATGAGGTCTGAGGTACAGAATGGGTTTGGCAAATTCAGTCCGCTGAAGTGTGCTAGAGCTGCTGTGGTGGTTTTGCCAAGCAGCTTACAAAGCAGTCAAATCGTGAAACATGAACTACCCAAATGCCTACAGCCCAATAAAAATGTATAATATTCATATTAAACATCTGAATGGGTTGCAGGTGTTTTTCAGTGGTGGGCCGTCAGGGCCAGCAAGGCCTTCTCTGCTGGCCTTAACACCATCAGAAGCATTGATCCACATTTACAACCAATATTCTATTTTCATTCCATGAAATTGTATCAATTTATCTCCAACAATTTATTCTCTCCATTCCAGTGTTTTTCTTAGCTGCGCTGCTTGTATGTGAGTGTAGCTTTTTTTGTCCAATCAGGTTGCAGCCTCTGTGTTGTCATGTCAGTCTTATCTGCTCTGGGCCTTCAAAATCAGTAGTGCTGGCTGTTGTAACTGCAACTATATTAGCAATGGGAGTTTTTCTTTATCAGATTTAAACTTTTCCTCACAGGGCCATCTAGCTGGCCCACAACAACGTCTGTACTTTTCCATCCTCTGATTGGTAGGTTAGAGCAATCAAATCCTCTACAGACAAGTTTGACTAGCAAAACCGATCTTGTAGCAATTTGTATACCAATACATTTTAGTTCAACGTTTTCAAAGCCACAATGGCTGATGGAGGAGGAGGAACTGATTTGGTTTCGGACATATTAAAAAAATCCATTCTCAAGACGAACTTTTCTAGATAAGCTAGACATCGTGCAGACAGGTCAGCCAACCCCGAAGCTAGCTAACTTGTCTCAGCCCGGGAAAGGGTTTGTTCGCCACTTCCAGACCAGTGCCTACGAGCGGTACCACTGGCTTACAGCCTCTGAGGAGCTTTGCAAATTATACAGCTGGGAATGCTTGTTATTTGCAAGTGATCGACTTGGTGTTTGGAGTCACAGAAGGTTTGCAAACTTGAGCTGTCTTACCAAGGCAGCGGGACAACACCAATCCACAGCGGGACACTTACAGGCTGCAGTGCTTTTGAGAACATTTGGGGAAGCCCGAGTTGATCTCCAGCTTAACAAACAAGTGCGCAGAGAAACAGAGCTCCAAAACGAAAAGGTGAAGAAAAATAGGGAAATATTGAAAAGAATGATAGGTTGTGTCATATTTTGGGGTAAACAGGAACTTTCATTCAGGGGACACGATGAAAGCGCTGGATCTGCAAATAGTGGCAACTATGTGGAGCTTCTTTCCTTTCTAGCTGAAAACAATGCAGACTTGAATTACCATCTGTCCACAAACAGAGTGTTTTGTGGGACATCAGTGAAAATACAAAATGATCTGATTCATGCTATTGGAGAAGTGATGCGAGAAGAGATAAAAAATGAGCTACATAAGGCACCCTTTGTGGCTGTTATGGTGGACGAGACGACAGACGTGAGTAACGCTGCGCAGCTCGCCCTGGTCCTGCGCTATGTGACGGAGGCAGGTGTCAAGGAGCGGTTTGTCACATATGAAGATGTGACAAGTGGCAAGTGAGCTGAGGACATTGCTGCACTTATGATCCGTTTCATGAAGGAATATGAATGCCTGGATAAAGTTGTGGCAGAGTGTTTTGATGGTGCAGCAGTGATGTCATCTGGAGTGCAGGCCAAAATTAAGGAGAGGGCACCTATGGCTTTATTCATTCACTGCTATGCAAACCGATTGAATTTGGTGACTCAAGGGGTCTCAAAGATTAAAAAATGCAAAATCTTTTTTGCCCACCTCAATGGGCAAGCTGCATTTTTCTCCAGATCTCCAAAACGCACGCAGCTACTGGAT
>JBBBVU010000010.1:24261033-24276700 GCA_037177055.1 Atherinosoma microstoma
GTATTGTCCGAGGTGGTTCTGAGAAATGGCTGCCTGTTCCACAGCCCTCGCTTTCTGAAGCAGACAGATTTTCAGACAGTACTCTTTGGTGCTAGATGTTTGTCTTTTTCTGTCCAAATCAGAGCCACATGTGGTCACGTTGTGTTGTAAGACAGCACCCCATGAGATGAGTTGGATACTAGATCCATTAACATGTTTAAGTAATTAATCGTGGTATCTCTGCGCGTAAAGAAGTCCTCCAAACGGCCGGTAAGTGTGTGAAACAGTAACATCATCCCACATGGTGATACTGGAGCCACCCCATCAGTCAAATTGCTGCATGTTGTCACTCTGTCTCCATTACTGAAGAGCCGTCTGAAAGACCCAAACAATTTTTTTGGCTTGTCTAAGAACTGCACAGCATAACTTGCGAGGTAGTCCAACGTCGGCACATGTTGCACCACCGTAATCAGACTTTGAGACTTTGTGATGTAGTGAAGGACATGAGAAGACGGTTTTGAGGTTTTAAACGTAATATGAAACAAAATAATGTTATCTGTTGCGAGGGAGTCTGCTTGAACACTTAGGCCCTGATTTATCAAAGGTCTGCGCCTCTTAAAACAGGTGCAAAGATGATAACGGGCGCAAAAACATGCTGCAGCTGATTTATCAAACCTGTAGCAAAGAGGAATGCGCCCTCAAAACGATTACAATAGCGCCGCAATGCATTTTGCACTTTTGAATTGAATGAATATGCAATTTGGGCGTTTCTACCAGAAGGTGCAAAATACTGGGAGGAGTGGATGCAAATATATCAGCTTTGCGGCGCAACATGATTTACTAAACATGGAACTGATTGCGCTGGCTGTATTTGCGCCTATCTTTAGCGCTTCTAAAAGGCAGGCATAAACTGGCTAATATGCGCACAAGCAGCTGCAGCTGGATGAGAAGCAATAGGTGCGTTTCCATTACCCCTAGAATTCCGCAAAACCTAAATATCGCAATAAAAATCTGGTAATGGAAACACCTATATTTCGAAAAAAAGCTCTCAAATATCGCAAAAAGATTTTAAGCTCACAGGAGGTGGTTTTTCAGACGTATCGATATAGAAGTATTTCGCAAAAGTGTAATGGAAACATCTTTTATGCATTTCCACTTCAATGGAAGGGCGTAAAAGGGCGTCGCGTGACCAGTTTGTTTACAGATGGCTCGGAATGTATGAACGGAGTTGGAGACGGGAATCTTTTTACAAATAACTAAACAGAAAAATATAACTGTCATCATTGATAACAAACAACAGCGACATGCTCCAAAACATAAAATGTTTTGCATCTCCATCTTCCTCAGAGTGGAATCTCGCGGGACAAAATTTTACGTGAATTACGGCTTATGCGCTAAACACCATTCAATGGAAACACCGGCATATCGCAATTGTACTTAGTCGAAATTTCAGAAATATCACCTTTTTTTTGCGAAAAACTGTAATGGAAACGCACCTAATGATCAAATACTGCAGGATTGTAGAGGAACATCAGTCTGATTCAGAATTTTTTTCTCATGGCCGGTTGGATACAATGACTGAACTTCTGGAACAAAATATTTACATATAAACGGATAATTTCTGTGAATGTTAAAATAACAACTGTTGTTTAGACAAACGCTTTCAAAAGGAGGCGCGTTTTTATTTATTATGTCAATAACAACTAGAATGTCTGTTAACAGAACATGTTTCAGTTTGTGCACATACCTTGTTTCACAAATGGGTATGCTTGCCATTAAGACGTCTTTGCCATATTTCTATTTGCCTCTTCCACTAATATTTCCATCTCCATTTTTTTTCCGTTTGCACCTTTCTTGCTCTCCTTCCACATAGCGAGTCATTTGCGCACGCTTAATCCTAATTTAAATGAGGCTGTTTGCGCCTGTTATCAATTGAGCAATCGATCTTAGTAGATCATCCGCAAATCATGGACACACAAGAGGTGCAAAATATTTGCGGGGCAATTTATTTAGCGCTCGCTATTAGAATCTTAATAAATCAGGGCCTTAGTCAATATACACTGATGTATCAATTCTTTTTTCGGAATTTTACCTCAGAAAAACAAGAAAACAGAAAAACTTTTTTTTTTAAAGTGAACTGACCACTGCTTTAAATTGAGAAAATACAAAATGGTGGATTTTGAAATTATGTCAACAAAAACATTAGGAATCATGTTAATAATAAATAAATATGGCAGAATCATGACACATTATGACATGATTAAGACACAAAAAAGTTATTTACCCAAAGCAGCAAGAATGCAGGCGACCCATAATATGTCACTGACCAGAGCCGGAACCAAGAGTACTGCAGTGAATATGTTGCCATAGCGAATCTGAAATGGGTCCAACATAGTGACATACCGCTTCGACCTCATAGGTTTTGCAAAAAACAAACCCCCTTTAAGAAACAAGAAGAGACAAAGAAAAAGATCAACTGAAAAGCAAACAACAAACTAAATTTTTTTTTTTTTGTTTTGCCAAATGTCATGAAACAACATTAGTCATTCAGAAAACACTATTTAAAACATCAGCTGAAACTTTCCTCCCACAACCCACAAAGACAGGCCGACAATTTGATAATTAAAGAATAAAATTAATCTGTTTAAATTAAAAATTTTCAACAACCATTACAAGAATCACTTGTGTCTGGTGCAGGCAAAAGCAAGCCGTTTACTTCTATTAGATGTTCACCCATATTTTAAAAAAAGCTCGTACTTGAGCCTGAACCCACTTGCAGTCTTGACATCTGACAGAAGTGGCTAAATCTCTTCCGTCAGATGTCACAGAAGAAAGAAATCTGCCAGAAGAATTTGACTGGTAATGCATGACAGCTAGCTGCTTTACAATTTTGTTGAAAACTTTACAAATGCTGTTCCTTTAACTTCACAGTTTTATCATTAAATGTGCAATAACCTGGTTATAGCAACTCAGTCGCTTAATGATAGACACTTATAACAAAACTTAGAAAGGAGTCATGCAGAAATTTAAAAAAAATAAATAAATAACAACAGCAACAAAAATTTAGCCACATTTTCTGAGAAATTCATTCACTGCTTTGGCTAAAATTGACAGCACAATATTAAAAATCAGGTATCCCTGCTTTAGAAAAGCTTGAATGTTATGATAGGATGAAATACGGGACTTAATTTTTGATAACACCTCCTAGATATAAAGAGGAAGGGGCTGCTTTTAACACATGATTTGGCACCAAGTTCTCTCAGAAAGTTTTAGTGTGAAGTCCTCATTGTCTCATAGTCTTCTTAGCATTTTGGAGTGTTGAACATTAGGCTACAAACATGTAAATATGTGTAACTGTTTAATGCACACAGCTTTTATTTGTCTTCTCTGAACCACCTTACTCTTTTTCCAGGTATTGCTAGCTTGTTAACAAGACACATTTCTGCAGTTTCATAGACACCAGCACTGAAAGTCCATCATTCAAAATGTAAATGTTTAACCTGCAAATGTGAATGTATAACCTGCTCATTGGGTCAGAATTACATTTGATGTCTTCTTCACTAAATTATTCTTAGAAAAAACAATGAAAAAGTATGATGCACACTCAATAAGAAAAAATAAATATCTTGTATGAATGTGTGGGGAAAAAAGGTTAGATAAGTTATTAATAGAGCTTCCTAATTCAATAATTGTGTGCAATAACTATAACCTCAAACTTTGCATCATTAAACTGGAGCATGAGTTGTTTTGGCTACTTACCCAAAAGGAAATTGATAGCATAGGCAGGGGGCCCCATGGCCCAGATGAGACCTTGAGTGGGAGAATAAACAGCTTCAGCAGTTCCCAAGATGTAACCTCCACCAACCCATGTTGCTAAAAGAAAGGCACGAAAAAGACAAAGACAATTTAAGAATGAAGCCATAAAACACATGAAAGAAGCTTGGAGCACACACATAAATGCAAACATAGAATCAAAAGTTATACCTGTCATGGTAAAAATCCCAACCAGGACATTGATGTTGCGACCACCAACGATGGAAACTTCACTCTTGCTGCCAGTGCATGTCTTCTCCACTTTCTTGGATTTTTTAGATCCCCAGACTCCAATTACCAGGATGAAAATATAAAAAACTACCACAGACACCAGTCCTGGGATATCCACTGCCATGATGATCTGGTTACAAAATAAATTTAAAGTCCATCAATACTCATACTCTAACATACAAAACACAAAAAGCACTAAAAAGGTTTGGAGGAAGAGGAGAAGCTGTTGTTAGTTTAGCAGTGGTTGTTTAACACCGGGGCTGTGTCCCAAATGACTGTTAAAGATCACACATTTTTTTTAATTGAAGGGGCAGCACTTTACAAAATTATCAGAATCTTTTCAGCCATCTTCATGTCAACTTGACCTACAGACTAAAGGAGAGGAGTTTCACTCTGACACTATATATGAGGCATGTAAGCAAGGGTGGGGCTACAACTGAGGACCTTTGTAATTTTCCTATTAGTGTGAGACATAAGCTTCCCTGGAGGAGTTTGTACTGTTCAGTTAAAAGTTTACTCATGAGTTCAGCCTGGTTTCATTATTTTTAGATTCAGTATTTTTCCACCAGGATTTGGTCTTTCCACTGCTGGAAAAGTGCTCTGAAGAAGAAAACAGTCCTTCATTTTCTTATCTAGACTTTATCTTTTAATATGTTTGCAGGGAAAGTCACTGAAAGTTTGTAGAAACATATTACTGTATATACATTTCAGATTAATACTGAAAAGGGTTCTGACATTTACTTTACTTTGTACTATCTTTATTTTAACATTTGCTTTACTAAAACTGTCTACTTCAGTGCTAAAAGAGTAGTAAGGCATCTATGGTTTGTAGTTTGTCTGTGAGAACCAATTGTTTTACGTCTACTTACTGGTTCTCAGTATCAGGCCGTTCATCCTGGCATTGGCCATGAACTGAAAGCAGGCATGTGCACAGAATGACTAGCAGCTGGTTTATCTGCTGTTTATATTTGATTTCAGTTATATCCGCCATCCAACAGCTGCCATCGGTACTGTGTTGAGTTTTAGAGATATTCTGATAATATCAACTATTTCAATAATCTTCATTAACTTTGCATGATAGTTTACTAATCACAAGCCAACATCCAAGGTATTACTAATAGTAAGAATTGTATCACTTTATTACCATATGACTTGTGTATTTGAGTTCAGCAGAATGGAATAAGATTTTAAGAGCAGCAGTCTCAACTGCACGAAATATTTTTGAGGTAGAGTAGATGATATAGCGAAAACTGAACCGGCTACTTTATATAACAAATGCTAAACAGGATTAATCCTCTGTAGCGTAAAATAAAGTGCTAAAAAACATTCTCATGTGGTGAGCTAATAATAGACACAGGTTCATCTGTTTCTAAGATTCTGAAAAGCACCAGATAAACAGATCTACAGTGAATCTATTCACATAATCCATTCATAAGAGAAAATATTCATTAAAGCGCCCATGCATGCCACCGTAAGTCATGACAGATATTGTGCTATGGGCTCATTTGTAGTGGTTACATCACACACTGCTGTGCAAGGGCTAGATTTATTTTTGGAAATGGCCTCAAAGTCATAAGTGTACCTTCAGCACCAAGAAAACACCACAGACTTCAGAGACTCAGATGCAAAAAATACTGCATATACCAAAGTATTTGTGCACACAATACAATACAAATCAGATGCTGTGCTAGTACATGGCATGCTGCATGCCCTGAATGATGCAGAACTCAAATTTGAACATTAACAAGTCTTTAAGGTCAGCCTAACCTAGATTCTTCCTGTGCCACACCTTTCAACAGTGAACTTCAACCAGTCAAAGATAAGGTCAATGTAGTGGTCAATGCACTTGCCCCACATGACACAGTCTTCCTGTGACCCTTCCACCCTTACAACATGGTGTAGTTTACTTCATGCTTCAGTACATGATGTATTGTTTACTCTATAAGTGATTCATGCTGGATTAGCAAAGAAAGATTATCTCAAAATGAATAGTATATAAGAAAATGTTGCAAGCTGTTTCTTTTAGATACAAACTTAATTGAGACTTGTTGTTCTAAAATGTGCTTGCAAATAATAATAAAAAAGCAAGCACCTAAAACTGAAGCAGCAGGGCCTGTTCAAAAATGTACTTCTACTACATGATCTGTGATGCTGTTATCTGTACCCACATGTACATGTGAGGAGGGAATCCCGTGCAACCTTTGGATAGCTCTAGTGAGGCTGCTTAACACAAAGAGAAATGCAATTTTCACCGCTTTTGATCATAGTTCACCTTTTGTCCCTGGTATGTTAGGTATGCAAGCAGCCAAGAGTCAACTTAAGAAGTAATCTAAATTATGCATTAAAAACTTTGATCTTGAATGGTAAGAACTTAATCTCAAACATCATTTAGAATTTGGTTTCAAAGCGCTCAAAGCAGAGGATTTAATGATTCAGGGGCTTAAGTTAAATGCAGTCCAGCAGCTTTATTTTCAACCTTACTTAGAAAGTGGCAAACAAAGTACTTAAAACCTTTATTTCTTAAATAGAGTTTGAAGAAATAATTACTAATGCACTCTAAAAATGCTGAGAAAAAAAAATCTTGCAATCAATTTATTACTTATAGGTGAAAAAGTGGTATTATAAGCACTATGTACTTATATCCACTTAAAAGGTTGATATTTTAATCACTATCCAATCCTGTTTTATAAGTAATAGGCCGTATTTTGTTTTCTATACTTTGAGTGAAATCTGCCCAGAGCAAGATGTTCAGATTTAATCTCTAAATGCATCCAAGATCTTTCAATTTTGTTGCTAACATTGATTCTAAATATTGGGTTAACCCCAACTATGAGCTCCTTAAAGGAACAAAAAAAGAGAGCGTGGTTGTCTCCACTTTTGTCCCCTTTATGGATGGATCTTTATCCGAAGCATGAAAATTTGGAGGTTTGCCCTCTTCTGACTGGGCGGCAGGGACTGATAAACTTAAACATGCATGAGCAGCCACACAGACTAACGCAACAAAGAACAGAACAGCTCTGATTACAGCACTCACAGGGAGAGATGCTGTGTCAAATAAGGATACTACTACTCCTATATATTTTGAACTGCTTACTTTCTGATTGCTAAACTTTAAAAAAAAAAAAATTAACAAAAAATACAAAAAAAAACAAGTGTCATTCCCACTACACATCAAAGATCACTTAATGCTGAATTAAAGCTATCGTGTGTGATTTCGGATTATATGCCTGCACTGTTACAGAAAAATATGAAGAAACAGCTATCCCTTGAATGAAATACCAAGACATTTAGCCCAATGACCACATATAATCCAGCCTTGTATTAATTTTTTTTTTTACAATATCGTTAGCCTCCTAGCATACTTTCCTATGCCACATTTTAAGGTGTTATAGGCAATGATGCACAGTCAATCAGCAATATTATAGAAGAGTACAGTAGACATATATCACAGTTTAGCCAAAATGTGACTTAGGCAATTATGCTATTAGGCTAACGATATTTTCCATTCGTGAAAAGGGCAAATTTATACACTTCATAGACGATCTACCGTTGTTTTAGAGCTATCTGCTACAGCCTGAGGGCGCCACGGGACACCCTAATATGTCAATTTACGTTGCTGAGAAGGAAGAAGACAAGAACAAAGCAAAGAGGAAAATTACTGCACGTGTCTATGGCTATAAAATTTTAACAATTATATGATCATACGTTCTATCACGTACGTATAAAGATAAGAATCAATAGGAATTCACGTTTACAGACGGGATTTTTTCTTTTTGTTAAACATATTAAAGGGGTCAAGATAACGCCGCGCAACTTCCGCTTTAAGTCAAATAGCATCGCAGTCGTGCGCACTAACACATCTCGTTCCTCTTATAACACAAATATAATCTGTTTGTCGTAAACACGACTAGTTTCTGTTATCAAAATCATCTTATGATAAAGCATTTATCTAAAATTTTATTCTAGGCCCGGCTCCCCTATAGCTTTAACCCATTACATACAAAAAACACAAATCATTTAGCTGTATTGTCTTCCTTCATTGTGTTAAATGTACCTCCGTGTCGCGAATATATCCTTCTTCTCTGAACCGCTGCCTGCTGTTGGGCACTTAACCAGCCTCTATTGTAAAACTGCCGGCTGGGCGGGCTGCATTCAACGCTCCCACGGTTTTTTTTAAGCCAAGTCGGTGCGTCCCCCTTTTTGTTCCTGTGGCCTTGCAGCTCCGAACGCAGTGTCCCTTCGAGATAATTCTGCCACGATATATTTATCTAAAGCATAACGGTGACTTGAGACGCGGGGGTGGAATTGCACACGGGCGGGAAGGAACTACTGTTTTGGAGTAAACCCAAACAGATGATGAAACGTTTTCACTTGAACGCACCTCGTAGCGGGAGGCAACCCGTTATTGAAGGTGGATGCTGCTTCTTTCATAATTAGGCCTATGTATATTTGAACCCCTGAGATGGAGAACGTGCTCGTCACTAGCGTAGGGAGTATCATTTCCAGTTAAAGGTATCTCTCATACATGTTTAACCGTGTGACTATAATAAACTGAAACGTGACGCTTGAAAGGTGATACCACCTCCACAGCATCGCGTCACGGCACTTTTCCACAAGGATGTAACGGGCTTTGTTAGAAAAAAAAAACAGCAGACACGTGCGCGCATGACATTTCAACACATAACATGTCTATGTTTTAATAGTTTTCCCCATGTGTCACGTGTGACAAACAGGAAACCACAACCGCTGACTTATAACCACAGCCAGTGGTGGAATGCCGTGGCATTTTTTATGTACCAAACCATGTAATTGTCTTGATGATATAAGGCGAGCCACTATCAATTCAGTTTCTTTTCACTTTTCTTTTAACCGTAGCTCTCTTGACTTATCATTTGGGTGAATATAGGTGCAGTATGAGGATGTGTAAGTTTACACTGATGGCCTACACTGAGAATAAGAGTTTAAGGTGTTTACGGAGCTGTAATAAACAAAACAGAGCTGAGTAATCCGGAAGTTTGAAGCCTGCATGCAAGAACGGAGGCTTCATTGTCGGTCTGATGTATTTCAATTACATATTTTATTTTCTACTATTTCCAACCATGCATTACTGGAGCATACCTGAAGGATATCTTCAACCATACTGGCAAATTTTCTTTAACTTATCATTCAATAACTCATAAAAGAAGACTACAGCATTATTATTGTAATGTTAGTGTCACTTTAATATCACTTGTCTCAGGAATGTTTTACTAATCCCAGACAATCCCATTTCCAGATGCATCACCAAAATAGACTGAATGCGTCATCTGCACAGATAATGTATCTGTTGCATTTGGCAGAGGATGTAGGCCTAAATTTTCAAATCCATACCTATCAAAAAATGGTTAAACTTGTACATATCATTACAGTACCCTCATGCATATCATCTATCATCTACAGCAACCCTGGTACAAAATCGCAATCCCCTTCACTGTCTGTTAAATCATAAATGATAAAAGGAATGTACAAGTGAAATTCCATGAATATCCTTCATCTTTTTATTAATCAATTGTCATAAAAATAAATCTAATCTTTAACATTTTCTGTTTTAGATTTTAGGAAGTTCTCTACTTACTAGAATGTGAAGGTTTCATTGGTAACCACGTCCTAATTAATATCTCCTCAGTTCTAAAAGAGGAAATCCAAAAAGCCAAGGAATGGCAACATTTTTGTTGCAATTTTCAATTTCTGTTTTGTTTTCTGAGTAGTGGAAGTGCACTTCTCCTTTACGTGAAAAAAACAACAACATATCAAATGCATCTTTCAACAAAGACATTTGATCATCATAATTGTTTATTTAGATACAGTGAATGATTAAATAAGTTTAGAAAACAGATTGTTGTCCTGGTAACTTGTAACCTACAGGAGTGTCCAATTTGTCATTTTAATCCAAGTTTGGAGGAAAAAAAGCTACGATAGACTTGTACCCATGATATCTCTCCTTATCTAAATTACATACAGTACTGTCTCAAAGTCTTGAGCAAGACTTAAGACTTAAGACTTGAGACTCAACTCGGACTCGTGTTTTGAGACTCATGAACAATCTTTTATTTTCTTGTGTTTTGTTTTTTCATGATTTCTCTGCCTGATCTCTTATCTGATGCCTGTGTTGTGTGCTGTCATTTACCCAGACAAGTTAGCACAGACAATCAAAATAATGGTAGCACCGGTGAACACGTCTTCTCCTGCAGCACCACTGTAACTTCTGGATGTTATTAACTCAATAATAAGAAATCCTTTATTAGACCCTCAGTGAAGAAATTGCATTGTTTCAACAGTATAGGTACAGTAAGCAGAAGCACACAGGTGATATCAAACGAGAACATAAAAGAGTACAAAAAAGTATTAGAGACAGTGGAAGTTAAATACACAATAGTAAATATATAAAGTATATGGTCTGACAGGGTGAGTATGTACAGTACATAAATATGTACATTAAAATGTATATAAATAATGTAAATATAAATATGTAAATAAATAGCAGAAGAGTGTAAAATTTAAATTGTTGCATAGAAATAATTATTGCACATGATATTTTAAAAGAATATTGCACAGGTTTCAGAAAGATGGTTATAGAGAGATAGCACATGTGTAATGGGAGCAGTATACACATGTGTTAATTGTAAAGTCTGACAGCAACAGGGAGGAAAGACCTGCGGTATCTCTCCTTCACACAGCGAGGATTGATTAGTCTGTCACTTGAGCTGCTCTTTCAGAGCAGACAGGTTCATGGTCCAGCATGGATGTCAGTTTTGCCAGGACCCTTTTGTCACCTACCTTGCACACTGAGTTCAGATAAAAGCCCAGATAAGAGCTGGACTTCCTGATGACTTTGTTCAGCTTCTTCCTCTCTGTAATGCTGCTGTTCTAGCATACCACAACCTACAGGACGGGTGATGTCACCACAGAGTCATAGAAGGTCCTCAGGAGCACCCCCTTAACTATATCTTCTCCTCAGAAGATAAAGCCTGCTCTGACCCTTCCTGTACAGTGCATCCGTGTTGTGAGTCAAGTCCAGTTTATTGTGTAAGTGAACACCCAGGTACTTATAAGTCCACTTTCTCAATCTCTGTTCCCTGGATGTTCACTGGTGAAGGGATGGCAGACTGGCGCCTGCAAAAAATATACTACTATCTCCTTAGTTGTCCCTGTTTTGATCAGGAGGTGGTTTTGCTGACACCACTCCACAAAGTTCTGTGTCACTCCTCTGTACTCCATATCGTCGTCCTCAGTGATCAAACCAACAATAGCAGAGTCATGTGAGAACTTCTGCAGAACAAAGCTGTCTGTGTTGTGTCTGAAGTCTGCAAGACGGTTCCCTGGTGGAACTTGCAGCCACTAGCAAGATGGTGGAAGCGGTCTTTTGAGATGGACAACTTTTCCCCTTCAGAAACCCCTCAGCTAGACGCAGCAGTCCTGGAAGAACAAAGGTAGTCCTTAACTGGATCAGTTTGAGCCGTTAGAGCTCTGGGGGACTGAGTCCAGGAAGATGTGGAGTGCTTTGATGGCAGAATGAGCCAGAGGTGTGAAGGGCTGTGGGGGGTAGTCCAGGTGTCAAGGTGTTTGAATACAGTTGTGTAGGGGGAGAAGTGGGTGCTTGATCAAAGCTATTGAAATGCAGGTTCAGATCGTTGACCCAAATCAGGTCCCCCCTCAGTCTGTGAGTGGGTAGTTTTGTATGGAAAGCCCAAGATAGTTTTCAGGCTCCTCCACGGACCACTGATGTTCTGCTGCTGCAGTTGCTCATCCATCTTCCTCTTGTAGCTGGCCTTCCCGTCTCTGGTCTTTCTTCTCAGCTCCTTCCGTAAAGCTGTCCTCTTCTCCTTCAGGAGAGCTTCAACATCAGGGGCAATCCACGGCTTGTTGTTTGCAAATCACTGCACCACCCTGGAGGAAACAATGTTCTCAAAACAGAAGTTTATGTAGTCCGTGATGCAGTCTAATAAAAGGGACAAATAAAAGAGCAGAGCACATCCACCTTAAAACACACCCGAAGAGGTTACTCACTATGAAAGCAGGAGTGGACTTACCATTAGGCAAAACTAGGCAGTTGCCTAGCAGCTGCAGTAATTCAACTCATAACCGGCAGAAAGCGCAATGAAAACGGTAACACCTGTTGGGGAGAGTCGTCGTGTGGAGATCTTATACAGTCAATGGTGGAGATGAACAACTAGTGAGTATAAACTGTCTAAGGGGGTGATCCCCCCCTCCTATATTGATAAGTATTTCTTTACTCCATTGAAGACTCCGCAAGTTTTGAAGATGGGCTCCAGGATGGAATTTTCTCAGCCATGTAAACCCAAAGTGGAACTGCGCACTCTGCAGGCCACATGAACAAACAACAACAACAATGGCGGATCCCTGTGTTCTTCTTGTGCTGCTAAATATTTTCACGTTATGTGGTCTCTTAAAACAAAACTTACTCAGCATTCAGCATGTATGTCACCAGCAAAGATGTCTTCCAGTTTAATGAAGATGTAGTAGAACTGGTGTAAAAATGCGGTGTATCTTTGCAACTTAGTTTTCACTGCCATTAAAGGCCTGGTGTGCGTACTACACTGTAGTCACTCAATTTGCAGAGTCGTGACAACGGCAATCGGATTAATTCCGCCGTCGTATAAATGCAGTTTTTTTCAATCTTGCAAAGGAGAAAAAAATGCAAATTTGGTAGCAGCATTGTTGTGTAAACTAGGCCTTATTGTTGTGAGCAATTGTCTTGTGAGCATTTGTCATGGAACCCTAAAGTGCAGGAAATTGGCCCCCCTCTCTACATTCAGAAAAAAAATGCTATGAACTGCAGTATTGAGGTGTATTCACACCGGGATAGTCCACTAGACTCAGTACAATTGGGGACTCATTTCAGTTGGGGATTGCAATATTCTTCCAGACCGGACTTTCCGAGCAAACGGACTAGGATTCAAATCAAATAGGGGTGTGTGAATGAACCCTAAGTTTTGAACATTTTTCTGTGGGTCCAGATGGATTTTTGTACCCGTAAAAACTCTTGGTTATGTTAAGAACATATTTACTAATATAAATAAATTTCCATGTTTGTCCCCACGTTTTCCAAATTCAGTAAAGCGAATAAATTGTCCAGAGGAGAGGGATAGAGCATTTTAAGCTAAAGATCAGTGCTGTTCCAAAATGCTGGTAGATGTGGAAACATCAATGAGTCACCTACTCATGAAATGTTTGAATAATTAATTGAATAATTCATTTGGTCTGCATTAAAAGTAAAAAAAAACAAAAAAAAAACATGCCTCTGAGATTGAATGGCCAAAGACTGGACTGAAAACGAGTGACGTACAGGTAAAAACCATGAAAGGCCGTCAGAAAGAATTATTGCTCTAGACCACCTTAAAATATTACAAGAAAGTCTGGCTACTTTGATGCAAAATATGAATGAATGAGGGGTGGCTCAACACGTCCACATTATAGTACAGAATTGGCTCTTATTTATGCCAACAGTCCAGTAACTTCTTCAGTGCACCTCCAGTTGGCATCAGATACACATATTTCTCTTAGTATGAGGTTACAATGAAAGAAACTGAAAATACCAAAGAACTTGATCTCCCAGAACAGCGAGAGCCTGGTTTGTCTTGCAGTGTACAATCAGCACCTTCACATCAGCCTGTAATAAAATACAGTGAAGGATGTAGTCACAACAGTTTATACAGTGGCTTCTGTTACAGCCTTAAACAACAGAAAATATTGATGTTACCACAGGCTGGGTAGTACATTGTGAAGATACAGTGAAGACTTACAGGAACCGACTGACCCTCTCTCTCTCCAGAGGGTCGAAGTGCACTATCTTCTACCATTACAGAAAGCAGTCATTTTCATTCAAATATACTTCTTGGAGGCAAGACTTTTTGCAGATTTCAAAATAAAGTCACAATAATATGACAGCATTAAATGTATTCCTATTGGGGCTCTTTAATGAATTATTTATGTTCAAACTTGATTTACCTTTTGGAAACTTTGCAGATCACTTTTCAAGTAAAGCTTAAGAAAGACAGCAGGAAAATGCAGTGTTGATCCTTAAGGACTGCCATCACAGGTCACACAAACAGTGTCACATGTTACAAACAGGTATTTGTGTTGGGGTTTAAGGTGATTTCATTTTACGAGTGTCTACTTGGTAATGATGAACGCAGTCCCTATGCGAGGTTGAACTTCTCTACCTGCACTAACGCTGCATGGAGCCTGAATATCCAGTAACGGAAACTTTGTCAAATTGTTATTATCAGTGTTAATGCTGACAGCACTGCGCTCCCTGTTTTCTCCTCCTATGTTCACCAACATCACAACATGCCCAAAGTGCAACTTTCCATCTTTTGTCCCAGAGAGATTCAACTACACATATGGACAAACACTGCCATCAGCGACGGACCTAGAAAATATTACATGGGGTGGCAAAGGAGGGGCAAAAGGTCTAGACCTGTTTGGCATTGGTTGCATTTACATGGAGCACTTTTGATCCAATCGAGAGTTCAATTAGCATAAAATACGTCATGTAAACGCCTCCGCTTATCTGATTGGCCTTGACTGGAAACAATTTTCTATTCTATCAAGAGGGGTGGTTTAAGACTTTCCTCAATCTAATGAACAGGAAAAAACAATCATGTAGTGCTAGCAGGGCTACACAATAAAGGTAACTTCGGTGCCTGATTTGTAAAACACTGATGTCCACAAAAATGAGAAAGACAAAAATATTTTCATATTTTCAGCTGCGACCCGCCCGCACAATATAAATATCCACCCGAACCCGTAACTGTGAATTTTAAATTATGTAATTTTCACCGGCAAAACAGCATTTTTGTGCGTAAAAGGACTCTGGTCCCTGCCAAGGACCACAGCGGAAAACACAGTGTAATGAGTGGTCTGTGCCACAAGGGGGCAACTAAATCAGTTGTTTCTGCATAGGACCACAGTGTAATGGGTGGTCCATCCCACTAGGAGACATTTAAATCAGTGGTCCCCACTGTGGACCTTGGCAGAAATGTTGTCAACTTGGCTACTTTGTCGCTGCTTTGGACAAAGGAGGGCCCAGGCAGGGTTTGAACCCCAATCCTCCTGGGTGAGAGTCACGCTCGCTGACCAGTCAGCCAAAGGGATATCCCTTTGGCCAAGTAGCTAGGGCGCATGATCAATCAGAGGCATAGTGACAGGACCTCAACTGTCAGATGGCTATTGACAAATCTAGCGAGTTTCTGGTGGTAATGGAGACATATGGAGACAGACGTGAAAGCGCTACCTGTTGATAAGCAGCGGGCGCTGCGCAGACCCCTCCCTCCTCCAAAAGCACGTACAAGAGGCTGGGTCCTCATGCAACAGCAGTTTCAGCTGCAGTAAGAGCAGGAGATGTTCCTGCCCAGACTCAGACTAGAAAGCTGAGACTAGAAAACTGAGACTGGCTGATCCCACCCTGGCTTACCTTCAGATACTAATGCATATCAATGACGAGTGTGTAAAAAAAATTAAAGTTAAAAGTACTGTAACGTGTTGTAGCTTCAACTAAGGTAGACTTACCGTACCGTACCGTCCTCTTCCGCTTATCCGGGGTCGGGTCGCGGGGGCAGCAGCTTGAGCAGGGACGCCCAGA
>JBBBVU010000010.1:24276800-24305049 GCA_037177055.1 Atherinosoma microstoma
AACCTCCCAATGAGCTTCTTTTCAGCTCTTCACAAACCTCCCGGATGGTCTGTCCATTCATTTTACAGTCATTGGTACGCATCCACTCCTTGTCAAAACCGGAACTCGTCAAACTTACATACGTCACTTCCTTTTAAAACGAACACAGCATAACGATCATCAACACTCAAATCTTAGCCTTTAATACAGAGCCCTTTAAGCAAAAAACGTTTTTCATCTTAGCAAAACAAACAAAGAAACTGAAAAAGAAAGAAAAAAAAACAGGGCATGGTTGTCTCTCTCCCCTCTTTTTGTTCATGGGTGGATAGCTAAAGCATGAAGATTGGGAAATCTGCCCACTCCTGACTGAATAGCAGGGCAGAACATACATGAGCAGCCACACAATTTAACTCAACAAAGAACAGAGAAGGGGCCTGTTGCACAAAACCAAGATAAGGGATTAAGCCGGGATATGATGGTCATCCTGGATCAACTTATCCGTGATCTGGTTGCACAAAAGTAGGATAGGGGGAAGTGGGATATATTATGATATAAGTTACCATGGAGATTTAATCAGTGGAGCTAGCCTGCTCTAGACCAGGCTTAGTTCCAGGATCTATTTAATCTCATCCTTTATTACAGTCAGCAGTCACCACATATGGAAACCAATATTCATTTTACTGCCCGCTACATTGTTATCACATTCAAGTAGACCTTCTTTCATTATTTATACACTTGTGATCATGAATTGCAATAGTTTTGGATACATTTTAGATAATTTTGCAGTCATTAGTTAACACTTTCCCCGTAGACATACAGTACCAGTCAAAAGTTTGGACACACTTTCCCAGTACGTAACTGTGTCAAAACTTTTGACTTATATATATAGACATATGTACAGTATACACACACGCACCTGGACTGCCTGGACACCTTTGTTTTGGATTGGATGAGCCCAACTCTTACTGATTCCATGACAAATGCTCACAACACAAATGCTCACAACACTAAAAGAAAAAGAGACGAATGCTCACAAATAGTTTTAAAATCTATACTTACATTAAAAAAAAAACATATGGTAGGCTATATACATTTACAAATATGAAATATGTTCACATATTGATATGATTATTAAAATATGAACAAATACTTTCAAAACCCAATGCACTAGTATAATATGTATATACAATTTATTTCCTTTCTAGTTCTATCACACCTAAGGTCGCATTTTATTTCACATACTGTTGAGACAAAGTTAAAAGTGCTTTGACACCTTTATAGATGCTGCTTGTGTATTTCACACTTTATTCATCACATATCGCACCTATTGTTTTGAGTATTGCCATGACATAGTCACAAAACTTTGGCCCCTTTATACATGAGTTGCTAAGAATATAAACATCTATTGAGTCATAAGAGAAGTTCTGGATATTCAGTGTGATGAGTACTTTCAAGCAGTTCTGGTACGTGATGAACTATGTCCAGGTCATCATATACCAGAATGACTGGACAGACCCTGTGGCAATTGACAGTCATTGAGCAGTAAATGACAGTCTGTTTGAAGTGAAACCTGTGTCTGGTAGAGCATTTATGCCGTCAGAGACGCAGAACTTGTATGCACCAGATTACTAGATTGGCGCGCACTTCTGTTGTGTTGTGTTTCCCTGTCTTTTGAGAATGCGGCTCACACCTGGGTGTGTCGTTGCAAAGTTGCAAATGCATTATTTTTCAAATACAAAAAGGATCAACTTTAGTGTTTTGTGTGGAAACGTGGTGTTAACAGGGCCTAAGTCTCAAGTCGTTCCACTAATGCAGCTCAGTCTTAGTCTGTACAAATAATACAAACATATTATCACCAAAAACAGGCCAAACTGCAGCCATTAACAGAACCATAGAGATGGTATGGCAGAAAATTGCTGACAGACCAAATGCATTGGTTATGGAAGTGTTCCATTGTTGGTTGTATTTCACTTAATAACACGTGGGAGGAAAGGTGGCAAGTGGTTAGAGAGGTGGATTGGGGCCAGGAGGACCCAGGTCCAAGTCCTTGGACTGGGAACATAGGTTAACCACTGTGGGGCTGGTGAGGTAATATGGTAGCCCACTTCTCTATGTGGAAAAAATAAAAGTGTTCATTATTATTCTCTGTAGTCTCTTATCTTGTCTTTCGATTTTACTGATGAATAACTGTGACTGCGTGGCTATATTATCAGTCAAGATAATATAATTAGTTTGACTACATAAGAACAACAATAAATTTTATGTTAGAAACAAAGGCTACAAACAAAGGCTTTTCTACAAAGGCTGTTACTGCGTAACAGCAGTGTGAATGCCCCAATGCTGAACGATTGGACTGAAATGCTGAAAGACTGCAAAGTTTTTTGAAGGTGTTGAAAGATGTAATAATTTTTAAATTGTGAAATGATGTACAAATTAGCTTAATTTTGTAAAACTTTTGACATTGAACAAGTAATGCCTTCTAATGTTTCCATAATGCTACGCATTGAGTTCATTTCATGTGAAAGGTTGAACTGAAAACAAGCTAGATATGCTTTCAAATAGTTAGCAGAAGCAATTATTCAACTCAATTAAGTTGTACAATTAATGGCTTTTAATGTGCTAAAATGCTGGATTGTACAATGATTGTAAAAGGCAGAAAAATACAATCTGATGGTTCAAACTGTTTTTTTTTTTTTTACCAAATTCAAACACTTTGTGTTTGTGCAGCTTCAATTCACTTTAGTTCTGCACAAGTGGGAGTCTGGCAATTGCTCAGCTGAGAGCCATGAGTTGAATCATGCAGGTTGCAGTGGTTTAATTTGGAACAGCAACAAAATACATTCTCTCATGCCAATCTGCTTCTTATTTTTCACTTGCTGGACAAATTGTGAGAGGTTACCTTTCATTTGACCAAGCCAGTTGACACTTGGACAGAAACAATGCATGCTAGAGGCTGGAGGCTGATATAAAAGTATGCTGCAGTACCAGACACTGAAAAACGGTGCACCATGCTTTCAGTTTATTATGCACAAACTTGACCAATCACTGGGCTGGATTTTTCACTGTCCAATCAAATGACTGGATTTTAACTTCACAAAACGTCAAATATCTCCAAAAGTACAAAACTTAGGGACAACAAAAGACATAGCACACATCTCCTCAATGGGCTGAATAGTTTAATCTTTGAATGGCAAAAGTGGCACAAAGGGTTGAGGAGTTATAAGCCGGCAAAAAACGGCGGAATAATAAACTATAGAAGAAAATAATAAAGAGAAACAGGAAAACAATACTATGAATGCTTCTAGAGGGCATTCACACTAAATATTGAGCATAGTGTTTCCCAGCTGCCTCTGAAGGCATCCTACCTCAGCTCTGATTGCTGTTGTCTTCCACCTGTGCTGCTCCTTATTTAGGCAGCAGTCTCAGTATGTCTCTTTGCCAGATCGTCAGAGTTCTCTGAGTGTTTCCAGCCTTATCAACCCGTAGCTGCCTTCAGTGTATGACCTGTTTTTCCCTCCCAGGATTTTCTGTATCTGCCTGCCCAAGTCTTGTTATCCCAGTCTCCTCTTTCTCGTGGCTTTTCCCGGTAACAGGACCTTGGATTGTTTCTGTGTATTGGATTTTGGATTTTGGATTCTGGACATGGCCCGTTTTTCACTGGAAGGATTTTGGAACCCTGGACTTCTTTGATATCCTATACCGGCTTACCTCAGTCAGCATTCCATATCTTCGCCAGTCATCGTCAACTTTCTACTGACATGTTCTGCAAGGATCCCAGTTATTCCTCCGGTACTTTCCTTCAACCATTCCTGAAATAGTTTTACAAGCTTCTCATCTTTTACTCTCACCTCTACAGAAAAAGCCAGCAGCCTGAACCTGCCTTAAGAAATAGTTTTATCTATCTGCTCCTGAGGTCTCTGATCCTTTTGTGAGTTCTATTTGCTAAGCCGTTACAGATTGTTTCATGAGAAAAGACCCTGAATATTTCCCTGTACCACAACGTGACAGTCAGTGGATTATCCTTGATCCAGTTAATCAAAATGTCCTTTCTGGCCAATAAGTTTGTCACACAGTTTAAACTTCAGATGTGTTAGTCACATCCTTTGATGGGAAGCCAAAAATGAAAAAACCTTGGTCTCTCAATCTTGAGAAATTGTATGCCAAAACTTTATGAGTTTACATTGCCAGAAGTTATGATAGTAGGTTCCAGTCTCCCTTTGACACTTATTACACAGCGGTGATATCTGACAATCCATCTTGAGTATGTAAGGGGTTATGTGTAGATGGTTTATTTTATATTGTCTCTTTTGTCTATTACATATAAAGGAAGACCTAACAACTTTGATGGCCTCTTGCCAGTCATCCTCAATATATTCAGTCTCAAGATCTGTTTCCTATTTCCATGCAATGCTTGTTATCACCAGAACTAAGTATAGCAGTACATAAAAGGAAGAAATAAAATGAGTGGTACCTCTTTCGATAATGAGTAACCTCTGTACATGACTTGGTCGCAAGGGGTAAATTCTTTGATCTGGTCCCTAATTGTGCTGTGGGTCGTTTTTCTAGTTTAACTTATTTAAATCCTAACTTAAAATCAAGTGTTGGTTTTTTCATTTAATTTTGAAATAACAAATGATACACCGATTTGATGAAGTACTTCTGTTCTTCTCACCAGGTGAATACTCACTGCTGCCTCTTGGAGGCCGAGAGCACTTCCGTTGTGTGAATTAATATGCAGCGTTTTCCTCTTGCAGTTGTTTTTGTTCATGCAGCGTTTTCTTCATGTAGATGTTTTCGTTAATGCAGGATTTCCTTCCTGCAGTTGTTTTTGTTAATGTAGCATTTTCTTCTTGCAGTTGTTTTTGTTTATGCAGTGCTTTCCTGTTTTTGCAGCGCGTTTTGGTATATGAAGAGCGTTTGCACCTGCCGGCCACCGTACTTTTGACCTCTGGGTTAAATACAGGAATTACATGAAGGTCACCATACATACTAAATTATCTAACAAAGTTCAGTTATTACTGTCAAGAGATAAATATTTCCAACAAGCAAACAGCAATAAAATCTTAATCATAACCTGAGATGGAATGCAGAGGCATTTTTGAACCGAACAGTGGAACTTATACACTTAAATTTGTGGGGTTTTTTGTTTTAGTTTTTTTGCTGAGTTGTAATAGACAAAACAAAGTGTGGAAGCTTGATCCCTGCTTTGCAATAGAAATATGCTTCAGTGTAAGTCTGTTTTTCATTTGGATGTCAATTAGATAAATTAAAATGTTCAATTTCTTACCATGCATACTTGCATGTCTTGAATCGTACTGACAAATTTTCATTTTATTTACGCTTCATGCTGAAGAACTCATACAGAAAGTCAGCAGCATTGTTATACAAGTTTAGTGTCACTTTAATATCACTTGTCTGAGAAATATTTGATTAATCCCAGGCTGTTGCTTTAGGCAGAAAGGATGCAGACTGAAGTTTACAAATCTATACCTGTCAATAATCTGCTAAACTTGTAGAATTAAACTTTGTATCCCAAAAACCCTAACTTATAGTACACTCATATGTCATTTACCATCTAAAACAACCCTATTACAAGATCAACTGGTTACCTGGTAAGATGGTTACACCCAAGCTCAGTGCTTGAATGCATTACTCTGGCATGTGTAAATTGACTATTTTCGTATTTCTATTGAACACTGGGTGTCCTTGGGTGCATGAAACTCTTCAAGACAGGTGCAAATTATTGGGGATTACCATGGTTCTTAAATTTGTTGCCATGCACACATTCTTGTTTTGTTTTTTATTTTTTCCTGCACCTCTAGTCTAAAAAGCTGAAAAAGTTGTCTGTGTTCAGTTTTTATCCAGGTTAGCATTCACTGAAAGGCTTGGAGTTGCATCAGTTACCACAACCCAACTGATGTCTCATAAATTCTAACAGAGAAAATCTGACATGTTCAGGAAAGGCCCCAATTTGCCCCAATTTCCAATGTCTATTTTGAATATTGTTCTTTTAAAAAATCCTCCAGGTGGAGCATGTTTATCACAAATCATCCCAGTTGGAGTCCACTCTAGTTACTCCTTGTAAAGACTGTGATCAGAACAGAACAGATGTCTTTATTTTAAAAGTTCAGGTATTGTTGCTGTATTAACAAGTGAAAATATGAGGTGACACATCTTAATCCCTCGATTCCTGTGAGGGCTGCTTGTTAGCCACTGATCATGAGCAGTTCAGAGACCCATCCCTACTGGGTCAGAGGTGCACAGTATCCATTGATTGTTGTCCTTTTCAACTTTGTGAGAATCCAACAATGTGTGAGCTGTCACCTCATACTCCTTCCCATACGTGGTCCTGCAAGGATACAATTGTGACACATCAAAGAGCAGAAACAGTATGTACACAATTAAACATGACCTTTAGTTGCCATACTCAAGGTCCTCAGCTACTGATAACTTCATCTACAAATAGTACTTTTGCCACACCTGATTGTCATAATTTCTTATCTATATACAGCGGACAATTTAGCGGGTTAAAAAGGGAGATTTTTTTTCGGGCCACCTGTAACCTGTGGTAGTTGTTAATTTGTCACTTTAATCCACGTTTGGAGAAAAAAAGCAATGGTAGTCTCTTTACTTAGACCTTTGTATCCATGATATCTCTCCTTATCTAAATCACATACAGTACTGTCTGAAAGTCTTGAACCACCCCCAATTTCTTTATATATTTCCACGAAAACTATTAAGTGCAGGGATTTATGAAACATGCGCAAGCATGAATGAAAATACAGTACAAAGAGGACTTTAAAAACTCTTAAGTTTAAAAGTCAATATTTGCTTTGACCACCTTTATTCTTCAACATACTCTGAACCCTCTTAGACAAGCTTTCTCTAACAAGTCTTCAGGAATAGTTCTCCAGGCTTCTTTTTATGAGGACATTTTAAAGCTCTTCTTTGGGTGTTGGCTGCCTTTTGTTCTATTTTCTGTTGCGACAATCCCACTGACATCCTATTGACAGCTACCCATCCATAGAGACAATGATGATGAGGCTTCACTGAACCGTAGATGGATCAACTGAAAGGTCAGATGTACCTATAAGGTCGTACACCTGTCTTTGCTCAACTCAACTCAACTTTATTTTTACAGCACTTTATCAAGCACATTAAGAGCAACCCAAAGTGCTTTACAGAATAAAAACAATATAAGAACAGAACCATGAAAAGAATGAAATAAAATTTGCTTAAGAAAACAATAAAAACAATAAGATTGGAGAGATGACAAGGATAGTAAACAGAATGAAAAAAGCAAGGATATATAAAATCATATCAAAACTACCAGAAAGACCAAAATAGATAGATTAGAGGAAAGCTAGATATGAAAGATATGTTTTAAGTTTGACCTTAAAACTTGATTGAGTTTCTGTGTCCCACACACAAACCTGCACACAAAAGGGCCTGAAAACTAAAGGCTCTGCCTCCCGTTCTGGTCTATGAAATCCTTGGTATCATAAGGAGACCAGCATTCTTGTGGTCTGTCGTTGTGGTTGACAAGGTGCAATAAGAATTTTTTTATGTAGGATGGGGCTAAACTGTTTGTAAGTGATGAGAAGAATTTTATAATGAATTCTAAATTCAACGGGGAGCCGGTGAAAAGGCTAAAACTGGTGTGATATGATCAAAACTGGATGTGCTGGTCAGGACTCTGGCTGCAGAGTTCTGGATTAACTGTTGGATTTTAAGAGGTATTTGGACAGCCTGCTAAAATGGCATTGCAGTAATCAAGCCTTGAGGACATAAAAGCGTGTATGAGTTTTTCTGCATCACATCGAGACAACATTTTCCTCATCTTAACTATATTCCTCAGATGAAAAAAAACTGTGTTGGATACCTGCCTACAATGTGGAAGAAATGATAGGTCTTGGTCAAATATAACTCCAAGGTTCCTCACAGTAGTGCTTAAAGAACCTTGGGGAATATCGTGGTTGACCTGGGTTTGTGTGGATGACACAAATAAATACACATTTGCTATGTCTTCTATCTCTTAAAGACATCAATTTCAGAAATTGTTCATCCGCTAACAATACTTTCATCATTCATTTCTTCATCACTTCTTATTTTACCTTCTACTTGTCCAGTTTTCCAGTTTCCTTGTTTTTTTTTCAGGATACATTGCATACCATGTTAAGCTCTGCCAAACTTTCAGGTAATAGCTCTTTGGGAATCTCATTAGTATTCAAAAATACAATTGTACAACAAATAAATTCCACCATCTTTGACTTTATTCTAGATGCAACTAAAGAAATAGGCAAAATTATGTCTTTTTGACATACTGTAAGTAACAAAGTGTCAAAAGATACAATAAGATTATGGTTTTTTGCTTTGTCTGCTAGGTGTAGACACAACAATGATTCACCCACTTGATTAAGGTTTTTCTTTTCAAAATGAATTGATTAATCTATTTCGAACAAAAAAGAAAATAGAGAAATTTAGAAAAAAGGAAATAATAATATTGCATGATCAAATCATAATATTAACAAGTTCGAAAAAGGAGTGGGAAAAAGAAAAGTTTGACTGATTCGAAAAGAAAATAAATAAACATTGCTCTGAGAATGAATGGTCAAAGACTGGAGTGAAGTGAAAAAGCAGTCATGGTCCAAGTAAAAACAGTGAGAGGCAATCAGAAAGCCTTGGGAACTATTGCTCCACACAACCTTGAAAAATTACAAGAAAGTCTGGCTACTTTGATGCAAAAAATAAAGAAAAGAGGGGTGGCTCAACATCTTTGCATGATACTACATAGTACTGGCTCTTATTTATGCCATCAGTCCAGTAACTCCCTCAGTGGACCTCCAGTTGGCATCAGACACACAGAATTCTCTTAGTATGAGGTTACAC
The DNA here is from genome assembly GCA_037177055.1 of Atherinosoma microstoma. Classification (NCBI taxonomy): domain Eukaryota; kingdom Metazoa; phylum Chordata; class Actinopteri; order Atheriniformes; family Atherinidae; genus Atherinosoma; species Atherinosoma microstoma. The sequence goes on from JBBBVU010000010.1 coordinate 24,285,669, forward strand.
TTAGAGAAACTGAAAATACCAAAGAACTTGATCTCCCAGAACAGCGAGAGCCTGGTTTGTCTTGCAGTGTACAATCAGCACCTTCACATCAGCCTGTAATAAAATACAGTGAAGGATGTAGTCACAACAGTTTATACAGTGGCTTCTGTTACAGCCTTAAACAACAGAAAATATTGATGTTACCACAGGCTGGGTAGTACATTGTGAAGATACTGGGAAGACTTACAGGAACCGGCTGACCCTCATATTCAAGTCTCTCGAGGGGGTCGAAGTGCACTATCTTCCACCATGACAGAAAGCAGTCATTTTCATCCAAATATACTTGTTGGAGGCGAGACATTTTTGCAGACTTCAAAATAAAGACAATAACATGACAGCATTAGATGTATTCCTATTGGTGCTCCTTAATGAACGATTTATGTTCAAGCTTGATTTACCTTTTGGAAACTTTGCAGGTCACTTTTCAAGTAAAGCTGAAGAAAGACGTTAACAGATAATATATGAATACAATAAAATAGCAGATTAAAGATAGAATGTAGAATTCTGCAGCCTTGAAAGAGTTGGACACATCTGTAAGCTGTATGCATCATGTCAAGCCAGTGCAGCTCCGGATCAATTCAAATGTTCCCAGTAATTAATAACAGAGGTGGAAATCAGGTTGTATGACTTAAATAAACAATTCTACTGTACACAATCTCAAAACAAGTATAAAAAGCATACTTTTTAAGTCGATGATTCTAACACAACAACATCAAGGTATATTATCTATAGCCAAAAAGCTCCAGGTGTAAAATTTCTGGAGGACCACTTTAAGTATAAAATATAATTAAATGTCTGAGTTTGTGTGTGTGTATGTGTAAGTTCACTTACTCCACTGGCAAAACCACTTGTAGTTTTCAGAGCAAAACTTTGATCAAAACACAGCGTTGATCCTTCAGGACTGCCATCAACGCTGTCACGCAAACAGTGTCACATGTTACAAGCAAGTATTTGTGTTGGGGTTTAAGGTGATTTCATTTTATAAGGGTTTACCTGGTAATGATGAACGCAGTCCGTGTGCAAGATTGAACTTCTCTACCTGCACTAACGCTGCATGGAGCCTGAATACACAGTGACGGAAACTTTGTCAAATTTTTAATATCAGCATTAATGCTGACAGCACTGCGCTCCCTGTTTTCTCCTCCTGTGTTCACCAACATCACAACATCTCCAAAGTGCAACTTTCCATCTTTTGTCCCAGAGAGATTCACCTGCACATATAGACAAACACTACCTTTACAACTGTTACTGCAGCATCATTGTTCATGCTTTTGCTGTAATTGTGTTCTTTATGATTTCAAACTCATTATTACCTGCTGCAACATGGTATGTTTGAGGAGGTCTCCTTTCTGGAAAGTAAGCTCACCCTTCTCCTTTTTCTCCAGATATTGTTTAATTGCATCCTGGAAAGATATTAATGAACACATTGTAGGTGTAAGACATACAGTAAGGAAGCTTGTGCTTAAAACAATCAGATGTAGCTCCTGGTATTAAATTAATTTTAGATTATGAGATACATTTTGCTGTTGAAACCTTTTGTAGCACACAAAGTCTTGAAATTATAATTTTTTTTCAAAGAGAAGAAAGAAAAAGACATTTCAAGCATTGAAGTTTTAACAATACATACAGTGTCTTGCCACTTCCTTCCAAAAGTTAATTTTCCATTTTCAATACAATCAAGAAATACGTAAACATATAGCTAAAACATTCTTTCTAAATCTAATATTTGCTGAAAATGGTTTAATTCAGTTGCTGAAATATTACATAATCTATCACTACTCAAATCCTGGTGATGCCTGTGTAAATATCAATTTATAACCATAATAATAATATTAATTTCTTTTTCATTTATTTTCTGTACTGCTTAGTCCAATTCAGGGTTCAGGGGAAATTAGCCTTTGCGTATTACCCATCTATATATATATGAGAACCAACAGTGGATCATATCCGGTATCAGTCCAGGGCTCTGAAACTGGGTCCTCCTGGCCCAAGTCCAGCTATCTAATCACTGAGCCAGGGTGTCCAGCTCTGGTCCTCAAGGGCTGCAGTCCTACAGGTTTTAGATGTTTCCATGCACCAACACCCCTGATTGAAATTAAATGGCTCTCCTCCTTTGCTTGTTGTCAATTGCTGCCCAAGCATGTTGACGTTGGGTGCGCTGCAGCAGGAAACACCTAAAACCTGCAGGACAGTGGCCCTTGAGGACTGACTCTGGATACCCCTGCACTAGCCTATCACCCTAAATGCCCCAAATAAATCCTTAAAAACCTAGTGGGCGAGTCAACACAGAAAAATGCAGCAGAGCAAAGTTTATTCAAACCTTAGACCATTTAGTTGGAAAGTCTCTTGTTAATAAATCCATAACATTATATCAGTCGTGATAACTGGGTTTTGGTTCAGTTCTTGTTGGATTTCTCTTATAGTCTGTTCTTTAGTTTTCAGCTGACAAAGAGTCCTCTGTGCTGTCTCGTTTCCTGTTTTATTATGTAGAATTTCTCCCCTTTCTTCCTGCTATCTTGTTGCGCCTGAGTTTCGTTTTCTGATGAACACAACACATTTAAGTCCTTCAGTTTCTGAATAGTCCAGTTAGTTTTTTTCTGTCAGTCATCTGAGTTTTACGGAGCCCGTCCGGTGACATCAACAGAACAAAAAATTAACTCGTAGCCACGAGTTATTAATGCGTGGGAACGAGATAGTTAATTATTTAGTTTAGTATTTCGTTCCCACGCACGATATCTGTGGCCACGCATTATATCTTGTGGCCACAGTTATTATTTTTTTTATTGACGTCGACTTCTCTTTTCTAAGGCTGTTCTTCTTACAATGTCTTCTAAAAGCATTTCTCTTTCTATGTTCAGTATCCTTGCAAATACACGAGCAATTCAGCATTACAAACACCATCAAAATTTCATATAATTATAGGAAATTGACAACATTAAAAACTTCTCTTCTGCAGACTCGATACAAAATGTGAGCCTCATAAACTAATTATGTGCACAAAACAATTTCGGTTCCATTTTAAGCAATTCGGTCATCTTAAAAATTGAACTAAAACAGAGATTTTCAAGCCCCCATAAAAATATTCATTAGTTAATGAGAGTTGACGTAAAGGCTAGCTGAGATAACAAAGTTAATGTCCTGATTTTATAAACAAACCTTCTCTAACAGCTGGTCCTCATACCAGTTTCCGATTTTCACTTTTGATCGAAAACGTCTTTCTCGAGACATCTTGACAATATATCCAACAAATAGCGTAGTTATGTGCTACGACGACTTGTTTGGTTTCTGAAGGGGTTTCTAAGGTAACAGCGTCCTCTGCAGTTCTCGCTGTTTGTCGCGAGAGGGCGAACTTGTATTGCTGCCGACATCCAAGGCATCAAAACTTGTCTCCGCATCAACTGGATTATATAAATGAATGAATAACGGACTAACACTCTATTTGAAATACTGTTAAAGTCACAAAAAGTGGCAACTACACAAATTTCTTTCAAGTGTCACACAAAACATAGATGCGCATTCAATTAAACAAAAATACAAGACAATATTTCATGTTGTCCTTGATTTTAATTAGAGATGAAGTAAGATTAGCCTATGTAATTTAAGTTCCTTCATTGTTCTTCTAATTGCAATACAGTATTCCTCACATATGCTAATTTACACACAATTATATTCAAATAGCCTCTCTCTAGATGGAAAAAAGGTCCATGTGTTTGATGTTCATGCACAGTTTTCCCTCTTTCCATCTGCACGTGTCAGTGACCATTAGCCCGGCCTCTGATACAAGAGCCATTTCTGTGACTCAGCTTGTGTTTTTTTTCCTTAGGCATGTCGCTGTCATCCTCGTCTTCATCACTCCGGTCGTCGCCTTCCAGCTGCAGTATGACAGCAAATCACAGAGAAGATGTAGAACATGAGGATGAAGATGCAGCATATATTACAACTTTTGACACATTTAGCAAAAGGGAATGATTACTCAGAACGCCATAAACACACCTTACTGAAGAGACATTTATAAAGCATTCGTGATATAAGAATCGCCCAGTAGATATGGAGGATCTGTAGAACTAACAACATGGCATTGAAGAAATAGTAGCCAAAGAAGGGTGGAAACTGCTCCACTGGATACACCCATGTACAATGAATAAGCCTGCAGAATACATGAACACATTATTATTATTATTGATTGTTTTATTATTCACTGCACATTTCTATATGGGTTTTTTTTCCCTTTATAAATACAGTATTTATAAATACATTATCATATGTACATCATATTGATTATTTTTAATTAACACACTTACCAGAAAGGAAAAACAACAAGTCTTGTCACCATAAAGAGAGCCGTAAAAACCACAAACATGCAGTTAGCAGTCCAGTGCCACTTGGCATAATTAAGTACTTTTGCACCCTGTGACATGAACACACAGAACAGAATAGGGGTCTTTTTTTTTTGTTTGAAACATGAACAGACAGCAGTTATCTTAATACCTATTTTGTTGTACCGAGTTAGAACACATGAGAAAAAGTGAAGGCTGCTTTTAACACATTTTTCCCCTAGCAAACCAGATGAAACATGGGAGGGGGGAAAATGATTGTACACCTGCATGTATTGCAATCAAACTTGCTATTTGAAACAAATTACATACTGTACATTATTACTGGTATTTCAGTATACCCCCATGAAAACAACAAATGTAGAACCAGATGCTGATCTGCCCGGAAAAGTCATTCACTTCAGATTTGTTGATGAATATAGAACTTGATTCTTGTCTTTTGAGAGTCAAAAGTTTTACATCCAAGGGCTTGTTCTTGCTTTTTGAATTATTCAAATAGCTTTGCACTGTTATGCTGTGACAATCATCTTCAAGCACCACACTACACAGTATCCAATATGACAAGTGGAAAAGAATATAAATGAACTCAGAACATAATATTTCCAACCTCAAGCAGTATGTCAGAAGCGTCATGAACTGCCATCACAAGGGTTCCAATACGAATATAGTTTGAAATCCAGGAGAAACTTAGAAGAGTCAGTGTGGCTATATGATGAATCACCTGCTCTTTGAAGTCCTAAACACATGCACATTATAGGTAAACAACATATATTTGACAAAGATTACTTCAAGTTTTAAAAATATGATTATCCATGCTTTGTTGATAAGTCGTAATTATGTTGGGAAAATGATCAACTATTTGAGTCATAAATTCTTGCAAAACTAGCAAAAATTACTAGTTAAAGAAATAATATAGATTGTGTAATATGATAAATATTGAAATTGGATTAGAATCAATTCAGCTCACTCATATCAATATCATCCTGCTGTTGATGTGTGCACACTTACTTTCCGCTTCACATCAACTGTAAGGCTGAGGAGAAGAGAAAAGTAGAAGCCCATTTCCAAGATGTAGTACCAGTATTGTGATGGCAGCATAGACTGTATGAAAATATAATCCACATATGTTTTTATGTATCATTCTGCACACTGTAATCTCTAACCCATTTTAACATCAAAGCTAAAAGCTCTTACCTGTTTAGGAAATCCTGACCAAACCTCCTTCAAATTATAAAACCATGGTTTCTAAGCCAACAGAGAAGGAGAGGCGAATGAGGAGGGGTTAGCCAAGGTTAAGTGTCAGCAAGTAGTCAGCGGGTTCATCGAAGTTCATGTGCAATTACAACTCAAAGCACGAGAGGAAAAATATTCTTTATAAAAATGGAGGAAGTGAAAACATGATGGAAATGTTCCCGATACTTACATCATAGAGGGCCAAAATTCCACCAAAAAATGCAAAAAAATAAAAAACACATCTCCAGCTGTTGACACAGGGGAACAACAGTGTCACATGCTCAGATAGAGACTCTTTTTAACATCAGTACCAAATAAATAAAAACAAACACACACACCTGGCCTCGCAGAATCTCTTCCGAAGCCCTGGTCGTTCTTGGTTCCTCCTCCTCCTGAACCACATTTCAACTCTCCTTTCTGTCCACCCCGTCTTCTTACACAAAGACCTCACATCAGCCTGAGACACAAGGGACACACAATCCAGCTTTTACCTTCAGTTCACACCATGATGATTGCTCTCTAAAGTTGAAAGAATTAGACGCCAGCATTAAGTTTTAATGTTGGATAAGCAACTGATGATTAAAAGAGAAACATTTAATAGGTATATTCTCAAATTCCAGCATATGCATCAGCAAAACTGCCTTTAGAAAACTTAACTCTGAAGTATAACTATTCCAATATATCATGTTATATTCATTAAATGTATTAAATTGAACTGGAAAGACAAACTTATCAGTGGATACTTCTTTATTTTGCAATCTTCAGCTTATCTTTACTTAACCTGCGATTTAGGTTATTCATATTATCGATTTGTGTATTTTGTTGAAAAGCTTTAAATTATAAGAATCCTTTGATAGAAGTCCTTGGAAAGGTTTTTTTCTTTTACCTTTAATAATTTATTACTTTTATACCTTTATTCACTAACTAAACATTCTTTTTAAAGACTAGAACAGGTATGGATTTTACAAAATGGTCAACTTCAGTTGTTATGATACAAGTGTGATGAGAATGTGTGATTTATCTGTGCTCTGACATTCAATCTATGTTTTGTTTTTGCATCTATACTGCGTCATCACAGTACAGATACTGTGATGACACAATGGACGATATTCCTTTGTCAGGATGCTTTTCATATTCTGTTCCTTAAACTTGGTCAAATGATGTGATTCTCCTTATTCATATGTATGATGCTCTGCAGAAATGTGGGGCTTTCTTTCATATAGACAGCAGTGCTCTCTGCCAGATGAAAACCCATTCCTTGCAAGGAATACAGAAAATACAGCTATCATTTGATGCTTCAGATCTCTATTTTGCAAAATTCTCATCCCACGTAACTGCTGATTTAAGGATGGAAACCAGCCAATTGAAATGCTTCTTTTTGCATACCTGTGGTGGATTCCTTGCTTGGGTGCAGAAGTACTTTTCTAGGACAGGGCTGGGTTCGGCTGTGAGGCGTTTTCTGTCCTTGACCCCCCAAGCCTTAGCCAGTGGGGTGGCCAAGTATCTAAAATGGCACACAAAGTTCTATTACATCCTTCCCAACGCAACAGCCCAGGTTCTTTGGAATTTCATAATAATACTTCAAGCTTGTTCAACATAATCCGGGTATTCAAAAACCAGATGATTGCTAAAACAGTTAAACGCTCTAACACACAGGCACATTTATTGGCACTCTGTCTGTTCTTGCCTTTCAAAGATGTATCTGACTAGAAGTAAGCAAAAGGCACAGGGCAGTGCAGCATAAAGTTGAGAGGCTTTAGCATAGACACGATCTTCTTTGTCCTCAAGATCTGACCAGGAGACATTTCCTGGCAGCCACAAACGCTCCCACCACAGCCACTCACTGACACTCTGCAACATGGCTCTGAAATAAGAGGACATTTCATTTCATAACACAATTCAAAACAGCTTCTTTCTTACTTCAGGGTTTTAAATCATATTTCCTTAAGTGTAAAATTAGATGCTTAACAGATCACCATGTTTTAAGCCTGTCATGCTTATATGGGCAGATTTTTCAGCCTCCTGCTGGTCTTGGACTAAAACATTTTTTCTTTGGACCTGCTATCTTGAAGGGAGTAACAACACTGAAGATGGAGAACTGAAGTACAAATCAAAGGGCAACAGAGATAAAAAAAAAAAAGGGTGAGGAACAATTCATGAAGGCGTAGATTAAAGAGAAGGGAAGTCCTTCCTCTTGTGGACTCTACCCATTACAAAGTGTAGATGAACTGTATTTGGGCTGAGAAAACTATTAATAAGACCAATCTAAATAAATATAGATAATAAATTTATGCTCTTACATTTACTCACAAAGATAGACTTATCAATATATCCCCGAACTTCAAATGTAGTTGATAAGTCAGCATGGGATAAAGGCTTACATACCCGCAGGCAGTATTGTCTTGAAAAGTCCCAACAGACGAGAGGGAGGCTGAGGCAGACAGAGAAAGAGTGTGTGTAACCAAGTCTGATGAAGTTAAAGTAAATTACCGTGAAAAGCTCAATATTTTCTTCCCATGACCATCTTTTTATCAATAAATCTTTAAATTCATGTTTTCAAATGTTGAAAAAGCTGTATTTCTTGTTGCAAACCAGTAAGAGAATACATCAGTGGAAGTAAATATACAGTGCTGTAACACCAATACTTTTATACACTCACCCTTAGTGTGCCCAGTCCAAGTGACGCTGGGTGTTTTCCAGTGCGTGAAGCCGGTCTGTTACTCATAAAGCTTATATATTGCATTAATCGTACCAGATAACAGTACTGTTAGACCCTGTGTATTCACTATTATTGCTTTTGTAGCCACGCTTCAAGAACAACAAAGCAACAAGTTTTGGAAGCCACTCTTTTGTCTAATCTGTATGTACCTTGCTGTGTGTGAACAGGCTCCAGTGAGCATGTTCAATTTCTAGCCATTTGTGCGGTCGCTCACCTGGTTAGAAAACTTGGATCCTTCCCTCCCACTTTGTCTGCACTTGTGATCACACCCTTGTTGCAGCTGTAAGTCTTGAGAGATCAGGAACTGGAAACCACTAGCTGCCGTTGGAGCATTTTGTATTTTACAGTTGTAAATACACAGCTGCAACAGTCAAAGTTTGGGATTGTTTGCATACCCTCACCTGCGAGAATTCCCTTGGAATGCTGAAAAGCCCCCACAAAGGCCTCATTCACTGGTGGGGCAGAGGAGGAGGAGCCAGGCAAGAAAGAGGAACTCTCAGACACAAAGAGTGAAACATCACTCTACAGAGATAGCTACCTGAGTTAATAACAAACATATAAATAGAGATAAAGTGGCTGTGGGCTTGGCAAACTACCCCTTTCTGTTTTCTGCGAGGAACAAAGAATTTATAATAAATAGTTGTAGTTGTCTGCTGCTTGTTTTCATGATTATGCAAGAAAACATTTGAAATTAAGTTTCAGAGGGATTTAGAAGCAAAGCAACTCATCAAAGTACAGAACACTGAAGGATTACTATGTTTCACCATGCACCTGAGGGGGGCAACAGAGACAACAACTCAGTGTACAGTCTCAGTTTAAATACTGTTTCCATCTCCCCATGACAGTTTGCCAGTGGCATATTGATATTGATGCTATCATTGAATATATATATATATATATATATATATGGTTTGTGACCTCTCATATAAGATACATTTTTGGTCATTCAACAAATGTAAATACTTGAGTGAGCTCAGAAGGAAAACAGACATATAAAAAATATGTGGTTGTTTTATTAGAATTTCACATTCCTTTCTGTATATCAAAAAACCTCTAAAAATAAACAAGCTACAAGCATAATTGTTAATACTAGCTGTGATGTTGTCATCTCCCTTTGGTCTACATGGCAGCACTGCTGCATGTATAAGAACAATAACATAAAAAAACAAAAACAAGTAAATAATTGAAGAGCAGTGGCTATTGAGATGTGGCTGTGGGGAAAAAAAAAAAAAAAACAACACACACACACACAAAAAAAAAACTCTCAAAAACAGAAATAAAAGTAAAAATGGTCCAAGTGTTCTCTTCACTGTTCATGGAAAAGAGTTTCAGAGCCAATGTTTCTCTGAACAGCCTCCTCTACTGAGTAGTATAAATATTGGTATAAATAGTTGTATAAGAGTGGAAGTTAAAAAGGATATCCATTTGATCTGAATGGTCTCTCTTTAGACCATGTATATGCAGATAAGGAGGACAGGAGGGATACAGCCCCAGGCACAAACAGGAGAGGCTAATCTTTATAGTCCTCCACCCTCCCTCAGCCACCCTTTGCCTCCCCCTCTAGCCCTGCAGCTCTCCTCATACTTGTGTGTTGTTACGTTTCAGTTCACTGGGCGAAGGTGGGATGCGGTCTCCAAGCTTTGTAAAGCTGGTAGAATGGCTAGGCTTTGTAGAGGGCTCCTCAGGATCGGGGGCTCTCTGTCGTGGAGGCAAGGTGGAGCACCGGGCTTTGCCCCTGCAGCGTGGCTGCTGAGGAGGAGGGCCTTTCAGCACAAAAAGTTCACTTGAGGCTTGGGGCTGTTGGGCCAATGGCGGCTGTGGAGATGATAGTGATACGGGTGTGTGTGGGGGAGGGAATGGATTAGGTGATGCAGATGAGGAAGAGGCCAAGGGAACAAGGGGAATGAGCGTGGCCTGCTGCTGGAACCGTGTGAGGCTGGTGGAGTGGCTGGGCCGTGGCAGGCTGTAACAAGCGTGGCGGGAAGGCAGGGTGGAGCAGCGGGACTTCACCCTTGAGCCTGGCTCTTTGGGAGGAGGGGCAATTAGTGAGAAGAGCCTTGTTTCAACATCTGATGTTGCAATTTCTGTTCTGGAGCTCTTGAGACTCTGGGATGAGCCCCGGTGAGATGACTGACGTGATGGTGTTTCCTTGACTTTCTGGCCTTGTTTGGAGTCTGAGCGGGGAAGCTCTGTTGTGCTTGACGAGGGCTCTTCATCTGCATGATGAAATATAAAAAAAACAGAGTCATAAGACACAAGCAAGACTTTATTTGGCACCAACAATGATCTTATAAATTGTGAGTATACAAGAACACAATGAAGGCTTTTTTCTCTCACCTAACAGGCCCATCTCACTCATGAAAGAGTCCAGATCTACAGTAAAATTCTCCTCTTCAGCTGCCTTTGCTTCATCTTCATTTTCATCTTCCTTTTTTGGTTCTTCTTCCTCTTTTTCTTTTACTTCCTCCTCCTCATTGTCGCCTTTTCCATCTTCTTCCCTCACTTCTCCAACTTTTTCCCTTTCTTTGCCTTCTGGCTCTCCACCTTCATCCCCTCGTCCATCTCCTCGTTCTTCTTCTTTATCATCTTCAGCTTCTGCGACTGACCTCTCAACCTCTGGATCGCTGTCATCAATCCCTCTCGGTTCATCCAGATTGATTTCAACCCTCACTTCCTCCTCCTCCTCCTCCTCCTCCTTCTCCGCCACTTGGTGCACCTCTTCCTCTTCTGATGGGGCATCCACCACAAGGTCTATGATTGTAGGGAAGCAGGGGATTGACTGTTTTGGGATGTGAGTTTTGGCACATGCTTCTTGATCTTGATTAAGCAAAAACTCCATCAAAGCCATGTTCTCTTTTTTCAGCTGTTCCCGCAGGGATCGTGGCACATCTGGGATCATCCATGCAACCAACATACTGAGGAACATGGCAAGGTTCTGTTGAAAAGGAAAGGTGTTTTTAAAAAAAATCACTTTTAAGGGTATGCCTGACAGCACTTGCTGCCCTAGTTACACAACGTTTCATAAAATTTCCTAAAAAATTGTAGCAAGAACATAAGTTTGGTGGGTTTAATTAGTGGGGCATGTAAATGATCTGTGCTATAATATAGGGATAAACAACTGCTGGATTGGTTCTGGGGTAAATCTGGACTTAAACTAACAGTCCAATTGTTTATGATGGAGACTATGATGGATATGATGGATATTATATCATTTCATCATTTCTAACCTAATATTTTCACATCACTATTCTATGTAGTTTCTCAGAGAGCATGATGGAGAAAACATTACATTCAGATCAGTCTGTATCAGCTCATATCAGGGGAGGAAGAGCTGCATTGGTGCATATCTACTAGTCTATTGCATCATGCATTATAGAATTGATGGAGTAGTTATAAAGACAGATACAATGCCACTTAGAAGTGTTCAGACAATTAAATAAAAATATTACATGGACTATTTGAAAATCTTTTTGACAGATCTGTGCAGCAAAACTAGGTAATCAAGGGGTTAGCTTTGGAAACCCAAAACCCAATGGTCACTGAAAGAGTTTCAGAGTTAAGATGAAAAAGTTGTGATGCTGTATAAATTGTAAATAAAAACAAAATGCAGTGATTGCAAAGATCTGCAGATGTGCAACTTGCCAGCTCCATAGCAACTAGCAGGCCCATATCACCAGAGATGCAGGCATTTTAATCAGCTTTGATAACAAAGCCAGGCGGTACCTCTCCTTTTTAAGGTGGAGGTCATGACTTCCATGATACCCAAAAAAGTATTTTCAATTCATCTGACCACAGAAAAGTTTTCCACTTTGCCTCAGTCAATTTTGAACGTGCTTTGACCGAGAAAAGACGATGGCATTCTTGAATCATGTTCACATAGTTCATATTTCTTTGCATGGTAGAACTTAAACCTGAATTTGAAGATGGCACAGTGAACTATGCCCACAGACAGTGATTTCTGGATGTGCTCCTGAGCCTACACAGGGATTTCCATGACAGAATCATGTCTGTTTTTAATACAGTGCTCCCGGAGAAGCAAAAGATGACCAGAATTCAATATAATTTTTCAGCCATGTCGCCTTTCTTCTTCATTTTTTAATATCCAATCGAGTTACTGACCTGTTGCAAATGATCTGATAAGATAAAGCAGGTTCCTCCAGCTGTTACTTTCTTTTTCTTTTCTTTTTTTAGCATCACTTACTTTAGCATTACTTGCTTTGTGTTTTTATTTACATTCTATAGTGTCACAACTTTTTGGGAGTTGGGGTTTTACTAAGAGGCATGTGCTGGGAATTTTTATAAAAATCACATGAAAGAGACGGAAAATCTTAAAAAATAAAGACTAAAATATTTGGTTTGAATTCAAGTTCCGAGTAGACATGTGAAAGAAACCAGAAGTATAATATTAATAATACCATAATCTAAGAGGGACTGGGAGACCAGTCTGGATGAATCAAAAGTACAGATTACATCTAACTAAAAAAACGTTTTCAAACTGCTCAGGTGTCTGGTTGTGGTGATGGTTTATTTTTAAAGACAACCACATGAAGTACATAGCCAAAAAGGCACAGATGTAGCTTTAGAATTACTCTTGTCCTGGAGGGACCCCAGCAGAATTTGGACCTGAGCTCAGTAGAGCAAGTCTAGACGGACTTGTGCACTGTCTCTTCATTCAGACTGGTTAAGCTGGTACAGTATTTATCTGCCAAGAAGAGGAAAGTGCGCCAAGAGAGGAAAGTGCGCCAAGAGAGGAAAGTGCGCCAAGGTAGTAGGATAATTTCTCAGACTTGTGTCTGTCACTGTTGCCAAAGGTTCTCTATTTGAGTGCTAAATAATGTGTTTGAACATATGACAGTTTCTTTTTCTGTTTTAAAAAAAAAAATTACAATTACTTTAATCAAATTTTAAATAAAAACAAAATACATAAACTTGTTTTTACTTTGCTATTGTGGAGAATATTCAATACTTAAATATGAATATTAAGATGAGAAGAAAGATTTTCTTTGCTGACAGGTTTATTGTTGACAGACACATTAAAAATAATTTGGCTGTCACTCGTGAAAATATTTTAATAGTTTGAAAAGCATTTATGGCTCTGGGGGGGGCTTAAAAGTTTAGCATTCGTGTGGAGTCTAGACTGAAATATACATAACCTCTATTCCAAATTTTAATTTGATACCTGGAAAAATATTACAAAGGCCAGTCTTGCAGCCAGGACAGACCAGTACTGTTTGGAGAAGGTATAGGCGTCTGGTCCCCATGGTGGATCTCTGTAGTCCTTATACCTGAACAACCCGGAGAATGTGAGGATAAGCAAAGAACAAGTTATATCAGCATGACATATAAGGTAGTCATATAAAAAATAAAGAAGAAATATGATAATGGTAAGTTTTCCCTCAGAAAAGACCCTGCAATTCATGACACATTTTACTGTAGAGGAAGAGTTAAGCTCCTGGCTAAAGGATTTAAAGGAAGATCCAGGTAGGTCAAGGTAAGGAGAGTCATTCTTACCTGCACATGGTCACTCCTTTGATGAGCGTGGTGGTTGGTCCCGTGCCAGGAGGGAAGTTGCTGACATTGAAGTAAGATAGTGAATGTTCTGTGTAGCCGGTCATGGTGCCATTTGCACTGTACATGTACTGGTAAATCATTCGCGGAACGAACTCTGACGTGAAGGAGATGACGAATGCCTAAAGTGATAAACAAGGGGTAGAAATTCACCAAAAAACATTTTGGTTAATGCTGGCATACAACTTAAATCCATTACATCCAACTGTATTGGTAACTTCTTTCTGAAAAAAATAATCTATAAGTAATGTGACATGTAACATGTTAGTCAAGAGTCTCCCTTTGGTGTTGATTAGTCCGCTATGACCACAACTTCTGCCATATTCAGCAAACCTTATGATAAGTTGATCCAAACAACACCAGCAGTCAGATCCCCTTAGTTAAGGGTTTAGATTTTTCCTTTAATCTGTCACCTCTTTGTCATACATACAAAATGTCTTTGCATAATAGTTTTAAACATAGTTTGCAAAATAGACCAAAACATAAGAACAAAGAAAGATAGGTAAAAAACACAAACAGTTCTAAAGATTTTCTGCTTGAATTGGCTTTTTTTTATTATTCAGGTCACACAAAAATTTAACAAAAGAATTTCTAAGTTTCAAAGTAAGCCGATGTTCACTGAAGTAAAAACCTTTTCCGTTTAAAGGATGCACACAGACAAGGCAAAAACCAACACACATGCACACTTACATTGGTAATGACAGAAAACTTGCTGATTCCACAGAGAATGTTGTACCAAATCCCTGGAGACAGCATGTGCATGAAAAAAGACAAAGAGGGAAAAGGAAGAGTGTCCGTCCATATTGTGTGTGAGTGTAAATGTTGTGTGTATTTGTGTAAAGGAAAGAAGATGGTGGGTCAGATTAGAGTGAAGAAAATTAAAGTGATTAAAAGTTCCAGGACAGATTTTTCACAACCACACAGACAGAGTAGACGTGTTCACTACAGAGATCTGTACCTATATCTTTACACCTCACAGCATCGGGACGCCGGACCTCAGTGACAAATTTTGCCGCGTCGAGGCGGATCTCAATGACATTGTTGAGGAGAGCAAATGCAGGTGCAAGTGGGAAGGAAGCCACGAAGAGAGACACAAATCCATACTGGATGACTGTATACATAAAACACATGCACACATAATTATATTATTTCATGCAACTGCTGCAGTGAGTGAAATGATTGATAAATAAATATAAATGATAAACACGATAAATAAGAATTACTAAAGAAGAGTCGAGAGGAGACTCACTCATTTCCATGTACTCTGAGCTGACACCTTCAAATGGTTCAAGGGCAAAATCTTTGTCAACTTGTTGCTTTGGTCTCTTCTCTTCTGCTTCGTTCTCCTCATTCTCTGCTGCTCTTTTCTTTCCTTTTTCTTCCTGATAGGTTCTGTACATTTTCTTCAGCTTACTAAACAAAGAGAACACACATTTCCGAGAACAAAAATTAGGTAAATGAAGCAGACGCATTTTTGTTTCCATAAAAGTTGGGATGAGTAAAATGCAAATAAAAAAAGAATCCAAATAATGTAAACCTGATATTTAAGTGACTTTATTTATATACTTAGTGATCCTAATATATGAAGGCAGCAGAAAGTACTAATAATGGTATAAAGTAAAAGGGCAGCATTTGAAATATAAAGGCTTAGAAATGCAACTGATTTTGAAATTAGCATTTTTCTTTAGAGCTTGGTTCTCGAAACATGCTTCAAACGAGATGGGGCAGTGGCATCAAAGTAGTACAAGAGTTGTGTAACGCTAATAATACACACCTAATGTAACAGTTCATGACGACTTAGGTGAATTAGCAAAAGATCAGTAAGATGAGCTGTATTAAAAGAGCATCCAAGAGAGGATGAGTCTTTCAGAAAGCCGGAGGAAAAAAGTCAACACCCTGTTGCATGGATTCCCTGTTTACAATCAAAGAAACATACACTCTAAAAATCGACTGGTATGTGCGGTAATATATCTGGTACAAAAAAAATAGCCCATTTACTGTCACTCTACTGTCATGAACAGAACACTTAAGTAATTGGATGTGTCTGCACTCCTCAGATCAGAGCTTTATGAAAGTAATTTTAGGTTTACAGCCCCAGATACATCAGATCATGCAACCATCTTCTGTCTATGGAGCATAAAGTGACAAGAAACTTGTGGATTTCCTGTTTGAAACCAAAAATGTGATAAAGGAGGCCCAGCACTGTCGTGCAGCTGACAATCTACATAAAAAAAAATGGGGGAAAAAATCCCTCTAATAACTACAGCAAGAACTTCTCCTCAGTTCTCAGATCCCTTCAAAATGCTGCTAAAAAAAGAGGCAGTGCAGCACAAACCACAGCATGCTACTGTCCCCACATTTTAAAATTCTATTTTTGGAATCAAATTCAAAATAAGAACAAACTTTTCAATACAATAACATTTCTTATACGTACGGGACGAGAACCTCAAACACATTGTTTTGAATGAGCTGCTTTCCGAGCATAATCATGCTGAGCTGGATGCACAATTCAATGAGGCAGCCCGGAGGAGCGCACTGTGGAATGCAAAACACATATTTGTTTAAAATGAAGATGCTTATTTACCTTACATAGATAAGGATAATAATCAGCAATGTGTGAAGCTGAACTCACCTCCTCCATGCGATAGTCTCCAAAGACATAAACATTGTCACCGGGCCGCCCCGCAAATCTGTATGAAAGCATGACCATTACACATGATAAAGATTGAAGACGGACAAGAGCTGAAACTGTACCGTAGAAAGATTTAAAAAAATACACACCTGCCCTTGAAGAAGGCAACATAGAAAATAGGTGCAAAGGCGTTCATGGATTTGAGGAAGAACGACTTGAAGATTAGCCTCTCTTCAAACTCTTCTTCTGTCTTAGGAAGTTCTGTTGAAAAGAGGACACAACTGTAAACGCATCATCAATGCAGTTTGGACACTTTCACAATTTATCACTTTACTCAGAAATTGTGAACGACAAACAAGTGAGTCTTGACAAACAAACTACTGAATCATTACTGAGGATATGTTTGTGGTGGTGTTTGTTTGTCTGTGTTTGTTAGCAACATAATTCAAAAAGTCATTGACGGATTTTGATTAAAAAATTTCAGGAAATCTCCGAAATGGAATCAAGAATAAGTGTTTAGATTTTGGGGGGGGGGGGGGTGGATCACCGCCTGGATCCAGGAATTTTTAAAGGATTCTTTACCGGCGCAAACATTCGAGAAGATCGGTGAACATTGTCACATCCGGGTCTTTCACAGGTGAAAACAAAAGGTTACTAAAGCGTAACATCGTTGGATTTTCAGTGTCGATCCTCATAAATTTTTCTTTGATTTTACATAGTTTCCTTTAAATATGCTGAAAAATTGTGTCATGGTTGGCTGCCATAAACATAGTTCTGCAGATCCTTTTTTGACCGAAAAGACACAAAAGCCCAGAAAGATGTGATAACTGGCTAGCGGCTATCAAGTGTGTCTACGCTGACTGTACTCCTCGGAGTCTTTGGAAATATTCGACAATTTGTTCAGATCATTTTGTGACTGGTAAGTAAAACATTTAATACGATATTACTTTTTAAAACCTATGGTTGTTTTTGTATAGATGCCTAAAACACCATGGAATGGCAGCTTACAGTAACAATAACAAACGTCTGTTGGTGGTTTTTGTGAAGTTCTCAATGTTTCTTGTTAGCAGCTCCTTCACAATGTGACGGTGGATAGACATAAGGGTATTCCTTCAGTCCTACTGCCACTAGCTTTGACTCAAATCCTTTTCTAGCCTTGACATTAAGGGCATCAATATAACTGTATGACATTATGGATCATTTTCTATCAAAATACAATAAAAAAAACCATTAAACTATAAGAACAAGTTGCAAACTTCAACACGGACATTGGTATGACGCAGAGTTTGTTTTGTCCGGCAAGATGTTCATGGTCACGTGACCACCGGGTTATGACATAGGTTTGCGTCTGCCCATGGGGAGATAGGGATAATTTTGCCACTAGAGCTTCTAACTCAAAAACTAATGCCCACAATGGCTTGGCTTGGTCGGTCTCTGAGCGCTATGAGTTATACATAAAATAACACATTTGGACATTACAAGGCTAATTTCAACATTTGTCCTTTAAAAAAACAACAATATTAATTCAATTTTGATTCAGCTGCTTTCACTTTTTAATACTTTGATTTGTCACAGTATGAAACACAGTACCAAGCTCAGTCAGCCACACAGCGATCGCTCCATAGACCTCTTCCAACACCAGAACGACCAGCATGTTGAGGATGATTCCTGTAGTGGTGACCGTCATTCTCACACTGGCCTTGGCTTCGGGATCGGGGTTCATGGACCACACACTTAACATGCATATACGATAAACTACCACTCCAAACACCGCTGAGCAGGTCACAAAGATCTGGACACACAAAAAAATTACACGCACACAACAAGAAAAAGTTAAATGATAAGATTCTGGAGTGTAATACCATGATGATCATTACAATTTGCTTATAGAAATATATTTTCTAATACCACTGTTAACTTGTTTTTTTTTCTAGTACATATGCCATATTTTTATTTAATGTGACTTTAACAAAAAGTAAATGATAATTTAGGGTCGCTAGTGTTGACATTGTATATTAATTTGAAATAAATGGATGGAATTTGGAGAATTTGCAAACTGTATGTACATAAATAAACAAAGATTAAGAAAAATCCCCTCATATATAAAAAAGAATTACAATAATAACCTCTAAATGGTAATCTACTTGATCCCCTGTTAATTAACAGGGGGATTAACAAAGAAGAAGGTGGAATAGCTGAAAGTGAGAAAATAAAGAAAGCTTGAATGCAGTACCAGCAGCAGTAGTGTGGACACATTGATGACATAACCTGACAGGTGATCCTCAATGTCCAGTGATTCTGGCTCTTGCTGTCAAGAAAAACATGCATGTTATTGTGGTGCACAGAAAAAGTAAACAAAATACTTCTGTGCATTGCCCTGTGTGATGAGCTGTAATGCTGAGCACATGTTCTCCACACACGCACACACACACTATGTTAACAGAGTGGCAGGTGCATGTTTGCCATCTGAAAGGACAGAAATCTCCTCCCCTTCTTACTCTCCCTCCTCCCCTTTCAGTC
Organism: Atherinosoma microstoma; assembly: GCA_037177055.1. Lineage (NCBI taxonomy): Eukaryota > Metazoa > Chordata > Actinopteri > Atheriniformes > Atherinidae > Atherinosoma > Atherinosoma microstoma. Next base: position 24,304,714 of record JBBBVU010000010.1, read on the forward strand.
TCCATCAGTAATCTGGGCTAATCTCAGGCAGGTAAGCTGCTTTGGACTCAACCACACACTGGGGGGGGGGTTTAATTATGCTCCAACACGACCTCTTATACAGATAACTTATATATATAACTTTGTTATCTCTGAACAACTAAGACATAAACTGTGGCATTTGCTTTTATAACAACATTTATGAAAAATGCAATTAAATTAACTGAAGATAAATAGTGTAGAGTACTTTGGCATGATGGGGGAGGAAGGAGAAGAAAGAGAAAAAAGAAGGGGGGGGGGGGAAGAGGGGGGGGAGGGGGGGGGGGGGGGGGGGGGGGGGGGGGGGGGGGGGGGGGG
>JBBBVU010000010.1:24305149-24318621 GCA_037177055.1 Atherinosoma microstoma
GGGGTGGGGGGGTAGGTGGGTGTTTTTTGGATCTCAGACCCCCCCCCCCCCCCCACACACACACACACACACACACACACACACACACACCACCCCCATTATATATCATACCCCCACCACAACACACACACACACATAACACCATAACCCCCCCACACACACACACACACAGGAGCTCAGCCCACGTAATTTACATTTGAGAGCAGCGCAGTGATACCTGGGAAGCCAGCATCTGGTCTGTTTCTCCATCTACACCATCTCCAGCTTGAGTCAGCTAAAAAAGAAATAGTGTGTGAGAAAGTAGAATTTATATAAGTAATCACAAATTACAAAACTTCATTTAAAAAAAAAAAAGAACAGATGTCAATGAATATTACCTTCTTTTTAGCTTTTGCTTTTGCCTTAGCTTTTTTCTCCTGAAGTGCTTCTTCATATTCAGGCCTCAGTTCATCCTGCAGTGCACACACACAGACATTTTATTTTAAAATGCATGAATGCGTGAATGTTTAAAATCCTATGTGCTACAATCCTACATAGTATCTTTGTATTTATATACAATTTCATCCTGTGTTGGTTTCAATTATGGGCATTAATATAACTGCTCTAAAATATGGCAATGATCTGTTAAAAATCTGAACACCTCCCAAGAATATCTGCATTTTAACCAAATATCTAGTTGGCTGCTGATATTAATTTCTGAACTTCTAGAGTATTTATTTATATTATTGAATTTTTAATAATTACATACGAACACCTTTTCAGAAAACATATTCATAACAGTTGATAGAACAAAAATAAGTTATTTTCTTTTTTATTAGATTAGATCTTATAGGAGCGTAAATTAAACCTGTATAGAAACTTTCCCACCTGGACTCGTTCCTTCAGGCAGCCGAAAGAGAAACACAGGAGAGACAGAGGAAGGAGGGGAGGACAGAAACAAATCTGCGTGAGGCTGTGACTGTTTGTGTTGAGACCCCGCGTCATCTTATCCAGGAAGTGCCCTTTAAGACCAGGGCCAATCCCATTACATCCCTTCACAGGGTTAATGCATATATACATGGCTGGCCACGAGGATTCCCTTTAGGTTAAAGATAGTTCATAGGTGTAGGACGAATGACGATCGTCTAAGAGAGCATATATAACTGCCGTCATGGTTCACCAAGGTTATGACTCATGACCCACCTCTTGTAAAAAAATGATTTAAAAAAATACTTTATCATTATTTATTGTCATTTGAAAAGATAAGGAAAAATTACAGAAAGTTCCCCAATTTTTTCAATTCTCAGATTCTCATGGCATTCTTGAATCTGTTCTAATACCTCCTCATCCTCCAAGCTTGTCAGGTCCCAGCTATGTTTCAGACACATCTGTCGTCTCTTCCAGTGCTCAAGGAAGCAGGCAGCTACAACACAACACACACAAGGAATCAGTTAGACACCACCGGCATCAAAAAGAAGCACAACTCATGGCTTTTGAACAACTTTTTACTGCTTAGGAAAGTCATTATTAGTGAATGATTTTCTCAGTAAGTTAGCTAGAATGCCAGGTTAAATGTTACAGCTCTCATAGTAACACTGTTATAACATATTATGTTTGATCTGAGGGATCTGATCACTCCACCCAAGCATCTTTCTCATCACAAACCAGCCAAAACACTGTAAAGCTTTTTATTTGCAGCACTAATAAGGGATTAAAGTTGGATTTCACACTGTTTCTGGCACTAGAATGTAAAAAAAAACTATATACTGAGTGAAATTACATATTTTTGACAGTAATACCTTGGATGAGAAAATGTTTTCATCTTCGACAAAGACAGTACTAGCCAATAATCACATCGTAAAACTACTGTGGCAATGCAATGTAAAAAGAAAATGATTCCACATGTGTGTAAAGCACAGATTGGCACTGTACTGGGAAAGTTTGCAACCAGCTCTGAGTACAGAAGGGCTGGAGATCTTAACAGAGTAAGCACAGCGACTGTTTTCTACACAGCTGACCTAGGGTCACTTGGGAAAAAAAAAAAAAGAGCTGGGTGTAAATCCTCACTCTCTGCTTATAAAGCATGCTGTCAGGATTTGTAATCCGGGTCGCACGGATTTGAAAACAACCTCTTTCTTCAGACAACAAGAATCATGCATGTGCGTGCAGGACTACAGCCCTGCTGTTGAGATGTTTCTCACACGTGACAGTTTCTGCTGCTCCCACCCAGCTGCCAAATCTATCATTTTATTCTTTTTTTTTCTATTTGAATCCAGTCTTTCCTCAGAAATGTAATTTTCACCTCATAAACCTTAGATTGATTGTTATGAGATAATTCTATTTTAGTTTTCCTATTCTGGCTTACTATTACAGCATATGTAAAGATCTTTGGCTCAGCTTCTGCCATTTTAAAACGTGCAGCAGAAGTTTGTTTTTTCCTTCAGGTGCTCTTTTTCTTCATTTCTTTTGTATATAATATCTTTGTTAAGAGCAAGGTGATTAAAATATATGCAAATGTGAGTGTGAGTCTTCCTAACGTTATCTGAGAATGAGTCTTGGAATACACTGTACTTGCTGTGATGTTATCTGGAAGGTGAATTAGAGAGTGTAGTTACCCCACAGCGACATGAAAATGGCAAAGAGGACAGTAACTCCATTGTCAAACAGGTATGAAGCTCGGGCCAGTGAGCACACCGTACTCAGACGCCAATAGTCACACACTGCATCACACAGTGGACACATTGTGATGTTCAAGTTGTCATCACATGTCTCCTGACTGAAAAAAAAGTATGAAAACAACACAAAGAAAATAATGTTGATTACTTCATGGTAATATCACAATGCACTTTTGATAGACAAGCTTATTTTTGGACAGCCTGCTTACCTTGGCACATTGGTATCTACAGTAAATATGCCGTACAGGAAGACAATGATGCCCAGTACAGACGGAGGGATGAGAAGCTGAGTATAAACACCCAGCCAGGCAAAATACAACCCAATCTGTTCTCCAAAGTACGTCCTGTACACAAGGAGACAAGCACATAAACTAGTTGTCTGAAATGACCCTTTAGTCACATAAATAGAAGCATGACCAGTGACTTAAACCCTTAATGTATTTTCACTGATTACACAGTATCGGATCAAAAATCTGAAAAAACCCATCCTGCCTGAACCATGTGTAAAAGTGACATCTTGACTATTAAAGATTCTTTTTACAACTTCCCTAATAAATTTAGGAAAAAGAAAATATTTTCCATTCCTCTTTTGTTTTTTTGTTGTTTTTGCTGAAGACACTGAAGTGGTTTTCCATCTAAGAAATTTTATTCTAAATTAAAATAATGGAAAGTAGTTTTACTTTACTTAAATACTCTTATGATATGTAACACACTGTCATTTATCAGGAAATGTCAAACATTTAATCTAATTTTCACCCCTCTGTGTGATATGTTCAGCAGTTTAGTGTTTGTGGATGGGACAAACATTGCAGCCACAAACTAAAGCAAGAATTAACTGTGGTTTGCACCAACTTTTCAGTACCTGATCAGGTCAACAGGCTGATATTTGAACATGACTCCGTAGTTCGCCCATTCTTCATGGAGGAGCTGTAGGACATATTAACACATTACACAAAAATAATTTAAAAGATAATACAGTTTTTTTTTTACAAATTGATTAATACCTCATATGAAAACCTTGGCAGTTTTATTATGTGATGTACAGACTGTCATTGGTCTAGTGCAGTTCTAAGGTGTAAAAACTTAGCAGTGGTGTTGACTCCTTGTTGAATTCATGGTAAATATGTCTTCTAGCATATAAATAAATACCTTATCAACATGTTAACAAAGCTAAGCCATTGATTTTAATTAAAGCGGTATTTTTTATTATATAAAATATACATAGAACAAACTTAATAACAAATGCTCTTCATCTCTTAGTTAAACTTTCACACCCGACCACATTTCAGTAGGTTTACATGCACAGTGAAATGAAACTACCGTTCTAGCTCGACTAAGCCATCAAATGGCCTTCTCTCCTTGTGCCAGTATAAAAACACTTATGACCGGTTTTGCTACGATAGATAACAATGGATAACTTTATGGTTTTAGACTTTTTCCAGTTGGCCTATAATATCACAGACTAATGCAATCAGCAAACAGTTTTGCTATTGGCTTATCACGTTGAGATATGATTTGGACAGCTTTACAGCTCTCTGTATTTTTGTGCCTGCTGAACAGTTTTCTTTCTTTGCAAATGAAAGGATTGTGATTCCCTCGGGTCGTTATGCTCTTCGAGTTCTGCTGGCTTATTCTTCTTTTTTATACAGGCTTCTTCCTAGCTTGGACGTAAATTGTGCAGATCTCCAAAGCAATGCAAAATCATGACAGATCAGAAAATATGTAAATTGGTAAACTCAAATTGCGTTTTTTAAAATAAAGGTTAAAGAAAAAAAAAAAGTATACATTTTCCTTCTCAAGTTGTCTCCTACTTTAGAGCTCCTGTTGCTCTACTGATGACGTTTCCACACCTGTTGCTACATCACAACATGTATGTTTAGGATGTGGTAATATCCACAGTTGCCACTGTACTAACACAAAAGTTTGATGTTCCAAGTAAGGAGGTGGATGGTGTTAAACCTCTTGGCCCTGTGTTGTTCAAAAACACATTGTAGTAGTTCTCCTGATGAGGTACGCCAATTGAAGCGACACTACTCAACACAAAACAACTGCCAACTCAAACATTGTCATATCAGAACTTTCACATCTGGGTTTTGAGACTAATACATATTGCATGTGTGGACAAATACTCTCACTAACAATTTCTGATGAGCCGTAGCTGGCTTTGGTCTGTTTCAGTCCCACTGGATGTCCAGTATACATGCAGGAGGAATTCAATTTCCAACCACATTATGTGGATGTGTTAGACATTCAATTAAGCCAGACTAACCTGTTGAGATGTATTTCCAAAATCTGGTGTCAATAATATATTTTTCAAAAACTTTTTATTAAATCAGGACTTGAAGGGCTGATAAGGATTTCATACATCCTCCTGAATCAGCACATACCGTATATGATGATTTCTAACTAGCTCCAACTACTCAGTCAATCATCAAAGTTTCATATATATGTGGCTAGCTTTACAAGTCTGGAGTTTAGCTCTGATTGCAGAAATCTGAATCAAAATCAGCTACCTACAGTAACATTATGTAATTTTGTGAGATCAGATCAAGCCCTTAAAAATATCTGGCTGTGGTTAGCCTGTTTGCACCCCAAAAAATCTGGAGTAGCTATCAAGTTGGTACTCGTAGTTATTTAAAAACATTTTAATACTATTCCCCGAAACCCAATCAGAGGTCACTCATCTCACCTGTCTGTCATTTCGCTGATCTTTCCGTCCTCTCCTTGTGAATGACCCCTACAGGAAAAAAAAGAGACACAACTAACAGTCTTTTCTGATGCAATGCCATAGCTGCAGTTTAGTCATCAGTCTGCTTATCCTGGCATGAATCTGGATGGTGATTCAGTTTGAGTCATGCTTCCCTCTAGAGCAATCTGTGCAAGCATGACACAGACATCACAATCCATCAGCAGGGTGTGAAATTTGCTTTATTTTTTGCCTGACCCGAGTTTAATCAAAACTTGGAGAAAAAAAATTGATACGGGAGCTTTATTGCATGAAAAAATAGAACTATTGGCTAATAAAGGAGCCATGTGGTGCGCACAAGACAGAGAATAATTGAATGCCATCTCATTCAATAAGAAGTGTTTATTATTTAATGGGACAAACTGATTGAGTGCTGCAGGAAAGCGAACTGGACAGACAGGGACTTGCAAGCAGCAGCTTAATGATGTGTAATAATGCAAAACTCCAAACCAGAGTTTGGAACAGCATTATTCAATTACTCAGACTCTTTCCCTTTAAACATCCATTTATCCTGACTGATGAGTACCCGCCACAGTTAAGTCATTCATGCACAGTAAAACAGCTCTCCGGTGAGGCTGCTATCTTTGTTTTACTTACATCATGCAGAGAAAAGGCAGAGTCATAAACTCCCCGTGCCAGTAATGAGCTGATGCCTTGTGAAACAAAAAACAGGGAGTGTAACACACAGTTTTATGACCACGGACCAAAGATAAGCTAAAAAAAGATAGTAACACTGACAGCAGGCATTTGTATAATTCAACAAAATACAAATTCAAACTTACCAGTAGTTTGGCAAGTACGTGTGCAGGTAGTGCGTGAAATAATTTCTGCAACCTAGAAGTACATTTAGCCTTGTTAAACAAGCTGTATGCAAGCTCATTTACAGGCGTAAAACAAAAAAAAAAAGTTTTCTCAACAGAAGAAGACTAGATTAGATTTCTTAAACACTCACTATTCTGCTCCGTGTTGCATTGTCAAACAGAGTTGCTGTTGACTTGATGTCATATCTGCAGGAAATTACAGGGAGAGGACATAACGTTAGCATTAGAAGCAGACATATGCGCCATATCATATTCATTTTAGATTTTTCATTTGAGCATTAAAAGTTTAATACTGAAAGCATTTATGATGCAGAAGCTTTATTACAAAACAGTTAAGCTACATTAAAATGTAAAACGATTGGCTAATGTTGCATAATTTGTTATCTCAGTCTGTATGGCTGAACTTAATCCCATGTGTTTCCCCAAAAGCATCTCCTAAAGAGGGATTTTTTTGGTTCTTTTTCACTTCCTGTCTGAGTGTGAGTGTGTTTGTGTTTGTGTGTGTGTTTGTGTGCCAGCTTATGTACTCACAGGTGGAGTTTGTCTCTGATGAAAGGGTGCTTAAGGGTTTTGAAGTGGACGCGTGACTGTGAGTCTTTGTGGATATCATTGTCAGGGACGTCGGGGTGAAAAGGTCTGTTCAGGTTGGTGACAACAGAATCCAACATTCCAGCAACGCCCGTTCGTTTCCGAAGTTCACATTTCTGACCAAAAGGAAGCGGGCATGACAAACACTTTGATCAAAACTACTCAGACAAATTCCACAGCTCTCTGGACACATCTCCTCTGCTCAAAGTAAGCCTCTCCAGATGGTCAAAGCATGATGTGTAAAGCAAGACATTTCAACAACCAGAGTGCATGAAATTACTGACCTTTTTCACAGGAACTTTGATCTTCTGCAGCTCTGCTTCCCGACTTAGTATTGACCATGGGATGTGCAGCCGAATAAACCCTATGCCGTTTGGCTTCTGCAAATAAACACACACATTCACACAAAGAGTGATAAAGAATGTAAAATTCAGACTCATGATTAATATAGCATCTGTCTAGACGTCTTTACAAGTTGCAAACAGTTGCTATGTTAAGGGATGGTACATTTTTCTTAGTTACCAGGGAACAAATTTGTAAATAGGTAATGAATTCTTAAACCTCTTCAGTATTTACAAATGAAGGGCTATATTGCAGACAATGCTAACTTGCTGGAGTAAAGGATATATTATTCAATCAGACAATGATTCCTTCACACGCAGCTCCTGCTTGACTCTGAAGCAGCCAGTAAACAACAAAACAAAACTACCCATGGCTCATTCATGTCTAATTACTTAACTATCAATTGCTGTTTCTGTTTACTACTCAAAAATACACTTGATGTATCTCTCATTAATTTGTTACTTCTTGATGAGTACCCTGAACTGCGCAAATCAGTATTTTATGTCCAAATAAGCAGTCATCAATGAGTTTCAATTAGTTTTCTGCTGTACTTCTGGTAATTATTGTTATAGTAAATTATGAGTAACCTAGATATACACTGGAAGTGTGTTTTGTACAACTTCCATCTACGGTGGAAAATTACACAAAACACTGGAACAAACTTGAAAATATAAATCCGTTTCTTAGAGGTAAAATAACAAAAATAACACTTTACAAAAAACAAACAAACAAAAAAAATCACAGCAAACATCTAAAAACAACTAACGATCATGTACAACATTCACAAAATACTACATTTGTGAAAAATATTACATCTGCACCATTATCCAAGGTAATCCTAGTTAGCCAAGAATTAGGAAGCATCAGGGCCAACATAGAAATGGAGAAAATTAGAGTTAAATTCTGAACTCTGGTATCTAGATCAATGGTTCACACCTGCTTGTTTGAAGGTCAAGAAGCTCAGTGAGCCAAATATTCTATCAGTACTGGGTTATGGTGACTTTTTTTTTTCTTTACATTTTTATATTCTCTTGCACCCTTATACTCTTGCATGCTGTAATATCATCTCCCCGTCAGGTGACTTATCATTATACACTTTGTAGTCTGTCATTACTTGTGAAACCTCTGGATATTCCATCAATCATATGGCGGTCCCTGATTCCAGTCTATATCAACTTAGCATTAGCTACCTGAAATCTGAGTAAAAACCAGTTGGAATTCTAAGTGCCCTTCCATTATGCTGAAAACCTTGACTAGACACTATCTTGCAAAACAATGAAAAAGTGTCATTTTGTTGGTATTATTCACAGCATGTTGTTTTTTTTTTACAATTTGTAACATCTATGTTAATTATTCAAAAATACTGATAGCTTGTTTAGTGCGCCCCAAATTTAAATCAGTAAGCACTTCCTCACCTTTCAAAGTTTTATCAGAAAATACACAAAGTGGTTTTCCAAAATAGACATGCTGAACCTAAGAGCACTCTGCTAATTATTTTATGGTATCTTCAATGACATTTTGTTCAGAGTTATTGATTAACAAATGGATAACTTGCAGGTAGTTTTCTGACATTATACTGATTAGCATGACAGGATCGTTGAGAATATCTTTCACATTCTCTGCTCTGAATTTGATTGGTTACCTTCAGGTTAATGGTATAGAGCCTTCTGTAAAACCACCTGCTTCAAGCTTTCATTTTTATTCTCATTTCTGTCAAAATACTAAATAAGGAAACAAACTAATTTGGTCACACTGTTATTTCAATTTTCAATAGCATGTCTGGCTTTTTTTTAAATGTTTCTATTCTTGGTGTTTGGTTTCAAGGGTTTTAGGACATATACAATATTCATTTAATTTTCTTTTATCCTGCATTTTCCTGTGCCTTACATATGCCCTGGCATTATTGCTGGTTGTTACACAATGTACTGCTTTACAGTGCTGCAGTACTTTGGCCCCAAGTAAATTTCCCTATTGAGTAATTTAGGATTGATTATTAATTATTCAAATTTCTGTGTTCTTTTATGTAAAGTGTGGCGTAAGAGAATGCTGCTCTTTGTTATACTAAACTCCAGCTTGTAACTGCAGCCTGTTCGTGCGATCAATGTATTGAAGTCTCAAACTTCACCTGCAACATATTTAATATTTCCACAATCTTTCTGTGACATCAGTTCATTACAGAGGCTTTAGATTCGCTCTGCCTTGACGCTTATTTGAACATTAATAGACAGATAAGGATAATGTAAAATGAAATAATTAACCTGAAGTGAAATATACATTAAAAACAAGCAACTCTTTGATGTTATAGCTTATATATGACTGACCACCTCAGTATTCCAGCAAATATCCAGAATATTCTTAGTGCACATCCTTATAACTGCTCAATATACTAGATGAATCCAAAAGTTACTGAACTAAATTTAATGCTTTGCCAGCAAACACTTCTGAAATGTGAATCACTCTCTAAGAAGGCCCTGTAATCTTTGGCTCAAGTTACTTAGAGCCTGTGTTTTAATCCTCAACCAAAACAGCAGCTACAGTTACACACAGAAGCCAGCCTCTGCACAGACACACAACCACTGATGCACACACTTGCAAGGGAAAAAAAACCCCATTTGCACATATGGTAAAGTACATGGGAAAAAGCATGCCGCGCACTTATTTTGTCATTAGTGCATGGAGAAAAGCAGATACACACCTCTTTGTCACGCTCAGTCTCTAATCCAGCCTCTCGCAGTCCTGCTTCAAACTCCTCTCTCATTGAAGCCTTCTCTTCCTCAGACAGCTTTGGCTCCTCTGCATCTCCTGCAGCTGCACCTGCCTCCCCAGACTCTGCTTCTACCTCCGTTCGGATTGCCAATGGCATACTCCCATTGGAGGCAATGGAGATGCATGCTTTAGATGCCCGTCTTTTTTTGTATTTGTAGCAAAGAACATAGTCCACTTTTCTCTTGCCGTCATTAAAAAACAGTCCAGGTCCTATTTCGATGCCAGATTCCTAACAAACAAAGACAAGTAATTATTTGGATATGAGATGAATCACAAGTAGGAATCTCAGTAAACAATATAACACAGAAGCAAGTTAAAATGACAAAATTCAATGTCCATTAGTTCTAGGAGCAGAAACTGGAGCAAAGAGAGGGCTGACATATTGCTGCAAACATAAAGGTTAGAATTAGCACTCAGAGGCACCAATACCGGTGGTGGAGGTTCATAACTGTCTGGAAGGTTGACAGGCCCTCCATTGGCAGCATCAAGTCCAAACCCCGACAGAGATCGGGCCAACGTAACAAGCGTCGCTGAGTGAAAGGATGATGGCTCACTCATTGCTGTGGTGAAGGATATACACCCTTTTCCGTTTCATCCCTCTGCAAGAACACAAAAAGCTAAATAAGAGTTCCGTATTGATTACTGGTAAAGAAAAAAAGCAAAGTTTTGAAGAAATGGTGAAAAGGTTCCTTTATATTGTCCATTTTTAAAGCAACGGAACTATGTCTTCTAAGTTCTTTTGCATGCAATACTAGACTACAATCATTGGGCTATTTTCTATTCAAAAGTCAGTTACTTCACATCAGCTTTATATAAGAAAGATTTTTTACAAACAGCATATCTTATGATAAATGCAATTCTCCTCTCAATTATAAATCAGAATTGGCTTTTTCCAATAACAGAGATGGACTCCCATTTGCTTACCTGTTAATCGATTTGAAAATACTACCAACTGCGTGTGTGAGAAAACACACAGTGGCACAGTGGTATCTGTTTTGGACTGACACATTAAATTTAAGCCAAAGTTAAGCTGTCTTGTCTCTGTTTTTTCACTCAATTGAAGCTGTGGGCTTAGATTAAGCACGCACTGAAATCCAGGCGGCACAGTTTACAATCTGTTGGGGTAATTTGGTCATTGGGCTCATTCTTTGGGCCTGAGGAATGAATAAGCGAGAAATATAAGCACATATGAGTCCCCAAAGACAAAATATGCAGCTTAATTATATGTTTTTATAAAATGTACAGTTCAGCCTCTTAAATGTAGATTAAGTGAATAAATACAGTGACATATCTGTCTCTGCAAAGATCAGATGTTTTCAGTTATTTCAAACTAACATTTTGTGATGACTATAAAATTGTCAATATTACTATTGCTTTACATCTCTTATTTCATAGCTGAGGGTAATAAGACTTGTATTATTAAGTGACTGGTAATTGCTGTTATAATAAATTATAAGTAACCATAGATATACACTGGAAGTGTGTTTTGTACAACCTCCATTTATGGTGGAAAATTACACAAAACACTGGAACAAACCTGAAAATATCAATCCATTTCTGAGAGGAAAACAACAAAAAGAACATTTCACGGATATAAAACAAAAACAAACAAAAATACCCAGCAAACATCTAAAAACAGTGAACATGTATGTACAAAATTCACAAAATATGACATTTGAAAAACCATAACATAAAGAACATTTTAGAAGATGCAACAATAAACATAAAACAGAACTAACTTTTGCTGTTATGTTTAGCACCGATTCTGTCTGTAGTTAAGCTGACTTAGTGTTAGCCCCTTAAATGAGGAGATGTAACAAGAAGCTAAAAACCACAAATACCTGGTGTATTCCACCCTGATAATGATCTCAGAGCATATTAGAAAACGCTCTCTCCACCTGACACATGTAGGAAGACCATCTGACATGTAAACAAACCAAATGTCGACAAAATGTGTGCAGACGACATACAAAGTGCTTTAACAGGCAACCTTCTTACACATACTATGCACCATAATCCAAGGTAATCCTAGTTAAGAAAGAATTAAAAGCACCAGACCCAACATAGGAATGGAGAAAATTAGAGTTAAACTGCACTCTGATATCCAGATCAGTGGTTCAAACAGGCTGGCTTGTTAAACTCAACATACCATCCAACAGTGATGTTGTTGTGACTCATCATCATCTGACATGGTCATCTACTGTATCAAAGGTCAAGAAGCTTTTTTCTCTTACATTTTTATATTCCTTATACTCTTACATGCTATAAATCAAAATTAATCAGCTGTGATAAATATAGAAAATTGTGAGCTTTAAGTTAAATCTGTTTATAAAGCTTAGTTTTTTTCTAAAGATTATGTGAACATTGACAAGCACATAATATTGACAAGCACTGACACTGACAGAAATCATAGTGTTAAAGGCAATTCAGGAGCAGTATATTCACCGGGAGAAAGCAGCTCACTCTAGCAAGCGTGTGCACTGGTGCTTTTAAAAAGCACAAAATATCTATAGCACCTTTACATGACTTTATTTTTGTATGTAAATGTGAGTGCTTTCTTTTTAAACATGCTTAAAATGATTGGCTTACATTGCAACTGTTGGCTGAAGCTTGGTAAAAATCCACTTTCCCCCACAATGCACCTGCAACCTTGAATAAAGCACAGAACAACCAAAAGCTTGACTCAGATTTAGCATTTGACCAATTCATGTTTTTTAGTAACACTTCTTGTCACTCACAGCTGCTCGGATTGAAGCTGATTCATTTGCTTTAAATTCTGAGAGCAAAACACAGTAAGACTGTGTTTATGTTGATTTGGTCTAAGATAGAAAATCTATAACAATTTGTATCCAAGTTTCTTTATTAATTGTGTTCAAAATTTGACTATTTTCTTAATTTGCTACATTGTTATTGAGACTTCCAAGCCTGATCTGAGTTTAGATAAAGGTTAAAGGAATGAATGGTTTATTTGGGCTAAACTACATTTGTACACATTCTATTTTTTAATAATTATTCATTTTACATTTGCTCATCTGCAAGCCTCATGTTCCATGTACGTAGCATTCCTCAATGAGCTAACTAGCTGTAATACTTTTTTTTCCAGACTTAAACTAATGCAACTTTAATGAATGTTAATTTTTTCATGTAACTCACTGTTCATGAGAATTTAGCTGAGTTCTAAATCAAGCATTTATTGAAAATGCAAAGATAGCTTACCATTCCTCAGACATTTTACTTATTCATATATATTTGTCACACTTCTTATGAGTGGAGCTAAAATAAATATTGTGTAGGGAAAAGAAACTTAAATTTATTTTTTTATCTCAAACTTGCAATTGATAACAATTACATTATCATGTGCTACTTAACTGGATACTGTAAAACCTTTGCAATGCATGTTTCTGTCACTTGAATCATTTTCACATGAGGCCAAAAATAGATTCTGTAAAGCAGCAAATTGTTGGGTTAAAAAAAAAATGGCGCTCATCTACACAGCCCAGCTTTAACAATTCAGGTAAATGTATACATTAATTCCATGACAGTAAGATTACTTGG
>JBBBVU010000010.1:24318721-24348783 GCA_037177055.1 Atherinosoma microstoma
GTTTATTCAAATCTGCCTAAACTGCTCCTTATCATCAGCATTGGAGATGAAAAGAGGGGGGAAAATCACCATACAGAGGCCCAGCAAATTAGTTTTAACCTAAGTCTAGACATGCGACAACCTTAAATGTTGCTTTCAGCTTTTTCCTGTCCTTCTCACCTTTCTAACTTTCCTTGCTTTGAGTTTTTTCGATTTCCTTGCATCTTCAAAAGCACCCGGGTTTCAATTTAATCACTCTTTTGGATCTCATTCAAAGGTCCAGCTTCTCCCTCGTGAACAGCTACCTTTCTCTCCCCTGATAAGCTACTTTGATATGTACTAAAAGTCCAACATTTACAATAGACTACAGGCTTATTAGACATTTCACTATTTAAACGTCCAAATGACTTCAGAATATTGATATGACCCCCTTCCTGTAAACGTCAAGCGCAGCAGGAGCGCGCAATTGTGTGTGCGTTTCGGCGCGGGGCTTAAAGGTCTGTAAGCTTGCTGCCAGCTCAACGACCGAGTTGGAGGGTCAGCCAGCACTCACGCCAACACAAACGAAATAGGTTCAGCAGAATACACATCACTAGTAATAACAGTTTCTTGTTCCCTTCTACAACCAAAACAACAATCATACTAAAGCTGTTTGTACAGTCAGACTTGCACCAAACTTTCACTTCGCCAAAACACCAGGATTCGATTTTACTGTAGAAATGGCACTTTCACACAAAAACATTGATTTCACAAACTATGTGAAACTGATTAATTTCCATTTTTGATTAATCACTCCCTGGGCAGCTGTCCCGAGCTGTTTATTCTTCAAATATGCGTTTAATTAAAATTTCAGTGGCGCAAAAGTTGCGCGTACGCAGATGGTCGGATGGAAAACAGACGCAGCAACACCGCTGCTGCATGGCACTGCAGCCACCGGGGAATTCAAAATGAATATGCACTGATTCAGGCCGAGCTTTGTTTATCTTGATGGCCAGAGAACACTTGCGGGCATTTCAAAAACGAGTGCTGAAGTGCAAACTGACGTCACCCCAAACGTCAACAACGCGCAGATAAGACGGTAATAGTGGCAAAGGTCGAAGTTTAATTGCACTTAATATCAAAGAAAAAGTTAAAAAATGATTTAAAAAAAAAAGTGAACTCACCAGTGTTTGCCGAGGAACAGTTCTTCTTTAGGGAGATCACTGATAAGACATTGCACTGCCCGAGGGGCTGAGATGGTGGACAATCCGCGCGCGCTCCCGGAACCACTGGCTTATTGCGCGTGAACAGGACAGCTAATTCCCTGACTGTTCCATACGGAGTGGAGGGAAGGTGTGAGGCATATTAGCGAGCCGTGCGCAACCAGCAGGGAACAAAGAGCTTACAGGTGACCAGAGTTGAAACTGAACCTCCGCTACCCTCTACAGGCATGCCTCACAGACTAAATAAATAAACAAATAGCTCAATCAATAAATAATGCGTTATGAGACTGAAAACAATCAAATATTCTCTTTATTGACTGATATTTTTTTTCCATTTTCTATTCATTTCAAGCAGCTGCCAAAAGCCAAAATTGTTAATCACTTTTCATTCAAAACGCTGAAGATCAGTTGAATATCTCTTTGTTGAATCTGTAATTTTCAATCAAAACCTGTTTTTATAAATAAAATTATGCTCTGAAATTGATATTCCAAAAAAAAGAGAGAAAAAAAGGGAATATTATTCATTAACTGCAGGCAGACAGTCCAAAACATGAGTAAAATGCTTGTAATGCAGATACAATTTAGATTATTGTTGAAGTGTAAGTGGTCAAGATGGGGTCTTTTTAGCTCCAATGTATGTATTTCTGAGCATAGTTTAATTTCTTGCAGTGCATTATTGGCTGCATATAAAACCATTAATTGTAGTGAAATAACTAAAATATTCCTGACTAAAATGTAGTGGAAAAGATGTAGAGTAACTTGGAATTGAAATATTAAATGTGATTAGGGTTCACATCTGTTTTTGTTGAAAATATCTTAACAAAAATATTCATTTATACTTTAAGATAAATAGTTTCAGGTTGAAACAAATATCAAAACTATTGAAACATCAAAATAATAAACTTTCAACATCAACTTTTGCAACACATTTTCAGAATTTACATTTAAAAAAAAAAACTAAACAAAAGGAGTGATGATGCTTACAGAAACTGGCAAGCTTGTTTTATTTGGTATTTGCATTGCTGGTTTTTTTTTCTTCTTCTGTGGATACATTTTAGCTGGGATACAAAAAAGCATCACAATTTATAAAATCTCTTTCTGTTTAGGTGCAGTGTTTGGACAGACAGTCACATGCAGTGACAGACAGGACGGTGTGGTGGCTACGAGTCCCGTTGGCACAGAGGACGGGAACGCTGAGAGGCTCAGTCTCCACGGCGGCACAACACACACACTCCTGCTCGACAGCAGCTCTCTGCAGGGAGTACATGGATTTACTGCGACATTTGCCCTGAAAGACAGACAGAGAGGTGGACGGATGCCCAAGCATCACAGGGACAGACAGAAAGTGTGGAATGGTAAGGAGAGGCGTTATGATTTCACTAAACTTTCACAATTTATACGAGGTAAGAAGAATTCTTAAAAGTTGTTGTGCTTGTATTGTGTCTTAGCCTACTTCACAATAGTGCAGCTCTATCTGTTGCTCTGACTGGCAGTCATCCACTTTAATGTAGTTAAGTGTTCCCACTGTCCTCCGACACTCTGGCTCCGTACCTTCATATACACACACATTAAAACATCACATTTTTCCATAGTAATGCAAACATCTTGCAAAAGACTGACTTACACGTCTCACAGCAGGTTGTTCCAATCTGGCTGACTTTCCCCTGTACAGGCACACAACAGGAGGAAGAAAACTGTTATGCAAATTTGTGTTGAAGTGAAAAGTGTACATGTGAGAATGCTGTAAAATGGTTGGAAGTTGTACCCCTTGGTCCAGACAGGCTTGAAGGTTAAAAGGAGGGCAGGTGGTCACTCTGGTCTCCAGGACAAGATCTCCTCTACTGTTTACACCACAAGTATACAAGTTGCAGCCGTCCTCGCTAGTTGTGTTGACCTAAAATTTAAAAAAACATATGCATGAAAGGGTTTTGTTAATTCCTTTTCCTGCCTCATTTTCTCTTCTCTTCTCCTCCTTCCTGGAAAACCATTTCAGCACAACTTGTAAATTCCTAAAAATGTATTTACAGGAATGCAGGCAAACAAAGAAAGGAGATTTTTAGGAGTATCTATAAGTGAGGATGCACAAGTCTACCCCGTTGCTGTCTTTGCAACATCTGCTAAATATTGAGGGTCTGTGATATATGATGCCTTATTGCAAATAGACTTAATATGCATGTAAAAGTGGTCAGGAACATTATAATGCTCAGCATTAAAGTGCTCAGCATTTTAATGCTTCTTATGGCCTAAAATGGAATGGTGTAAGAAAATGTTAGGCAGATGACGCAACTGTACCACGTGTTAACTTTTATGACAGGCCCAAAATAAAGATGTCATATTTTGTTAATTGACTGCAACCTTGGCTCCTCTCTGCTTATGTCTTTTTTCTCCTCACCTACTTGCATGTCAGGTGGAAGTGATAAAAAGTTTATATGTGCAGCACATTTTCATGTACAAGAAATTTAAAATACTTTACACAAAACATTTAAGCATTACAGCAGGGTGTAGAAGAAGCATTAAAGAGTACATTAAAAACAAACTTTAGAAAAACAAAGAAATTGACAAAGGACAAAAAAAGTTTAAATAAAAAGATAAAATGCAAGAAATAAAAGTTATAGTTGGAGGGATTTACAGCTGTTTTGATAAAAGGCAGCAGCAAATGGAAAAGTTTTTTACCTTGATTTAAAAAAGCTGAGAGTTTAGCAGATGTGTGGAGCATAAAAAATGAACACTGCCACTGCCATAGTCCTATGACTCTGGGAACAGAAAGTAGACTTGACCCTGATGACCTGAGGGATCTGGTTGGTTCATAAAGAACCAGAAGTTCCTGAATGTATTTTGGCCCTAAACCATTCAGTGGTTTGTAAACTAACAGCAGGATTTTGAAGTCGATTCTTTGACAAACAAGAAGCCAGTGTAAAGATCTGAGGAGTGGTGTTATATGATCCACTTTCCTGGTCTTAGTGAGGACTCGAGCAGCTGGACTAACTGCAGCTGTCTGGTGGACTTTATAGGGAGACATCTAAGTACACCATTACAATAGTCTAATCTACTAAAGATAAATGCACGGACAAGTTTTTCTCCTGCTGAGACATAGTCTTTTAACCCCATATATATTTTTCAGTGATAAATGGCTGATTTCACTTCAGAGTCCATGACTTTTCACGGATTTCTAGCTTGGTTGCTGTTTTTTAACATCACTGTTTGAAGCTGAGTGCTGACTTTTAATCTTTCTTCCTTGGCAAAAACTATTTCAGTTTTGTTTTAATTCAACTGAAGGAAGTTCTGGAACATCCATTCTATAACTTGAGCAATGGATTTGAACAGTGTTTGGGTCAGACTATGGTCTCCTGGTGAGATGGTCATATAGATTTGTGTGTCATCAGCATACTTATGGTAACATATTTGGTTGTTTCTCATAATTTGACCAAGTACGAGCATGTAGATGTTGAACAGCAGTAGCCCCAAGATGGCGCCTTGGGGAACTCCACAGCTTTTTGCTGCACAGATTTATAGTTACTTATAGACATAAAGTAGATCCTGTCTTTTAAATAGGATTCAAACCAGTTAATTTCAGTGCCAGAAAGTCCTTCCCAGTTTTTTCACATTCTAGTAAGATGTCATGGTCGACTGTGTGGAATGCAGCACTAAGATCCATAGTACCACAACCGCTATCTGTATTTGGGCAGATGTCATTAAAGACCTTAACTAGAGCAGTCTCAATGTAGCCAAAAGCCTGACTGGCAAAACATCGAAACGGTTATTTGGTGTCAGGAAGTTGTGTAATTGTTGAAGAACAACATTTTCTATCATCTTACTGAGGAAAAGGATGTTTGATATCAGCCTATAGCTCCTCTTGAGGGACGGGTCTAAGTTCTTCTTTTTCAGTAGTGGCTTGATGACGGCTGGTTTTACGGTCTGAGGGAAGACACCTGAGATGTGTTTACAATCTCTAAAACATCTGAGGCCATGCAGCCAAAAACTATCTTGAAAAACCCTGCTGACAAGGTATCGAGACAGCAAGTGGTGGTTTTCAAGTGGCAAATAATCTCAATCAGGTTTTTGACCGATTGGAAAAAAGTGTGTCATGGCATTTATGTTTCCTCTGAGTGGACACAGTGATGACATATATCCTGCCCCTGGCATGGAATTACTGACTGACTGCCTAATTTTCTGAATTTTGTCTGTAAAGGAAGAGGTAAACTCATCACAGTCTCATTAATCTTGTATAAACATTTCACTTGTATTTTCACCAATGTATCTTTTTCACCAAACAGACACCTGGGAAGAGGAGGCAGTGTCTTCGTCCATCACTGCTGCTGTAAACCAGCTCTTGAGAATTAAAATTGTGTTTAATTTGAATAAATTATGACAAATTAATCAGTCTGCAATACCCCTGAGCAAGGTATGTCCTTTTTCTCATATTATATCATACTATATAGTGCATTATTGCTACACTAACACCTTTAAAAAGTCATCCTCACTATCATCGCAGGGTTCATCAGCTTCTCTGCAGGACACTTACTTGCATACTGAAGACTGTTCCATTTGGTTTTTGTATGAAGCAGGTAGTAGCAACACAGTGACCACAGCAGCTGTCTTCCTCCTTTTGCACTGTGTATCCCTGCAAACATTGTGGTGAGTTGTGAGTATTAGCTCAGGTAAGAGGACATCACAGGGACATTGGTATAAATAATGTTAAAACCATACAGTACATTTTTCAAACCACTTAGTTCACATTGGTGATTCATTATTTACCTCTGTGAGGAAATTGATTCATGGAAAGATGATGTTGCCTCAGTTTTAGTGTTGAGCAGGGAAGTAATGCGGTTAGAAGATTAGGACATCTTCAATGAAAATGATGGATGTTTGACTTTATGAAGTAGTTGATGAGGAAAGGAAATGGTGATGGTCAAGATGGGAAACAATTATGTGACTATTTACCCTGGGGCAAGTGGGACAAGTGGTTCGCCTGCAGGAAAGTTTGTATTTTGCCATAAGACCGCCCTCCACTGTACACTCACAATGTGTACACAGATCCATCATCACCCTTTCTCCTGCCTGCACAAACACAGATGTATCAATACATAACACAGACAGTTCTTTACAAATCTCTATATTATATGAAAGCAGCTGGTACTTTTCAGAATAACTTACTCCTATCACAGTGTGATTGAGAACACAAGCATCCATGGGGGCTATACAGGGGAAGAAAAAATAATTTGTATTCATTAAACAGTATTTTAAATCCTGGTTGGATTATGGTAGCTGGCTCTGAGACGATACCAGTATGAGAGAGACATCTGCTGGACAGACTCTGCAACTACAACTCAAACACTCACCCTGTCCAACATGAACATCATTTGATGAAGGGCAAGTCAGGGGAGTGAAAGCTTAACAACTCACAAATTTTGTTGAAAGCTATTCTACAACCCTAATTTTTCCTGCTTCTGTTATTCATTAATATAAAAGTGTCTTTGTTTACCGCAATGGCAGCTGGGGCAGCAGTCCTGAGTGTTGCAGCGGAGCTCGGTTCCCAGTGGGCAGGTTGGAGTGTCCATAACAGGACAGCTTACATTTGTTGTCGTGATGAACACCCCATCTTTCACTTTTACACACTGATATAAGATACATTTTTCATGTGGAGACTGCCATACCTCACCCACCTAAAAACAGGCACAGATGACAATAAAATCAGTTATGAGGAGGGAGATGTTGCAGCAACAGTGATGTACTTCTACTGAACAGAATTTTATATATACTTATTTATTTTTTTACTATAACTACACGCTTTTTATCTCTTTCCTCACACATACATGTCTAAGTTTTCCCCCAATGAGAGTGTCCCCTCGCATCTCTCCATCTGACTCCACACAGCTGGTTGGTGTGCACTTCCCACAGCACTCCTCTTTTGTCTGAGTGTATGTTGACCCCTGAAAAGTATAATAAACCTTTGTTTGACTCTGTCTTTAAGGAATCATGTAAATGTGCACGTTTGGGTGTGTCTCACCAGAGGGCAGGTTTGATCACAGACAGGTGGTTTACACTGGGCAACGTGGAGTGACGTGTCTTTGTCTTGTAGCTGGGTGCAGATGCATTTCTCGCACCCTTTCTCCCACTCGCTCCCCATCGCGTAAACCATGCCCCCGACCACACACACCTGAAGACACACAATGGTAACCCAGAGTATAAATCCAGCAGCACAAACGTAAAACCAAACACTCACCTGGTCAGGCAGGCAGTTGGTTTCTGTGCAGCCACAGTCATCAGTAAAGGTGGATGTGATGAACCCAGTGGGGCAGGTGTGGGTGGAGTTATGGCAACTGCACGTGCATTCAAACACATCACAGCACTTTGTCTTTTTGACTGACAGCTGGCGATGAGCTGGGCAGTCAGGGAGAGCTTGAAGAGCACACTCTTCCTTTTTGCACACTGAGAGAGAAAAAAAAAGAAAAAGATTAAAAGAGTTATGTCAAAGAGATCACGCATATGTGCTATGTTTCATGGTTGCTCATGTGACAGAGCAAAGCAGAGCTCAAACATCAGAGAGAATATGCTAACAGCCTACCACACTCGTGAACAGGCTGACACTCTCCGGGGTTTTCCAGGACCAGAGTTTGACCATCCTCACAGCGGGGCACTTCAGGCAGGTCACAGCTCACCAGATCACACACTAAAAAGTCATGGAGTCAGGTTAGCCACCAATACATTTGGGAACTCTAGACAAAAAGGAAATGAAGAATAGTTGAAAAATGAACCCATAATGATCTGAAAACCTATGAATTTTTAATTTGTTCTTCCTTAATAGCTCAAATTCAAAGGTTGTTGAATAGAGAAGGATGAGGTATTGGAAAAATAGACTCAATTATGCTTTACTAATGACATATTAGGTTGTGACTAGTTGCCGGGAACTCATTATTTACAAAGTATTCAACCATCACTGTGATTAACTGACAATTACCCTTACTATACAACCAAAATTTAGAATCAGAGAAGAGTCAAAAATTCATCCATCCCTTAGCTACTCCTGCTTTATCGTGCAAAGGATCATGGATGGGTAAATTTTATCCCCTTAAAAGGACTCATGCATTGTTAATCTCATGCTTAAAGCCTATTTAGTGCATGTCTATGGAAGTGCAGAGAGAAATGTAAACTCGGCACCACCAAAGACCCCATTTAGCCAGCAGGGTATCACCCAAAGCCTTTGTACTATGATGCCAAAAACAACTTTATGATTGAATATATATGAGTGTTATTGGTTCATTATTCAGTTTTACAGATATTTATAAATGAATCATTAAAAAATTAGTTATTTATAATGCATCTCCCAGTCTCATCTCCACCAACTATAAAATCTACTATATGATCCCAATTCAAAGTTATTCAAGGCCTACTCATTAACAACTCTTCAATTATTAGGGTCTTTTTGCTATGCTCCTCGCTCTATGGCACAAGTGATTATTCTGCAAATCTATTCCTCTGTAATATTAGATCTGGAAAAATAAATAATTATATGTTTTTATACACACCACACTCATACTCAGGGCAGCACTTAGATTCCATCTTTTTTCTCAGGATCTCACAGGGTCCACACACTGGAGCTAAACACAGATACATGATGGATTATAAAGCCAGCAATGTTTTTCTGGCTTCACAAAACCAGAAACTTAGATCCAACAAGTAAAAGAAGGAACAACAGAAAAGGTGGCAACCTTTAACATCATTGCAGGGCCTGGCAGTGCAGTTGATGCGTTCTTGGTCCAAACACATGCAAATCAAACATGGGTTGTCATCTGGTACCCAGCTCTGCATATACTGTCCAAACAGAGGCAAAGAATGTTCCTTTCTGGTGCAGTATTTGATCATGTTACAATTAAACACCAGAGGGCACTCAAACTCCATCTTTGTTGCTGGACATTTAAAATGATCATATTTCAGCAGCCTGTGTTTCCTCCATTAACTTGAATTAGATTTTTCTCCACTCCCTCACATTTTAAGTCACCTTTTCTTGATTTTTAACTCACCATGTGTGTGTGTCCATGATTGTCAACACACTGTCCGCATGTTTCAGGTGAGACGCACTGTCCGTGATGCAATACGGTCCCCCCAGTACAGAAACATCCTTCAGTAGGCGTGTCCATACAAGATGACTCATTACCCTTAGGAACCGACCAGTCGCCTGGCAACACCTGTATGCTACCACAGTCCTCTACGCATCCTGTCCGACATGCATCATACTCCATGAAAGTTGGACACTGTAACGCTGCACCACAGAACAGAGTTCAGTTAGGATCTAGGCTCAGGTGTTAAAATTCCTTCACTAGATTGACAGTTATACACAGTGACTTACGACAGAGATGGGGGCTCCTCCAGTTCACACACACACCTCTCTGTCTACAGAGGCGTGCATAGGCAGAGATAAGCTCACACACATCTGACTCCTCACATGCCTGCTCCTCACACTTGGTGAGGAAAACCTGGACAGGAATGTAATCATGGCATGGCTCAAACACCTCAGAGCGGAGGGCCTGACATCCCATCGCTGTTCCAGACACACACACTGGCTTTCGTTTTGGCAGGCACACACCACCCTCAGCAGCCACAGTCCAGTCGGAGATGAAAGCAGGCTGGTTGGTGGTTGAGCTGCCATTACGTAAAGTCAGGACATTAACCTTCTCTTCCCCACATCCACCTGAGAAAAAGGAAAGGAGTAGAGCCCAGGAGAAAAGGGCAGATACAGAGAGGTTCACAGAGAGGGACACTTTGAGTCTCCAACTTTTTTTTTTTTCTGACAGGTTTGAAAAGAATTTAGATACTGTGTCTGTTACCGCATAGTCCAGTAGTGTGACTGCCGGTGTCAGAGCTGAGTAATGTGATGGTAAACTCATTGCTCTGAGGAGTAAAACTTAGAACGTAGCCAAGATCTGACTTCATCTGCAGCATCACCCCTCCATAACGCACCACCTCCATACCAGCGTGACGCCACGGCAATGCAAGCTCTTCCCGATCAATCACTGCCTGCTCAGAAAAATACGTGCATGCATTGGAGTGAATAAATACAACTTTATACAGTTAAATGACATCATTTCACAAACTAAAAACTCACCGTCATGTCATCCTTCAGTAGCAGCTTGTATGGTCCATGGGTCACCTCCATGGCTTTCATACAGATCTGGTTGTAACGCGCTGCATCTTGACAGGGTCCAGAGTGGAGCGTGACCTCTGACCCTTCAGCAATGCCTTTGCTGACAGTGAAAAGTGTGTAGGAGCACAAACCCTCCCCGTCCAGCCTGAGAGCTAAGCTGTCAAACCTCACCACGTGGTTAGTGGAGCTGCCCATACACATGCCTTTCAATACGCACCAGGCAGGAGAGAAGAGTGGAATCAGAAATGTGTTCTATTAATAGACTGGAAACATAACTCCTAGTATTCATTGTTAAGAATAGGTGGGCAGCGATGTGCCCTTTAAATAGAAGAGTTAAATGTATCTCCAGAAGCTGTTTGTTCCTTTTGATGTACTTACAAGGGCATTCCCAGTGGCAGCCACAGGTCTCCTGGACTTTGATTGGAGGCATGTTGTTTCTGCATGCTGGTGGCTCCAGTTTGTCACAGCTGACTTTGTGATTCTGTACTGTTACTGCTCCACTGGGGTGGCACAGGAGAGAGTGGCAGCCATCCTCCAGCAGCCATGACTCACCAGGCTGAAAAACATTGACGGAGAGATACTCACTTAATTACAAGTCATTGTGTAATGGCTGTGAAAGGTTGTGGACATCACTCACCTTTCTCTCATTTCCATTATCGTCAACACACACTCCTGGTGGACCAGCTGAAAAACAAAAAGCATAACCTTTCCAATACTGCTATTAATTATCATGATCATAAAAACAATAAAAAAGAAACAAGCTTGTTTTTGGCAGGAAGTGTGTTTGTGTCTGTATGCACCTCTGCAGATTCTCTCTGCATAACTGTTGTCCAGAGTTAGCAGCATCAATAACTGATCCATACTGTTCAAGTGTAGAGTGTTGTCTTCGTTGCCATGGCGACCCAGGACACTAAGCTCACTCATGTCGTAGCTTTGTCCGATCCCTATAGGGAACACTGACACGCCTGGAGGAATAGACTCCTTTTAGTGAGACTAATCCACATCGGAAAGATAAAGGACAACTTTAAACTGAGTTATCAAACATTATTACTTTTAAAACAATCTCTATTACCTGCTGCCAGTGCCTCATTGGCTGCTTCCTTGATGTCATCAGTTGATTTGTCAGTCACCAGCAAGACCACAGCTTTGGCCACTCCAACTCTCCCACCGCTGACCGGTGAGATGGATGTCTGCACAGCAAATCGTAGTGCAGATCCTGAAGACAAAGAGATTGGTGAGTGTGGATCTGCTATGATGTGCGTAAGCACATTAGTTGATATATTTACTACCTAGAGCAGAAGGTGCAGCCGTCTTGCTTGGAATACTCTCTACCATCTTCAAGAGGTCTGATTTGCTCTGCTGATCCTTCCACAAAAGCTCGGCTGTATTGGTCTCTCCGTATTGAACCACACTCACCTGAGTGCCAGTCGGCCCTGCATATAAACAGAATTAAATATTTGGGTGATTTAGATTTTTTTATTTTTTTTTGCTGAAGCATTATACATGATCACATTTAAAAATCTGCTTGAAATTTTTAAAGGTCATTGTGGACGACAGAATCATTGAAAGCAGGAGGAAATGGAAAAAAAAAGAAAAGATATTTACATCTAAATAAAAGGTGCACGTTACATAAAAAATGCATTCACGTGTTAGGTCAAACGTACCTGTGTCAGAATTCCTGATGAAAGCTTTGACAAACGTCTTCATGTCCTCAAACTGCTCTCCGGCCTTCACCAGGAACATCACGTCCACAGGCTTCTTACATGGGACTGTGCAATGATACATTAACAAGTTAGAGCTTCCTTGTGGACTGAATCATAAAAAATAAGGTGGTTTGCTGCTGTACCTGTGGGTGGCAGGCTGGAGTGTGTTGGGAGGACCAGGGGTGGCAGTGTAGGTGAACGGGGCCGGACTGTGGTGTGTGTGATATTTACTACACGGTGGACAAGTGTCCTCAGGCGGTTGTAGTCTTCCACCATTAGTGGACGTTGAGGGGAGCTGAATGGTAGCAAGTCTATTTCATGTACCTTTGGTCCAACACCGATGGGGTACACATGTGTTTGAGTGCTTGTAGATGGTGGGCGTGTCACTGTATCAGTAGGTGGATTTTCTGTCACAAGGAAGACCAGCTGAGGTGGGGTTGGACCACGTGGAGGCTGGATTGTAGCCATTTCTTGAAGAGTAGTGCTGACAGCTGTTCCAGTATTTGTCTTACTCCCGCCTCTCCAACGAATCTCCCGCAGTCGTTGCAGCAGTTGGATTCTCTGCTGCCTCAGCTCCCACCGACTGATCTCCACAGTGACAGTTACTGAATACTGGATCACAGTGATGCGAATTAATTCCTCTTCCTCTGTCAGCTGTGAGATAACTTCCTCGAGGAAGACGAGCGACTTTTTAAAGTTGACCTCGCCAACAGAATCGGAACCTTCCAGGATGAATGTCACGTCTGTAGCTGGAGGGCGGGAAGATGGCAGTGTGGTGATGGGAGACAGACCAGAGGGTGCAGTGGCTACTGGGGTGTTGGGGAGTTGTTGTGTGGGGTTTGTTTCCAGATGAGGAGCAGGGGAAGTGCTGGTTGTGGTCAGACGAGCTTTACCTTGTGTGGGTTTTGGTGTTAGGGGTTTTGCACCCTCAGGTTCCATCCCCAAGGTGCAGAGGTAATCTGTTAGCTCCAGGAGACTATCAGGCAACTCATCGGTGCTACTCAGCACGTACGCTCTGTTATCTGGGTTGGCCTTTGTTATATCATTTATCTGCCCCATATCTACTTCTGGACCTAGTGCCACTGTCAGGGTGGTGATGGCCTTTTTGCGGAGCATCTTCACAATGGAACGGATGGGCCGAGGGTTTGCACTGGCACTCAGAATGATTGCAACACGGCCAGCATGCTCACGTTTGTTTTTGTCATAGATGTTGATGGCTAGATACTTGACAGCCTCATCCAAGAAAGCTGCATCTCCTCCTGTGTAATGAAGCTCACGTACAGTCTTCTTAAAGAGCCACTTCTGAACCTGCAAGCATACATGAGCAAGAAAAAGAAGATCAAGCAACTTAGCATGGAATTTAACATGACTTTTTAGCTCTTGACACAAATCAACAGAATGGTTTGTGCAGCATTGAATATTTGGCCAACAATACACAATTTATTTAGTCACACATGTCCATTGTGTGTTAAACTACCTGCAGATCGTATGTTTTAACTCCAGAGTGGTAAAGAAGCACTGTGGCTCGAGTGTGAGCTGAACCCATGCGAAATCGTTCAACCACTCCCAGAATGAACTCTTTGGTTGCTTGAAATTCATTTTCAGTGAGGGCTTCTGAACCATCCAGTAAGAAAGCCAGATCCATGGCACGGTCGCATGTGCCCTCAGGCATCAAGGTAGTGAAGGGCAGAGTTGTGAAGGTCTCATAAGCGGGTGTTGATGTGGGAGTAGTGAACATGTTGAGGGAGGAACAATCTTCACAGGTCAGGGAGTTGTTGTCACAGTGACTTAAAAAGAACAACAAAAAAGAAAACAGTTTAAATTCAAATCGCAAAGCTTAAATTAACAATCTGAATGATCTGAACTGTTGATTATTCTGAGCTTTACCATATCTTGCAGTGGGCGGGATCATCATGGTTCAGGATGACCTTGTTGCCATGGGTGATTCTCTGACCCTCATGGATACACACCTGACACTGAGATGGATTTACACACCGCATGGCCACCTCATCCAAAAGTTGGCCTAAGAAAATGAAGGCAAAAATTAAAGTCCCCTACAGAAACACACACACACATAAGTTGGATTTGTGACAGCTGTATAACTAGTCTTATCACCTGGGGGGCAGTAGGCATGACAGCCTTCCACACATGTTAGTGAACAGTGGAGGGGATCTGGGTGCTGGCAGGTGACTGGACAAGCAGGGCCACATGTGTTATATCTCCACTGGCATATCTCCTCCCCTACACCAGGGATCTTAGGATTCAGCTCCTCACAGCTCATGGCTAAGGGAACAAATGAGTCAGTGGAAGTTAAATAAATTAGTTTCATGGTCAAAATGTGATTCTAAACCCAATAATAAAGTTCATGTTCAGGTGTAGAAGGTGTACCCTGACTGAGCTGTAGTGTGTTCACAAAAAAATCTTTGCACTTTAATTGCAGCTTTTTTTTTTTAAAAAAAACACTGCTTGGTCTTGACTGTTTATAAAACATGATTTACTGGTTCAGCATGGTCAAACATCCATGATGTACTTTCATAACAATCCTGAAGCAATAATTAATACTCACGACAAAGATCATTGGACCTCCAACTGATAGATACACCCATTTCTGAGCAAGCCTGTGCATAGGCTGCGATAACATCACAGAAACACATACAGTCGCCCACTGATGGGCATGAACATGCTGCTTCCACACACATCTCTACATAAGGCTCTGCATCCACCTAGAGACAAAGAGATAGATGTAAAGGAAGATAGTGTCATCTTACATCCAATGTGTGCATAACTTAACTTACCTGGCTGTTGCATTCTCTAAATAGCGGACCAGTGATCACACGACATGACTGCTCGACTGTTACCAACTTCACGATGTTGTCATTGCAAGGAGCAGGTATCTAAACAAGCAAAACATATTAATTTGTAGTTTTTATAGTTTGCTAACATTGTTTAAAATATCGTGTCTATTACTATTGTAGTTTTGCCATGTATGAAATGCAAAAGCTAACTAAATACTTCAAGAACAACAAATTTTGTACTTTTAAAACTGTACTTTTGAATAATCTTGTTCAGTCGTTTCACTAATGTGAGTTTTTAGGGTCTAGAAAATGCCGTAGCAGATCCCAATGCAACTCCAGTTAGTGACAATTGTGTCAGGAGAAAAGGTTTACCCTAATGCTTGACATTACCTGTGTTACATCTGCACAGCTGGGGATGACCTTCCAAGAATTCCCAAAGTGTGAGGCATCCACCTCCAGCTGGTTGTTGCTGCTCATCAAGTCATTGTTGACATTCCCATCAAAGTTACCGCATAAGCCACACACCCTACCCTTCACATGGTAAAATAAATGTGACACAAATTTACATATTTACTACAAAATAATGCAAATAAAGCTAAAGCAAATCAATCAGCCAAAACCAGTGTTATAACACATACCCTGTATTCAGCAGAGATGTGAATCAGGAGGCGAGTTCCTCTGTCCCAGCTCAGGGAGATGTATTTTCCGAGCAGGAGGGTGTAAAACTGGCCAGATCGGACAATCTCCACCTGTGAACTCTGTGGCACTGGCCTCTTCATCTTTACCTATATGGATGTATGTATAATTCTTAAAAATCAAATCTGAAGCATTTACAAATAATATGAAAGACACTGTGTGGATTATAGACCACTTTTTCACAAATAATAACATAAGTTTTTTAAAAAGCTGAAGAGCAGAAATTCTGATTTAAATATTTGTTTTCAATGTCGCATTCAGGGAAATAGTCCTCAGCAATAAAAACAAGTTGGTTTGATAATATTGCTGACAAATTATAATGTTTTGGAAAGAACATGTCATTTTGTGTTAATTAATCAACTCAAAATTTTTTAGTTAATCCAAATCACTGTGGGCAGAAGCAGAACACCGATTGGTATCACATAAAGAGATCACATTCATCCTGGCTTAGCCTTAAATTTGCATCCTTTGCATCCTCCTCTGGAATCAGCTCCCAGTTTAGGTACAGGAGGCAGAAACTGTCTGCCTTTAAAACAAAGTTTAAAACTCACCTTTTACTAAAGTACTTTTACTCACTGATCTTTATGATTGCTACTTATTTTCATATGTTCTTCTCTTTGATTTGTACATTTTAAATCTTCTGATCCCTCTTTTGTTTTGTTTAATGTTTTACTGCTTTTGTGTATTTCATTGATAAATCTTTAATTTCTATTCTTTTATTTTTTTTCCAATTATCTCTCTGCTTGTGCTTTTATGTCTGTCCTTTGATTTGTAATGCACTCGGGGTATCACTTATACTTGAAAAATGCTTTATAAATCATTTTTAATCTTAAGCTCTTGTGTCAAACGTCCTTTGAAAAATTCAGAAAGGTCTTTGCTTGCCTTATCTTCTTATGTATGCATAAGAAGAGTTATTCATGTTGACTTGCAAAACTAATAGTATGAAACAGGGTTACTCTCTGTTTAGTCTTGGTGCCTGTAGCTTAAAAGAGATAGTAATAAAGAAAAAAGAAAAAAAAGGCTTTTTCTGGGGAAATTTAATATGAAAAAGTCTACAAAAATATCAAAATTGGTGTAAAACAACAGCAGCAACAAAAAAAAGAAAAGAAAAGAAAAGTGTCAGGCAAATTTCTTACCTATGCAACCATATTTGTGGGATTTTTAAGTTCTTGTAAGTTGGCCAGATTGTCCATAAATTTGTGTATAACACAACTGTCTACATTCACATATGTAAATAATTATGTGCTGCACCTCTCCATGCTGCATTAAAATCGTCCCGCCTTGGTACAAGATTGTGATAGCTTTTGCACAGCGATGTCCCACGATTCCACAGGCCTCATTCTCCACCAATACTCTGAAAGTACCCTCTTCTCCATGACACATATCCTTTCGATAGAGAAAATACAAAAGCACACCAGAATATGGGTGAGTGGATAAACAGCTTACTCTGCAATCAACACTATTACTCTTTCTAGATCTTTAACTCTCATACCTGAACCAGGACATACTGGCAAAGGCCAGGGAACGAGTACTTGAGACCATCAAAAGTGATGTAATGCCCCTCCCCCACAGTGCGGCACACACCATCACAGACTTTCTCCGTGCAACGCCACTTTCTGTTCTCACACACACTGCAAAATAGGAAACATGTCTAAGAAACACACTTTGAAGTATTTTGTTTCAGAATTCAAATAGCAAAACATAATTTTACCAAGTGTTGCAGTCAACATTAATGGTTTGTCCTGTTGCATATGGCCTGTTGTTATGGTAACAGGGACACTGCTCCGGTTTAATGCAGTCTCTGCGGTGACGTACCTAAAAATCCATTCAGTAATCAATTAGATCTTTCTGTTTCAAATTCATGCTGTTTAACACACACGCAACATAACACACCACCTACTGTGCCTGGTGGACAGAGGCAGCCGGGGATGCAGGCAAGACTGACACAAGGCAGATCCAGGTTCTGGCAGGTTCGGGCACACTCCAGGCCCTTTTCTCCTGCATCACATTCTGCACGAACAAGTGGAGGAGGGCACTGAGCTGCCCGGCGCTCTGCATACACAAAATTTTTTTTTTTTTTAATACTTTCCAAAAACACAAATGTTAGGAATCATAGGTATTAACAAGCAATTTACTTGAATAAATCATCACGGTGTTATCTGACGAGCCAAGAGACATGCTGACTCAGAAATACCATGAATTTCATCAGTCATGATAATATTAAAAGTTTAACAGCTCATTTAAAAACTTAAAAATTACCTCTGGATGGTGCAAAGTCATCATCATAGAAGAGGTCAGACAGATATGAAGTCATTTCTGCGGAGCTACAACGCATGGAGCCATTCTCACAGTAGCTATCAACACAAACACAAAGTTAAAAAAAAAAAAGAAAAAAGCATTGAAGCAATAGAACAAACATGCTTTGAGGATATTTATTTCATATACAGTATATGCACAGTCACACACCAAATTGTGTTATGATCCGCATAGACGTCATTAGGTTGGTAGAGCTGTCCATCATGCAGGCAGGAGCACAGGTCAGCTGTCACACATTCTCCGGAGACGCTCAGGTATTTCCCAGCAGGACAGAAACAGCCCTCCTCACATATCCTCTCCCCGTCACAGCCAGCCTCAGCCCCAGACAAAGCACTGCACGTCCGATCACAGGCACTCCCACAGGCCTCGTAGACCTGGCCTCCGGTGCACTTAAGGTCTGATATCATCATATCAGGGCAAGATTAGTCATGCATTCATAGCTAAGCTATATTTATAACCTGTTGAAAAAAAGTACTTTCCTAAAATCTTCTTTTTTTTACACAGATTTGCAAACAAGGCCTGGTACAGTTATTTTTGGTTATCTACAGTATATTAGCTTTGCTTGTACTCTTGATTAAGAACAAATACAGATTCTTATGACTATGCCATAGTCTGTACTCACCCAAAGTGAGAGTAGGTACAGATGACCGGGGAAGTTTTTGAAGCTTTCTTCAAATGTCAATGCTCTGTTACTTTCTAGATTTTAACATTTTTAGATTTTCCACTAGCAAGCTCCACTTGTTAAGAAATTCAAAGCTAAGAAGTTGATCAACTGGTGAGGCCCTAATTAATGCAGTAGGACTTTGTCAGCTTGTAAATCATCTTACTCTTTAATCATGAGGAAGCACTCAACAACTGCAGACTCCTTTGAACAACTTGACTGCGGATCTAAATCTGATGCTAATTGGTGCCTTCAAGGGAGGCAGATGCTATGGAAAGACATCAAAGTGCTCCTAGCTTCTAGCTAAGTGTGAAGGTATATTAATAGTAAAAAGCAAAATTTGATAAAAGCATATAGTCAACTGGGATAAAAACAGGGATGGAAATATTTGTTTTGGGGTTGTGGGACAGTAGCACACAAAACATTTATTTGATACAGGGAAATATGGATTTCAGTAAAATGATCAAATTCTGGATCAAAATATCATTCAGTCAAGAAACTAATCTACAAAAAGAGTCTTGCTTCCACAAATAAACAATTATCCAAAGGTGACTATTTCCAACATCAGAAAACACAAACTATGGCTGTGAATAGTCCTCATCTAATGGACCAAGTATTAGGTCTCAAAACTATTTAATATGTTGTAGTAAGTGTTACGCTTAAAAATGAAATGAGATGCTTGTTTTACTGGTTTGTGTGTGTGATTGAATGAACAGCTGTGAATGTGTTCAGAGTGAGAGTTACCACACAATGAGGGAGACCTCCAGTTAAGTAGCACTCCTCTTGCAGAGCAGGCAGCTGCATAAGCAGCCAGAGCAGAGCAGAGACACTCCTCACCGTCCCTACACGCACACACATCGTAACGACAGAAACGTTGGAACGGACCCGGGTTCACCAGGAAGTGGCACGGGCTGAACACGTCTGACAATATCACAGCACATGCCTCTTCTGCAAAACGCACTGAAAAGTGAGAGGGGATAAGTGGTTAGTGTTTGTCACATTATGGGTGTTGCGTGATTAAGTGTATGCATTTATATAAGATACCTCTTTTAGGGTTAAGGGCACATGGATCACTCTCATGCATGTGAGTGGATTCGCAATCTCCATTGATCCTCCAGGCCTGGCCAAATGCCTGAGGACTCGCTTCAACCAATCCAGAGCCAGATAAGAAATCATCCCCTTGGTTACCATTGTAATTCCCACAGAGACCACAGGTCTGTCCCGCCCATCGTGGTCCCAGCTGGAGAATCAAAGAATACATTCCAGCTACTTGATAATATTTTCCCATGAGTACCAAAAACATCTTCAACAGACAACATTTTATTCAACCTTGAGAAGCACACGGCCTCGACCATCCCAGTCCAGACGAAGGCCGTCTCCAAACTTTACACGAACGGAAGACTGAACAGATCTCTGGATATGCAGATGGCCTGTTGAATTATGTACACAAGGAATTAACATTTAGATCCAACATTAATATTGATAAACAATTTAAACTAAAAATAACTTTGCTGAGAGAAATTATGGTTGATCCATGAAAACTGCTATATTTTTATTTAATGCAAACTAGATGTAGTTTTATGTACCATTTACAGTACGCCATGGACTGAAATATGACCATTCTACTGTGTTCTATGATAATGGTTAGGCTTTATTATAAGTACAGTTCCATATACAGTGTAATATGCATCACTGTGAAATACATTCCTTTTCCACTCATCAAAATTACTTACCATGATGCATTGGGGTCTGGATGTCCATGCTGTTGACAGAAACAACTCCTCCATGCTTCAGCTTCACTGTCATGTTCTCCAGTGAGGGCAGACTGAGTGTCACTGAGCGTGTGCACACTGCATCCTGATCATCTGCACACTGAAACAGAGAAGAACGACCAAAGTGCTTTAAATCAAATAAGGTAATTGGAATGAAAGAAATACAGTCTGGGTTATTTTCATGCGACATGTGTAAGAGAGGAACAAATTTCAAATATAATTTGCAAGAAAACCACAAACATCCTTACCTGTACATTCTCAATTATGACAGAAAAGTCATCATGCGTACAGTCCTTTGCCAGCAGATACTGACACTGGCCAGTGAAGGTGAAAAATTTGTTGTCAAAACTCTTGAAGTGGGACTGGCCAACAACCAAGCACTCACCTATACACAGACAGCAAGGGGGCCAAAGATTAGCAGGTCAAGATATTAATTCCAAGTAGAACAGGTTATTACTAATGGACAGCTGGTCAGCTATCTCACCTGGGCAGCCTTCGTTGGTACATTCCCAGGATCCATGACGGCACACACTACAGACAAGAGGTAATTTGATAGTAGAAGGAATTAAGATGTCTGACTGTGTATATCGTCATGCATATTTGTACATGCATTTCCCCCTCTTACCATGTGTTGCAGTCCTGAGAGATTGTAGATCCTGGAGGGAAATGTCGTCCCATATGTGTGCAGGAGCATTCAGACACCTCCACACAGCGATTACCATCTAAAACCTTCCCAACTGAAACACATATACATGCTGTGTTACTACTATCAGCATTATAACTGAGGGAAGAGTTGGATATATGAGTTGAGTGCTTACCAGGGCATGTACAACCATCCACACACTCTTCCTTGCAGACCTCTTGTATGTTAAGGCTATGGCAGGTTGTAGAACAGGACTTGGTGCATTCACTGTATTGCATCCCAATTGGACACTTGGGGACTGGACATTTAAAAAAAATACATTCACTGTCAGTTTTACTTCATGACCTTTTACTGCCTTTTAGGGTCGGAAAAACTTACAGCACTGGCTCTCCTCCAGCCAGCCATGCAGAAGTATCCCATGAGCATGACATGTGCGAGCATACTCCAACAGCATTGGACAGTAACAGTCTTCTACATCCTTCTGGTCACAGTGGCAGGCCTCTGCCTGACACAATGCCAGGAATGCATCAGGAGAGACCAGGTGGGCACAGTGGAGAAACACGCTGGAGGTCTGCAACACGCTGCAGCTGGACAGAACCTGAACACAAACATACATTCAAGATTAAGTTGTTTGGGTTAGATAAAGTGGAATATGAAATTAAATGAAAAATTCTGAAGTGAATCCTTGAAGTGAAATAATAATGTTCCAGTATGTTTTTAAAATCATTATTATAAATCATTAATAATCAACTAATATATAATAGTTCTTGTTCTGCAGGGAAATGGTTGTTGACAAATAGGAAAAAAATGTCAAACGAATTTAGAAGGTCTTTACTGTGGCTTAAACACAGGTTTTTCATATTGTATCAGCTCAATTAGTGAGTAAAAGTAGAATAATAGACAGACATGTTGGTTTGAAGTTAACAAAGACTGTTAATAGTATCATCATGATGGAAACATTTTTTTTGACTAATTGAATATCATGAAGTGTAGAAATAATTAGTACTGATGATACATAAATCATACTCAAACATATCTGTAAAGATATCTTTTGTTCTTCAATTTAGTCATTTTTATTTTGTGATTGCTGCCCTTTAGTACACCAACAAAGCACCATTTCTTTCTTCACCATCATTGACACCAGCACTAAAACGGGAAATGTTATGAAGGAAAATGCTGAAGTAATCTAATTTTTTCATGCTGACATGATTTTGCTCAGACAGACGCCTTTCTGTGGTACAAACTGTTTTCACTGAACTGATGAACTTTTTTTTCTTAATATCTGCCCACCCACAAAGTCTTCTCTTGTTACAGATCTGCACCCACACCTGTCAGAAAAATCTTACCAGCTGGTCTTTTTTTTTTTTTCTTTTATTAAAGAGATACTGGGCTCACTTCTCCTCACTTAATCTTTATATTCTGTATTAAGAAGCCCGTGTAAAAACAACTAAACAAATCAAAACTAAAATATCCACCTTTTTTAAAAAATATATGAGGCAAAAGTTGGAGGTAAAATTTTATTTTGGGTTTACAAAGTAGTTTATACTTTGGTTAAATGAAATTGACGCTATGGCCCTGATTCCAAATAGTGAGCGCAAAAAAATTTGCCCTGCAAATAATTTTCGCCTGTTGTGTTTCCATGATTTGCTGATGATCTACTAAGATTGATTACGCAAGTGATAACGGGCGCAAACAGCCTTATTTAAATGAGGATTTAGCATGCGCAAATGATTCGCTATGTAGAAGGAGAGCAAGACAGTCGCAAACGGAAAAGAAATGGAGATGGAAATATTAGTAGAAGAGGCAAATAGAAATATGGCAAAGACATATTAATTTGACCAGGACTGCAGTATGGGAGGATATTTGCCAAAAAGTAAAACTACTCGTAAAAACAAGAAGAACATTAGATGAGGTTAAGAGATGGCAAGATATTTGATGAAGAAGAAAAAAAAACACATTAACACAAAAATAATAAAACCTTGCCAAATAAGACAGGTGTGGAGCCGAAAGAAGAGATTTCTCTGACCAATATTGAGCAGCAGGTGCAGCACACTTTCTGCGAGGAGCAGATAATACCGGGGTATGACAGCTTGAGCCGGTTGTCGAAAAGGTATGAGCACAAACAGAAACATGTTCTGTTAATGACATCATAGTTGTAATAATAAATATGAACGCGCCTCCTTTTGACAGCGTTTGTCTAAACAATAGTTGTGATTTAACATTCACACAAAATATCCGTTTATATGTGGGCTAATGATTTTGTTCCAGAAGTTCAGTCATTGCCCACGATTGGCCATGAGAAAATATTCTGAATCAGACTGATGCTCGTCTGCAATCCTGCAGCATTTGATCATTGCTTCACATCCAGCTGCAGCGGCTTGTGCGCCTATATGAGCCAGTTTACGCCTGCCTTTCAGAAGCGCTAAATATAGGCGCAAAAAAACCCAGCGCAATCAGTTCCATATTTAGTAAATCATATCCACTCCCAGTATTTTGCGCTTTCTGGCAGAAACACCCAAATTGCATATCCATTCAAGACAAAAGTGCAAAATGCATTGCGGCGCTATTGTAACCGTTTTGTGGGTGCATTCCTCTTTGCGACAGGTTGATAAATCAGTTGCAGTAAGTTTTTTCGCCAATTATCAGGTTTGTGCCTGTTTTGAGAGGCACAATCCTTTGATAAATCAGGGCCTATGTGCCATTACAGGAGACTGAGGTTGATTTCAGCACATAAACATCCTTAGACACGAAGCAAAGATGCAAGAAGATTTTCAAGATAAAATCTGAGTAAAAGTAATTAGACATTCTCCATTAAAATCCTGTTGTAGTACATGGTCTTTGTTTTTTACACACAATCCTAAGTCCACCTATTTCATTATTGCCTACTATTGACTTAGTTTAAATTACATTATCAGCTAAATTTAAAAAAATAATTGTGACTAATAATGCCAAACTATAGAGATATAGCATACTTCAGGAAGTGTCAGAAGTGCTAGGTAAGTAAAACAGTTGAAGGGTTTCTGCACGGTAAAATGGCCTTTTAAATTGGGTGGTTCCATTTGTGCTTTTTGTTGATGTTTCCTTTTTAAACAAAAGCTCCAACAATGCGAAGAAAAAATAGTAGCCTATACATACAAAATATAATGACATGCTTATACATGTTAAAATGTGTATGTGTGTGTGTGTTAATTGCCCTCTTACTGCTGCAGTCCCTTTGGTGCTGTTACACGACTGGGAGGGATTTGAGACACGTTGACAAGCCTGATCAGCTCCCTTCATTGCCCATGAATTTGCAAAATCATAACTGTCCTCTGTTAGGAATCCTGAAAGCACACACACAGACAAATGAGTTGACAGATTTCCCCTTAATCTCATCCTACCACGACAGTCTTTTGCTTTCTTTTACCTTGTTATCTTTTCCTGTACTGAGCTGCTACTCTTCCTGTTGCTGAGTGCTTGTGAGTCAAACATTTCCTTTGATTCCAGTAATATTGAACTCTCTTGTTTCACTCTTAAACTTTCACATACCCCCACATGAATCCACACAGTTACAGCCTGTTAAACATAACCTATCAAATGCACGTACCCTCCTGAGCTGTATATTCATCAGTTGAAACAGTATTGAAGTTGCCGCAAAGGCCGCAGGTACGGTTGGCATGGTGTTTGGTCAGTGTCAAGGCGATGTTAGCTGCACTATCAATGGTAACAGAGAAGCCAAACTCTTCACTCCACAGCTTATAAAAACCAAGCTCTGAGCCCGCAAACACAGCATGAGATGCATAGGGTAGAGATAGCCTGCAAAAAAAGAAGACAAGCTTCTTAATAACCAGTGTACACATACTTGATTACATGTACAATCTTATTGTTGTATTAGTTTACCTTTTTTCTCCTTGTGAGAGCCGTCCATCTACAGACAGGTGCAACTCAAAGACGTCCCCCAGAAATAATGTGACTCCAATTCTTTTGCCGCTTTGAAAGTCGCCTGTAAAAAGTAGTTTTACAACACTGATACTTCTACAAACAAATGAGACTGAAGTTTGAACATGAATATTATATCCACATGTAGCAAATTCACTATCATCTAACTGTCTCTTATCTAATATTCTGCTTCAAGTACATTGTTTTAGAACATATGCCGACAGCTACATACATACATAAAAAACATTACACTTTATCCAACTCTGGCTCTTTATTGAATATTCTGCATGTGACTCACCCAACAGTGTAAAGGAGCGATGGTTGCAGTCCCCAGCCAGAAGATAGCTGCAGTCTCCAGGAAACTCATATAAAACTCCATCAAATGTGTGAACATGATGTCGTCCAAACAGACTGCATCTGCCTGTCATGCCTGCTACGCAAGCTGGGTACACAAGGAATAAACCAATAGCCACATATGTGTGAAAGTAAGATTAGAGAGATATTATATGAGATGTTTACATGTTAATAACCGGGAAGAGTGAGAAAGAAAAATAAATTTAGTATTCCTTGATAAGAAACTCACCTGTTAAATGCAGGAAGACACAAATTTCTCGCAAATACCTCTTCATATCCACCTAAAAACAAAAACAGAATCTGTTGTCCAATGTCTGCTTTAACTTAAATTGATATCACTATGTGCAGTCTAGTTTACAAAAAAAAAAAAACCTTCATTAAGTGCTCCAAAATCAAGATTGTCCTACCTCCATGGCTCCAAACTCCAGAAAAAGGTAAAAATTATTTAAAATTCTCTGAAAATGTACATCTAGACCTTACATAGTCAGCACATTATGGGATAAAGTGATGACAGAACATTGAAAGTCTTCATGTGGACACAAAGAACTGCAAACAACCTAGAGTCTCTATTTTATAACCCAGCCCATACCCCTGTCAAGCACTCACTAAAAGACCACTCCCCTCACCAGGTTATGTCAAGAAGCACAGAGTATCATTCTGTCCACAACTGGGTGCTTGCAGACTGACACCATCAAACACACTCAGCAGGACAATGCCAGGATATGCCTACTGATCGCCGGGCTGAGTGATTAGTCTACACAGAAGCATCTGTATCAGCGCCAACCCAAACAACTCTTGTGGAAAACACACTTACCAGCAATACCTCACGCAATAACACATGGACAAATGGTGCCACATGGACAAACACATGACTTGGCTGTGCCAAAATTTCACACACACATACTGGGAAAGAATACAGATCAACACTCTCAGGTGAAAAATTGTGATTATCCGGAAGACAGACAAAGAAAGAGGAAAAAATAACATTCATTATCTGTGTCACAATGTTACAAATGTAAATAGTGTTTTGCATCTGTAATCACTGAAAAATCTACGTCTGTTCAATTCTACGTCAATCCAGTTCTACAGTTTACTAAACTGAGTTTGTTTGAATCCTAATCCATACCTCATTCATTTATTCTACAAAAGTGAACAAGATAGATTCAATTAATTATTTACATACTTCTGGTCAAATAAGCAAGTACTTGTGACCATAGTTTTCCGTCAACCATATAAATTGGAGTAATGATTTCCATGGTGTTTACGGGTCATCGTCATGCATCTGCAATTGATTTGTTTGAACAGGCCACGCTTCACTGATTATCAGACGAAATAACTAAAGATAACGGATAGGTTGAACAGAACATTAAAATAGAATAATCACGTTAGTGCCGCTTTCATAATTGGTGTCATGAATGTTGCAATAGCTAACTCAATTTCTAATAATCAATAATGGCTGCAACTGTATCTTAGCAGGAGAAAAAGTTAGGATTTCTGATATGCAATCTATTTTCTGGTCAATTCAGTTTGCTAACATCCATAAGCAAAGTAGGTTTAAAAATGACTCATTAACCACAAGCAAACGTGAGGGTGTCATATGAGAACAGCTGTTTATCAAATATTATGTTTATATATGCTCCTACTGCTTAGAGGGTCTGCAACATTATTTTTTCTTTCTAGAACTACAGCAAGGTTGGATTTCTCTAACGCTGTTCTATTATGCAGGAATTAGCAACAATTAATTAACCAATATAACAATTAGGCAAAAGTTCTAAACGTGCCTTGCTAAAAAAGAAAAAAAGTGCTTTAATTGGTGATGTACAATGCAACAGGACTGTTGAGAAAGTTTGAAGTTGACAACAAAATACAGTGCCTGAAGGTAGAAAAAATAACCACAAGGATCACATTACAAACTGTAAAACCGATCATTCTATTTATCTATTTATTGTATATTCGTGGGCTGAAAATGTGTGCAGAAGCCTGCTCGTGCAACGTGTTCATTCATGTATAGTATATTAAATTCGTGCACGCGCGTTTCTTATTCTGGGGGAATGACGTAATCACACGGGCCACAGTGCTGCAGGAACTTGCAACCGACAAGCC
Organism: Atherinosoma microstoma; assembly: GCA_037177055.1. NCBI lineage: Eukaryota > Metazoa > Chordata > Actinopteri > Atheriniformes > Atherinidae > Atherinosoma > Atherinosoma microstoma. The sequence continues at coordinate 24,346,006 of JBBBVU010000010.1, forward strand.
AACAGCAAGATGCTGTTCGTTACATTGTTGAACCACATCGCAAAATAGAGACGCAGGCTGCAATTTGAAAAAAAAAAAGAGGGGGGTGGGGGGGAACTTTTCAAAAAATCTCAACATCACTCAAAAGTGTCCCACATTACCCGAATTACTAGTGGACCATCAGCAGCTGAAAAAATTTTCTAATGCGAAAAAAAGAAACAATTTAGAGATTTCAGTTTATGGAATAAGAGAGAAGAAAAAGACTTCGGCTTTGCAGCCGTGTGGGGGCGGACCGCAACAGGCGCGCACTGCACGACGTGACACAGCGCCAGCGCGACGGCAAATAACCTCGATCTGCACACCGACTTGTTTAGAAGAAGTGCTTCTCTATTCTGCCGTCGCTTTGATTTGAGGAAACCTGCAGAAGTGAGATCTCCAGCGCAAACACCGCCATGGCTGCCCTGTCGGGAGGAGAGATGTGTATCAAATATCTGATGTTTGCCTTCAACCTTGTGTTCTGGGTGAGTGGGAGACGACAAAAAAATCTCCATGCGCATATGCATCCTGTCTGTGTTTTATTTTGTACGTGTGTTTCTGGATCGGTTGTGGGCTTTTCGTGCGTGCGCATTCGTGTGAGCGAGCGCAGGTTACTATAGCCCACAATGAATGAAATGATATGGTGTCCCAGATGCAGTCGTGCCGAGCGCTCGCGGAGTGGCTCGGTGACTTATCACAGTGTATTGTAAGCTACGATGTGAGTGATTTATGGCACAAAACACAGTGTCCTAATGTTTGTGGAGCGGTCTGGAGATTAATCCCCAGTGGCCAAGTGACCCAGTTCCGCTGTGCAGACTATACTCCGGAGTTTGCGCGCATGGCATTTTAATAATTGCTATGAGGAAGCGGGGGCGCTTTATTGTGCCGGAAAATCTGGCTGGTATAGTATTAATTAAGACTTTTGCTCCGTTAAGAGTTGCTAATTACACTCTGTGCGTGCGTGTGCATGAATTGTGGGTATCACATATACGGTAACTGTGTCTTACTAAGCCTGCAGGGTGTGCCATTTGTGTATAATGTGTATGCATGTGTGGTTTCAGAGGGATGTTTTGCCCTTTTATGAACATTTCTAATTTGTCCAGCTATATATAGATAATAAGGCAATCATTACAGACCAGACAGGGGTTTTCCCACTGAGTGTGTGTGTGTGTGTGTGTATTGTGGGCAAAACATTCTTCCAAAAATATAAATAAAAAATGAACAAGAATTCACTGAACGTTTTTGTACAAAACGCCCAACTGTGCATGTTAGAAAATCAATAAAGCAATCAGTCTATCAACAGGCTTTCCTGTCAATACATAAGCAAGCCAACTCAAACTAATCATTCAGTGCAGTAAGTGCAGATGCTTGCTTCAGAAGGTTAACAGCTGTTTGTTAATCACATGCTATATATACAGTATCTGATCATAGCACAGATTCAACACAAAAAGTGCCCTTTTTGCAGCTTCATGGTGGTTTACCAAGAGCAAGAATTCCACGCTAGACTGCAACCTTTCAGAGTGGCTCTCAAAGTTAAAAATTTACCGGCCTCTTTATGCTGACAGGGCCGTGTAAGTGCCTGTGTAGAGACATTTCACTGTGAAAAACAGTACACAGACATTTTCAAGTCTAAAAGAATATGAAAGGCTATTTTGTTTACTGATTTAAAAAAAGATGTTGCAGAACATAACACACACTCAGCTGCAGTGTGTTGATGGATGTATCTGCTACTTTGTATCAATGCAAATGTTGAACAAATATCTCTCTGGCCTATCATCTGTCTCAGAGTCAAAAAGCATTAAGGGTAATTTTCAGTGCATTTAATTCAATGTGCAAAGACCATGGACGGATCTAATTATAGGCTGAATAAATGGAAACAGGACGATTGGTTTTAACACTTTCAATGGGTAGTTGTGAGCTCAGAACAGATATTTAACCCATTCAAGAGTAGACACTGCTGTGGGTAAATATTTGTATACCAGTACTGCAGAGACATTCTTGGACTGAAAGCTGAACAGAAAGAAACTGCAAGGATGAGAAGGATTCCAGATGGGTCCTGTCACTGCAGATTTGAGGGGCGCCGCTTACTGTTGTCAGTGTTGTTAGCTGGCATTTGAAGGCTGGCAAATGTGAGATGTGCAGAGAGAATTCGGAGAGAGCAGATGTATGAGAATCATTCCCTTTGATTGAACTTGAAATAACCAGAGTATCATTTAGTGCTAATTGCAGCACTGCTATACTGTATATGTAAATATGTTTTTCTGTTTTAGCTTGCAGGCACAGCTGTATTTGCAATAGGTCTGTGGCTGAGATTAGACCCGACAACCAAAGGCCTGTTTGAAGGATCAGATTCTCCATTTGTGCTGTATGCAGGTAAGATGTGCTCAGCTCACAAAGCTGAATCTTTTGTCATTTAAGCAAAGTATTGATGATTTGGGCTATCTATTTTTGTATGTGTTATACTGTGTGTGTGTGTGTGTGTAGGTGTATACATGCTGATTGGAGCTGGAGCGCTCATGATGGTGGTGGGCTTTCTGGGATGTTGTGGTGCAATTCAGGAGTCACCCTGTATGCTGGGAATGGTTTGTACTACTTTTTATTCTTTATTTATCTCACACTAATATACTATTAACATATTACATATTCCCTAAGAAACATAAAATTGTATTTATATATATATATATATATATATATATATATATATATGTGTGTGTGTGTGTGTGTGTGTGTATTTGTTTTTATTTGTTTATTTCTTCCCTCCAC
>JBBBVU010000010.1:24348883-24359258 GCA_037177055.1 Atherinosoma microstoma
CTCTCTTCTCTGCTCTCCACCTAAGTGTTCTACAGGTGTGTGTGTGTGTGTGTTTATTTTTATTTGTTTAGTGATGTTATCCAGCAGCACTTGCTGTCAACTTTAGTGTGGATTTACTATTTGAATTTGAGATGTTGGTCTCTTATTGTTTACTGAAAAGCCCCAAGGCCACAAAGACTAGCTAGATTTCTCTGTGCTTGCTCCCTCCATCCTGCCCTGTCTGGCCATAATCTGCTTGCACTAAATCTCTCTGGAGGAGGGGCCAATGAAAACTGGGCTGGCTACACTCAACTGACCTTGCATGTTAACACATGCGCACAAAAGACAGGCACACAAGCATGCACAGAAGCAAATAATCAGCTAGGTTTAATTTTGTTTTTTTGCAGTTTTTCTTCTTCCTACTGATCTTATTTGCCATTGAGGTAGCAGCTGGAATCTGGGTGTTCTCAAACCAAAGCAAGGTAGGATCATTTGTGAACATAATGTTACAACGTTAAGAAATGTTGAATATTGGTGCCACATATGAAAAAGGATTTTCTCCCGGTTTGCTGCTTTGTTGTAGATTGTGGATGACTTTACAAAGATATACATGCAGACTTACAACGACTTTAAGACAACAGGAGATGAACGCCTCAAACAAATGCTGCAGTTGATTCAAGATAAGGTAACTCTCTTACATTTCTGCTTCCATCTCATTTTAAAGACCCAAATATTGTCCAACATAAGTTTGTCAAATAGTATTTTCAAGCAAACTGAATGCATTTCCAAGTGATTTACTGTTTTTTTTTCTTTTATAATTCCCCACTATTATTTGTTACGTCTATGACAACAAAGAAAAAGTTTTGCATTTGTTTTAGATACTTACTGTCTTTTAGGGAGAGTTGGTTGAGAATAGAAACACTGTACTGTATGTGAAGTGTGGAGCTAGAACTCCTAGGTAATTTGCATAACTTTGCATGCATCCAACATGTCTTTATTTCGACTTGCCTGGCAACTTCGATGGGACAACAAGACTTTGGAAACCGAAGATCAAGCCAATGTGTTGAAATATTTCTTTGAAGCAACAAATGAGATTTACTTTCCCTTTTGTAAGTGATCATGTTCCATTAAACTGTTTCTCTCTCTACTTTTAGTTGAACTGTTGTGGTCCAGACGGTAGTGCAGTCGAAACGGCTAAAGACACTTGTCCCCGTGGAGAGCCCCTTGAGCAGCTCATTATTAAGGTACAGTCATGTATGGATTAAATGCCTACACAGCCAGGTAATTTAGTCATGACATGGGAAGAGATAAATAATATTTTAGCATACAATAAACAAAAATATCTAACAGATGACAGACATGTGTGATCTGTGTGAAAGCCTAGCATTTATTCTTAGTTTTATGACTCGTGTTTATCCCTTGTCTTCCCTTCAGACTAATTTCCTCAGTCTCCTTGCACTGTTACTATGGTAACAGTAGTTTACTGGAGGCTGCATGCTCTCAGAAAGTCTGTAATATGTGTTATATCACAACAAACGTTAATAGCTGGAAGAAAGCTAAAGGAGTCATGCTTATCTGTTTCAGAGCTGTCCTGATGCCATCGATGAGGGGTTTAACTCCACGTTACATATCATCGGAGGACTAGGCATCACTGTTGGGATAGTTATGGTGAGTGGAAGAGGCCTGCTTTCCTGGGGGATGAACACAGTGTAACTATGAGCTAATTCAAACACAAGTATCATAATTTTCTCTTACAGGTGTTGGGGATGATCTTTACCATGCTCCTGTGCTGCGCCATAAGGAAGTCTCGGGAGGTGGTGTGAAACCCACCTCAAGTCCTTGTTAATGTTGCATGATGTCATTCCCAGAGTCACATGACTCCACTGCCAATAGAAACACTGCTTGTTTAAGAGGGGTAACCTAAACTACACAGATATTTCTGAATATACATCATTATAATACATCAGTTCTGTGTTGCTGACATAGATGTGATGTGGTTAATAAACCCAATTATAGAATGGGTGTAATCTGGGCTTGAGTGGCGGTGTAGTACAGATTTGTGTAATATTGTGGTAATTTGACTGAAACCTGTGTCTGTGAGCTGCTAATTATCAAAGCAAAACAACATACTGTTGTAAACTGATCACATTTCAATAACAGTCACTTGAAATCCTCCACAAGCGGAAGCACACAGTCATGGTCCAGGGATTAAAAAAAAAAAAAACAGCACCACGTCAGCGCAACACAGCAGTGCTTAAGATTCTTTTGAGTTACAATAACACAAGTCATGGTGGCAAATAGCCTAATGAATGCCAAGTTATGAACTAAGTAACTGTGGTTTAACCCAGCTCGATGTTAGAGTAGCATCACGGTTCCAACAATGACCCTTTTTCTGCCCATCTCCTTGTTTGAAACGCCTTTTAATTTTTTTTTTTCTTAAAATTTTGTAAATGTCTTCTTTTTCTATTTGTAAGATTTCTAATGTTTGGTGTTTATATGGTACATGCAGTTTGATGTATTTTGTAATGTCCTTTTCATTTGAGTGGGTTGATTTATACCATAAGCTCAATGTTTCACAAAGGTAAAAGTTGACAACAAGAGCCAAATAAACTAAACTATATTAAGTGAGGATATTGTGTGTCTTGAAATCTTGCAAATGCGTTCTAAGAGTCAAACTGGCTGTAAAGCTTGGCTTGTTTTCAAGTTATTTAGTAATATTTATTAACTACAAAAAATGTTTGTACCAGATGACTCACTTTGTATACACTATAAGATGGCACACAAGGGTAAGAAGGATGTGAGTGTCTTAATTAAACTCACAACCCCCTGGGTTTGTTTTCTCACTGTAGAATGGAAAGAAAATATTATGTAAACTCCCCCATCTCTGATATCACCGATTATCAACTGTGACTCATACCAAGCATAAACATAGCCGAGGGTCGCCTTTGTTTCTGAGTCACTTTGTCACAATTAATTCATGGAAAATTTGTGTTCAAGATTAAGGACATGCTAGTTCCAGTAAACACTGCTGTGCGTATGTTTGCAAGTCTTGTTAATGTCTAAATGACTCACCCCCCCCCCCCCCAAAAAAAAGAGTGAAAATAGTGTTTGTGTTCCTCTGATTACAGCACAAGGAAGCTCACTATGATTTGCTCGTTGACAGTTAAGCGTTACCCTCCCAAATGCCTCACCCACACTATGCAGATAAGGTTGATTATAAAAACGGAGTGTGAATATTTGTATGGCGATGTGTCCATCTTGTTATGTGTATGTGCTTTTTATGTAACTGAAAGTGCAGCAGCCAAGGGAAAAGGGCAGGAAATCAAAGATAAGGAACAGAAATTCTGGGGGGAAAAAAATACAACCAGGATGAGAAGAGGAAGTAGACCAACGTCAGCATTTACTTGCTACAAAAATCTAAATCATTTAATAACGGAACATTCTGTACAAAACAAGAGATTAACAGGGAGTTGTTTTATGTTTTATTGCCCAACTTTGTCAGGATGGTGCAAAACCTCTTAAGCATTTTATCTGCCTATAAACTAACACAAAATACTCTCATTAAATATAATTTATCTAAGCAAAAGTGAAAAACACTTCAAATATAACTATCGGAGAGGAACAGACAAAGTAATACAAATCATACAAATACTGCTGTAACGACCAGCATTACAGTGCAAATTATTTCCTTCAAACTTTGAGTAGTTTCCTTAGCACTGAGAGAAAATGTTTATTGCTGCTCTGATCGTAATGCAACACAATCTCAGCCTTCAGCTTCATCCTCTGCACCCTCAAAGGAAGAGTTTGCGAGTCTGTGTGATTGTGCGTTTATGGCAGTGTGAATATGGAGCACAGTGTCTACCCGCAGGAGACTTGTGACACACTGCAGCACAGCCAGTAGCAGCTTATGTTTACCAGACACAGATTCAAGGCCCAAGTCCAACAGAAAAACGTTTGATGGCATATCATCCTTTCTTAAACAATTTGAGCTTAGTTTACAATCCTCCGGGCGACACTCAGTCTGCATGGGGCCTGAGTTGTGTGCTTGTTTAAGTACAAGATTGAAAGGCTGGGAATGATTTGAAATAAAAGTCATGACCCTGGTTTGAGTCTGCAGGAAAAGTTTTGAACTGTGAGAGTAAATCTGTCGTGGTACGCTCAATAGGGCATTTGCCAAGAGCTGGGAAACATGAATGCCTTTTTTTGTTTCATCAGAAGCTGAGCAACTGTGGGCATGTTGAAAGAGGGCGTGGTGCAAGAGAAACTCAAATGTCCCACCTGCAGGGATTACACAACCTGGCTCTACCACACGCTTCTGAAGGGGGAGCATACTAGAGGATCCACATGAGGTGCCGTCAGTCAGATTATCCCCGTGTAAAGATGTGGACTTATGCGGCTGCAAGGGTCTTTTTGATGCTGCGTTTTCAGGCATAGGCACGGACTCCCAAGTTGTAAGCAGCATGCGAATGGCATCTTGAAATGCACAAGCGTACTGGTCAGTTTGCCCTTCCCCTGGGGCACAAATCACCAGACTGCAGGGTTTAGCTATAGCTTTTTCTTCTGAATCACAGAAAGCCACATGAACATACCTGTGAAAGAGAAAGAGATGACTTGTAAGCATGGAGTGTGATCAAAAACAAAAAAAATACTCGTAATTCAAGCCCTGTGAATTATAGGTGTTACATGTACAATCTACACTTTAAACTTTGTATGGATTTATGAGAAAAACAGACATATCTGCATACCTGTGGGCTCCGAGAAGTATTGGTTGACAAAAACTGAGCGTAGCAACATGCTCCGGTTGAATCTCCCAACAGTCTGAAACAGGTGTGGTGCCACTTAAATTGGCAAAGAGAGAAAGGTCTTCTTCACTGACACACTCCACAAGACACATCTCAGCCTGTGTGGCCAAAGCCAGAACAGCAGCTGACTGTTTAACTGCAGACAGAAGCACGGAGATACCAAAACTCTGCAGCTTTGCAATGATGCACTCTAGAGACCTTTCCAACCAGGAACTAAAGTGCACAATACTTCTCTCCTCCATCACTTCATCTGTGCAACCCAACTCAAGCACATCGCCTTGACTGAGCAACTTTGGCTGCAGGTACTCTGTGAAAACTACAGCTTTGACCGGTTGTTTGCTGATTTGGCATGGCGTCGCAAAGTCTCTGTGAATTACCTGCCCTTCAATCAAACGTGAACAGTTTACAGGGAAACCTGAAACAGGCGTATGCAGTGCCGGGAAGTTGTCATCCAAAAACCGAAGTGAGACACAAGTTGGGCCATTTTTAAACTTCCAGTGACTGAGCAGTTCACATGTGAGGTCACTAATAAAGTCACAGTGCACATGACTAAGACGTGTGTGGAAAAACGATGATAGAAATCTTTGAACAAACTGACAATTTGCACAATGTGGCGATTGTGTTTTTGGAGTGAACTCCTCCAGTGAAACACATAATCCATAAGAAGCCACATACGCAGCTATGAGATCATCCAACTCTGTCAACGCAAATGCTAGCAGCTTGTCAGCTATGTGCCTGGCAGTGGCAGCTTCTGCTGCCTCTATAGTGTCATAAGAGTGAGACGCATTGGGCTCCTTGCTGGCTGCTAAATGAATCATTCGCAGTAGTGACGCCAGCAGTAGAATAAAAGTCTTGGATCCATCACCTGTTACTGTGCTGTGCTTCCAGACACACTCCACTACCATCCTAAAATGAGGAACACACAAATATAATATCATCAATATCATGAAAGGAGAAAATTAGAGAAGTTAATGTTTTAATGCTAACCTGGCCAGTGGATGCTCCAGATTTAGTGCTGTGAGGATGCGGGTCCCACTGCGGCTCAACATCGCCTGTCCCGTGTCTCGGGTGAACAGCACCTGTCCTCCCTCAGGCCCAAAACTGCGAATGACTACTGCTTCCAGGGAACACACTGTCTGCAGGACATGTTTGAGGTGGAGGTGCTCTAATGGCATCATCTTCTCACCCTGAAATTGAGAAGAGGCAAAGTTTCTTTCTTTTTTTTTTACAAACTGGATTTTCATTTTTAAAACAGGAGTCAACTTAGCACATCTCGCTCCTCAGCATAACATCGCAGTGTGTACATCATCATGAGGACAAGCTTTTGTTGCCTGCAGTTCAGGGTTAGAATTGTACTGAATCTATGACGGTGTCTGTCCTAAGCTCCCAAAGAGACAAATCTGGCTATAACATGGGCCTTCACAAGCAAAGGAGATATACAGTGTTAGGCTAGGGACATGATTTAATTAAGGGATTTGGGACTTCCTGGCTGGCATTTGACCTGGCAGCTTTGATAAGAAATTACAGGACAAGACTCTGGGTGTGGCTGAATACTACCTAAGGCAGACAGTCACTAATATTGACGCAAGGATAGATGTTAAAGATATTTAAAAATAACTTGTGACGTGTAGGTTAATCACAGAAAATGTTTTGTTTGTTTTTTGTTTTCTTTAACTGATCAAAGTATGTAGACTTTTTCTATGTTTAATACAAAATTTGACAATAATAGGAACACAATTATGGAATTTTCTGACATTTTACAGTAATATCTTTCAAAGAAAAAAATATAATCAATCTTCCTTTGTCAATCATTTACGCTTTAAGGTAAAAGACATCGCAGCATTGTATTTATTCAACGAAAATAATCATGATAGAAGTATTAAAGAATGATCTTGCAACAGCGACAGTTACAAGGAGTTTACGGCAATTCGGCTGAATTATGGTTTCTTATTCAATAAACGTGTGTTTCACAGTCAGTATAATCACATCCTGCATGACGTTTTTCCTCTGTCAATACAGTCTTACTGGACTCACTAATGAGGCGGAATATCAAACTCGATTATTCTTTTGACATGATCCTACAAACACCTGAAGCGCTGAACAGCAGCATGTGCTAGCGCTACGAATGTGTTCAACTAAACGGCGGTTCAAGAAAACTTCTCATAAGAAAACCGTGCAAATGACTTAAACACATACCAGAGAATCTCAATAAAAGGCAAATATCTCGTCCCTCAAGATAAAAATAGGACTCACGACGAATCCAACTGGAACGCTGTCGTGTGTCGCCTAGAAACAAGACTTCTTCTGTGGGGGACGAAAATCAACTCAGAGCCGATTGTTGCCACCTAGCGTTTAAACGGTGAGCTGTTTTTTTTTAAATTTATCTTTACACCAAACATAACTTTTGGACGTCAAAGCAGTGTCGTTTAAACAGTCATTTTAAACATATATTCATGTTGAAAATAAACAAAATGTTTCTTATTTATTAATTCAATTCATTCATGTTTATTGTCTGGTCATGGTGACTTATTTCCTTTTAGGAACATAAAACGTTTTCATTCATCGTTCATGTTTTGCCATTAGACTGAAAATGATATTTTCATTAAAAAAAACCTCAAGATGTCACATTTCTCATTGAGTTTAGAACTAAAAGTTATAACATCCAATTCTTAATTTTTTTGTTAATCTCTGGATAACACATGTACAGTGTAGGAGTGTAATCATATCTTTTTTTATTGTATTAAAAAATTGTCCTCATGATTCCCATGTCAAAATGATCTTTAAATGTCCTGTTTTCTCAATAAATAAAGTTTTATTAAATACAGATAGAAACATCAGAATGAATTAGATGAATTATGTGCATGAACTGTCCTGTCTACAGCGTCTAATACCACACTGAAACAAGTAAAAAAAAAAGTAATAATTGTATCATAAGATAATAAAATGCACAGAGTGTATTCATATATGTATATATCACAAACATATATTATGTTGAGCTGATCCATCTGCCCCATCCCATCCCCCCAGCCCCTCTGTTTCCCTCCTTCTGTACTATACCACTGGAACCTCAAGGTGAACTGGGCGGGGCCAGAACCTGATCTCTGTGTTGCTGCAGAAACCACATCCTAAGTTTCTAAATCAGGCAACAACATCTATACATAGACAATATGAGACAGGTCTGCAACTACTGCCAGATGTAGAGATGCTCGCACACACACACACACACACACACAGAGCTGTCCATTCTGAATATAAATGTCCTCTGCTGCTGAACTCTCAGTATGCTAACGAGCTTTTAAAAAGCCATGTCACTACACTAATGAATATGCATCAGTGGCCTGGTGAGGGTGACCTGTAAAGATGGGACAGAGGTCTCGAGAGGTGGGGCGTCAGGCATAAGGACCACAGCTCCCACGAGACCTGAATGGACAGAAAAGAACATATTCGCCCCAATACATAACTCTGACAAACACACACACAGAGACATACACACACCTCCGCCAACCCCAACTCTTGCCCCACCCTCGTCTTTGTTTTCTCTTGATCCAGCGTTCACATACTGTTGTTCTTGAAGTCTGAAGACTGGTGAGACTTAAAAACCAAAGGGCAGTGAGCTGATACTTACATCTCTCTACGCCTCTGCTTCTATCATCTTTTCCTCTCTTCCTCCACTCTCTGATGGGAAGGAGAATCTGTGAGTCTGAATCCTGCTGCTGGGACATCTGAATACAGGTATGTTTTGGATTAATAACTATTAATAATGGCTGGTTAATAACTAATAATAGATAACTGTTAAATGAATCAAAAAGGCAGATTTGTTTTCACCTGTCCGGGTTGAGTGAATGTATAAGAATCCACAGATGCATGAAAATTTTTATATATCAGATCTGACCTGGTCAGTTTCTCTATAGACTTGAGTATATCACTACAAGAAATTTATTGGTGTGTAACCTGTTTTAGTGATTTTTTATCTCAATAAAGAAAAAAAAGGAAAAAAATTAAATGGTTCTCTAAAGGTTTATAAAATTTAGTGACAAGCTTAATTTTTTTCCCCCAGCTGTGTTGAACTTGACAGACATCTCATACCAAGGTCATTTCATACACATGTACTGAAATATTGTTTCATATGAATTACATTGTATACAACATAATGCAATGGAAATATTGTTACATGAATGTATGAGTGTTGGAGAATTATAACATATAAGTCACACAGACATACCTTGAATTCAGCTTCCCAGCAAGATACAAGGCTGTGAGAGTGTCGGTGGATGTTTTGCATAAAACTTGTGTATAACCCTGAAAGTGCAGACATAAACTGAGATCAGTGTCGGCTCGGGTGTGTGATCCCTTCTGCTGATTCAGCCTCAGATACTCAATACCTGTGATGTCTTCGGAATAGATAATAACACACCAAAACATTTTCATGCTCCGGAGTCAAGTTTTGCCAGTGGGACTTTCCTCTGACTTAGTTTGTTGGCATGACCTTGGCACACGATCCTCCCTTCTGGCAACGGAGTGTGGAACAGCAGAGATCCCTGTGTGATGCTTCAACCCCCTTCGTGCTTCACAACTCCATGTCAGCAGCTTTGGCAAAGGGAGCAGCTTTCATATCCTGTGTTCGAGTCATACTGCCAGGCCAGCAGAAACAGGAGAAGTTATCTAACACAAATGAACATACATTGTCTATAAGCACATTATTGCATCAAATATCTGATCAATAGCCAATATGGATACTCTATTCTTTTGTGTGTGTGTGTGTTTCAGTGGTATGTTTGGATTGCTCTTCAGATTACATTCATGCACACTTGGAGGACATTTGCAGTTTAATTAAAGTGTAATGTTGCATTGTTTCAAGCTGAACCATCTTTTTATGTCTTTACTTCTCTGCCAGGTAAAATTTGGATTCTCTGTCCATCTTCTTATCATGAACCGTCGAGCCGCACCGAGCACCTCATCTTTCCCTTCCATTATGCCAAATACAACAAGCACACCAGGCCAAAAACAAAGTGGAGGTCACAGTGCCAACAAGTTCATGAATGAACTTCACAGCATCCACAGTGAGTAAAACATCTTATTAAATGTTCACACTTATGGATTAACACATAATGTCTTGCACATATTCGGGACACATTTGAGGAAGTTCCAACATTTTTTCTTACGATGCATGAATTTGGGGAGTAAAGCTTAGCTGAATCTTCATTACCATAAATAAATGAGAGAGCAACTTGCTCAATATTGAGACATTCAACCTCCTAGTTTTAAATCACTATATTTAAAAAAAATCTTTAGGGCAGTATGTTAAAAAAAAAAAAAAAAAGCTCACACAAATGATTTTTGATTTTAGAGTCAGTATGATCTGTATGTTTCTAATTATTTGGGGTCAGCCAGCAACAATTGAATCAAAAACTATCCTTTGAAAGTAGATTCTAATGGAAAGATATTAAGGTTTTAGGGATAAATACAACCAATACCAATACATCTCTGAGTCTTGTCATCTGCAGAAATACTCTGATGACTCTGCAGTTGTGGGGTGTATCAGTGATGGACAAGATGCTGAGTACAGAGAACTGGTCTGTCAGTTTGTGAGATGG
>JBBBVU010000010.1:24359358-24370049 GCA_037177055.1 Atherinosoma microstoma
GACGGAAAGGTACCGGAGATCATTCCTGCCAGCAGCCATCACCCTCCGGAACAAGGCCCTATCTTCATCTTCAGATTAATTTTTTTGTATCATTATTATTATTGTTATTATTATTTTTAAAAAACTGCTACAACAATAATTTCCCTCTAAGAGGAATAAATAAAGTACATTTCATTTCATAAAGTAAAAAAGAAGCACATAAAATGGCATGATACAAATTTAATCTAATGTAGGAATCTTAAACTCAAACCTGGTTCACATGAAATGGATCCAACAGTTTGATGTCAAGTTCTGCACAATGATCCATTCATTTGAATCAGCTGCGTTGAAACAGGGAAACATCTAAAACATGTAGGACAGTGGACCTTGAAGCCTGGAGTTTGAGATCCCTGCTCAGATGGGTCAAATATACCACATTCAAGGTGTTTCCTATTAGAATGACAGAATGTCACATTAATGTTAGCTTCCTTTACAGAAATCTTTGTATTTTTATATGACTTTTTCTGACTATTCAAACCCAGTCAACAAAATGCAATCTTCCTCAGTGCAAAAGGCAAAAGCAAAATAATTAGAAATGTGCAGAATATAAACAGGTTAACATGCATAATCTGTTTTCTTGTATAGAATATTCACTTCCATTATTTCCTTTTGCACCTCAGACCAGCATGAGTTGCATGTACGCAGTGCTAGAAAAAAAGAGAAAATGTCATAATGAATTTGAATGATTTTGTTTGTATCGAGATGATTTATTGTTTCAGGACACTTCTGAATAAACAGGATACAGGAGTTGGTGATAGATGGAACGCCTCAATTTTACAACATAATGTAAAAGTGCTAGAGTAGTGTTACAGATAGCGCTGTATTTCACAGTGTAGCCTATGTGTTCATCATTATGTGTATTTGGGATTCAAATGGTCAAGAAAATAGTTTAGATAATTCAAAGATAATCCTTGAAACACTAAATTCCAGTAACTGACTGTGTATGATTATTGTATGTGTGTGTATGTATTTTGTGGATTTGCAGAACCAACATGGGCAGTTGCTGCGCTTTGTATCTTGAGTCTGTGTGTGGTGTTGTCATGTGCTGTCTGTGTGTGGAAAAAGTGCTTAAAGAAGAAGGACAAGGACAAAGACAAGGACAAGAAAAAGGAAAAAGAGAAGAGCAAGGGAGGCTTTGACACTGAAATGGATGGGGATTACATTGAGGTAAGTCACGTACGCACACACGTTCACACACACAGTCACCTCCTGCAGAGGCATTGTCCTTGCAATGTATCATAGTCCTGACATCCGGGTCACCCAGACCTAGTGAAACTGTCACTGCCTGTTCAGACTAATGGACATTCTGCACATCGCTCATGCTGAAATGAAAGTTGAGGTGAGGTGAGATAAATTGATTTGAAGTAGATACTTGCTTCATCTAAAATATAAGCCTGTAACACTGTGTAACGTACTGATAAAACACAGCACAAACATGCTTAACACGTGTAAGATGAAGGTATATTTCAAGAGGTTTATTCTTCACTTGCACCGGATGTTTGTCTGTGTGCAGCCCCTGAAACATGAGATAAGAAACAAAGAAACAGAACTGTCAGAAACTGAGCCTAAAGAGGAGGAGAAGCTTGGCAGACTGCATTTCACATTAGACTACAACTTCACTGAAAATACGGTAAGTTCCTGCTGTTCAGTGCCTTTTGCCCATCATCTGCCAGCTCTAAAATGTCACTTTCAAAAATTTTTCTTCATCCTGTCAATTAGCCATATTCTCTTTTCTCTCTATTGCCTTCTTCTGGGATCACACCTCAGCTGGTGGTAGGCATCTTGCAGGCTGCACAGCTTCCCGCGATGGATGTGGGCGGTAGTTCAGACCCTTACGTTAAACTGTACCTGCTTCCAGACAAAAAGAAAAAGTTTGAAACCAAAGTTCACAGGAAGACACTGGAACCCAACTTCAATGAAACTTTTACATTTAAGGTAAATTCACCACAACTATATAAATGAAAAACTCACCGCATGACAAGTGTAATTGTTATTGTCTTTCATTTCTGCTCTGTTCTGCAGGTCCCTTACACTGAGCTGGGAGGGAAGACGCTGGTGATGACTGTGTATGACTTTGACAGGTTTTCAAAACATGATGCCATTGGAGCTGTGAAGATACCAATGACCGGCGTGGACTTCAGCCAGTCCATGCAGGAGTGGAGGGATCTGCAGAAAGCAGAAAAGGAGGAGGTGGGAACAAAAAACAATATTGAGCAGAATCAAACAAAATTCTGATATCTAAACTTAATTTTTAATTAAGGGAAACTGCACAAAGTAGTTGTTTTTTTTTCCAAGCACCTTTGTTACAGGGAAATACAGCAGCCTCTTGTTAACAACATCATGCAGGCAGATCACTAAGCATTTTTCCAACAAAATACATATTTTCTATGCATTAGAGTGAGCGACTGGGAGACATATGTCTGTCCCTGAGGTATGTGCCTACTGCAGGGAAGCTGACAGTGGTGGTTCTGGAGGCTAAAAACCTGAAGAAAATGGATGTGGGTGGATTATCAGGCAAGTCAAAAAGAAAAAATAACTGGATTAGCATAAACTTTAAGATTTCTATAAATATTGTGCCACAAAATGGCCGGGAAGTTTCAAGTTTTGACCACCTCACAACTAGTGAAATCAAATTAAGCTGCTACTATTTAATTATTTCGATTACCCATAGTAATAAAAACATGAATATGTCTCAGTATATTTTATAATATGTGGCACATTGTTTGCTCTGGTTCAGCATTTAAGTCCTTTTTAGTCCATATGTAAGATCAGGAACAACTGATGCTGAGTTTCACTGATATAAAACTTCCCTGTTCTTCCTACCAGACCCATATGTGAAGATCCATTTAATGCAGAATGGGAAAAGACTGAAGAAAAAGAAAACTACAATAAAGAAACACACTTTGAACCCTTACTACAATGAGTCCTTCAGCTTTGAAGTGCCATGTGAACAGATAGAGGTACATTCATATACACACATACATATACACATCTGCAACCATCAGAAATGAATGTTTTGTGTATTTATCTTTCTTTATAGAAGGTGCAGATAGCAGTGACTGTGCTGGACTACGATAAGATTGGGAAGAATGATGCCATTGGGAAGGTGCTCCTGGGCAGTAACAGCAGTGGGATTGAGCAACGCCACTGGACAGACATGCTGGCTAACCCTCGGCGACCAATTGCCCAGTGGCACAGCCTCCAAACAGAGGATGAAGTCAATGCACTAATTTCCAACAAGAAGTAAAACTGTGAACCCAAGCTGAAACTTAACATTTATTACCTCAGCTACTTCCAATTTATGTTTCTTCTTCTTTCCTTATAGAAATATTAAGCTATTTAACAGAGTAAATCAACACAATGATGTCCTGCTTTGTCCTTTATACTATTACAATGAATAACTGCAAGCTGTCTACCTTCAGTAACTCCCTCTTCCTGCCTTTACTTACTCTTATTACTCTGATGTACATTAAGCTACAATAAAGGGAAGTATTTTCTTTTTCTTTTTTTACTTATTGGGTTTATGAGATCTGTTCTGTTCGACATACATGCAACACTCACATAAACTTAATTTCCTGTAGAGGGAGACAAATCAATGCATCTCAATTCCAAGATCCCTAAATGACTGCTGTTATGTATCCTTTATCATAATATAATGACTGGTTGTTATTAAGGCTATTTCTAAATACAGATATTTTCTGTTTCATTCTTATCAAAGAACCTATAATTAAGATTAACTATAAATGACCAAGAAAGTTATTTAAGACATCATGCCATGCAACCTGGAATGAGAAAAAAACAAGATCATGTCTTGTCATCATTGTTTATAGCCTATGCATGTTTTTCTGAAGTATCATAACCAAAGAAAGATAGATACCAATAGGTTAGAATCTCAACAAGGACATCTTTCTCTCTCCACATTCTTTCCAGGTTCTCTGGCTTCTTCCCACAGTCCAAAAACATGCATTTTAGGTTAACTAGCGAATCTTAATTGACCCCAGGGCTGATTGTGAGTGTGCTGTCATTTAATTTGTCTATGTTGACGCTGTGTTGGACTGACAACACAAACAAGACGTGTGTGTGTGTGACGATGAATGTGTGAAAAGTGAAAAAGAGTATGATCAGGTGTGTGCTATGATTTTGATGTTTTATACTTATTATTTTTTAAACTGTTGTTTTTATGATGTGAAGCACTTTGTGATGCGCAATGTATGAAAGGTGCTATATAAATAAAGTTTGATTTGATTTGATGTATTCCGATAGCAGCTGGTACTTTGTATAAGTTCCAGTGCTCCTGCAACATATAACTGGTTAAAACAGATATTGAAAATGGATTGATTAAAATTATTGAAGGAGAATAATGAAATGGGCCTTTGGCACAGCAAATGTTTTAACGTGTTATAATAGAGAATACACAGGTCTCAAATAAATGCATGAGCTTTTTCTTTTTTTTAACCCACTATAGGGTAAATTTATAAATATCTTCTGAAATCTTCTAAAATATGTGTATGTTACAACAATCACAATAGGGTTAGTATTAAGTTCAATATCCTACCCATCTCATCTCTTGTCCTGTCATGTATGTAAGACCGACAAAATATAAGCAAAGGGAAAGGGGGGGGGAGGAGAAAAAAGATGTCCTTCCTGACAAAGAATTGGTTAAGTGTGCATCATCAGCACAGTAGTAAAATTGGGATATAACAAATTGTTTTCTTCTTTATTGCTGCAGATCTGGATATCATAAAAGGTTATTAATATAAAACATTGGACCTTGTACAGTTAAAAAAAAAACACAATAAAAAACTGTATATTTTTTCTTTAAAAAAAAATACCCCCGAAAAAGTTAAAAATCATTTTAATATGTTCAGCATTTATATCAATTTAAAAAAAATTCCCTAAAAGCAACAATGACAAACTACAGGTGTACCCCTGCAACATGTGGACAGCCTTAGAAGGAATATTGCATTTTTTAATATGAGGAGTTACCATCAATGACACTTGGGAGACTCAAAGGTTTGTGTCATGAAAACAGTAAACCTTCATTAAAGGTTTGAGTTATCCAAATGTTCATTTTACCCATTTCTGTCTAGTTAATGTTAAATTAGCCAACTTAAACGTTTCACGTAATTTGAGTAATAACATGCAAAGGGTTTAGCTAGTTAGCCTAATGCTACAGCTGTTCTTACAGAGCTAACATGATTTGATTGCAGCACATTGGGGTTTCCATTTCAACTGATAACTTTGAATTGAAGTATTTGATGAATGTCCCAGGTTTAAATCAAAGGTCCCTGCTTAGTGCCTCATCTGCTTTACAGATAATTTCTTTATAAAACAGCTGCCAGTGCTTTCACGGTCATGTATGAGGGGAAAACTTCCACGATGGTGCAGCACACCTGCAGACTCTGCCTCTCTACAGACTGGGATGTCGGTGTGACAGAGCACTGCAGGCTAACCTGCGCACACAGGTGTTCAGACAGCCTGCTCGTCATCTACTCAGGGGGGCTGTCGCCAGCAGATAGGATTTACAGGTACGACCAGACATCGTCTCGGTCCTGTCCTTCAGACACCCCAAATCCTGCCCTTCTCTCGGGACAGATGAGATGCATCGTTAACATTTAGGTGGGACTTCTTTTCGGACTCTGAGATGAACGTCAAGTGGACATTGAAACGATTTCTTCTTATGTCGTTTTCAGTCTCCCACTTGCTGTTTCTTGAGGGTGAGTGAGATTGTTTTACTCATCCAGAAGGCCATAAAAGTGATGTGATAAACTTTGTTATACAAATATGAGTGAACTTTAACATCAGATATATTTTCTAAGTTCCATCACATGAAATAGGCTAGAAGTTCTTCTTATAATATCACAACACCCTTGCAGCTTTCTTTCTGTTTACACACATTGAATTTGAGAAATATTTAACTTTCATTAATCCTATATGATTTAGTAAAACTGATCTCTCTTCCTGCCTTTTCATAATCCAGTTACCTTGGATCTAACTTTTTGATCATTGCAGTGATGTACAGGACAGAAATTATCTAGCTATGATGCCATGATGCCTTCGAATCTACCTCTAGATACAGACATGATTTTTCATTACAAATGCAACTAGTGTATATATATATATATATATATATATATATGTATGTGTATATATGTTAAAACCACAATGCTGATTGTATCACTTTTTATTTAGGAGCTCAGAGCCGACTTTCAGTGGCAGAGGGAAGATCACAGAGGTAATGAGAGAAAGTAATGTGAAAAGTATTTATCATTATGTCCATTCTTTGGGAAGACAGATCAAGAGTAACGGCCGTTATAAATGCTCATTTTCTGTTTCTGACTAGAAAAGACTGAGTGATGGAGACATTGAATGAATGTGAGGGTATTTGCAATTTTGTGTGAGAAACCTCAGTATAAAGCAGATCAGAGTCTGAATTCAAGTGGTGTAAAGTGCACTTAAGTCTCCCCTCTGACTGTTTCTTCCCACTAATGTCCATGTTTGTGTGTGTGTGTTCAGAAGGGCTAATGCACTTCGGAGGAAACGGGATCTCCTCGGGGAGGAGGTTTGTACACTACACCTAAGAGAACCAGAGGAGGTCAGGGCACCCACATGCGCACAACACCCTATCCGGCACAAAGCTGTCTTTGTAAAGAAAGAGACACACTCACCAACACATTCACATTTCTCCCACTCAATCTGACGCAACTTCTAACTCGCAGCAGCAGGTAAACCAGTGGCACGGCGACGTGCCAGTGATGCTGTTAAAGCTTAAGTATTATTGAAGGAACTGCTCTAAGTGTTTGTTCATTGTTTTCCAAGACATACAGACCATTGCTGTCAGAGGGTACCCTGTCACGCAGCATTTTGCACAACTACACAGCCAGAGATGCCTCTTCAGGTAAATATGCATTAAAAGAAAGTAAAAAAACAACAACATAAACTTCAGACTGACTAGTATGAACAAACTTGACTTTGTTCATGTCTTCGCCAGAATATTGCGGCTGCCTCAATGGTGGCTGGTGTCAGGAGGGAGGTGTGTGTGACTGCGCTCAGTTCCAGGCATTGGGAGACCGCTGTCAGATCAGTGAGTAAAACGCTAGCGCATATCAGCGTATCTTCTTTTTGTTTTTGTCCGCTTGGATTCACCTTTAACCATGCAAGCATCAATCCATGCAGCTGCTTGGCATGTTTCCTAACAGCAACTACTTTGATAACAGAATACATTCGCACACTCAGTTTACTTGAATAAGTAAATATGTGAGAGTCTCCAATCATTCAGCAAACCTCAATTACCTGAACACACTCCAGCATTAATTATCAAATAATTACTAGTTTCATTCCCTCTTTATCTCTCTTCGTTGATAAACACACACACACAAACATAGACTTTTGTCTCTAGAGAGTCAGATATTAAATCCGTTGAACTTAGGTAATAGAGTAAGGGCTGAGTGATGGAGTTTCTAGTTTCTATATTCTGAACAGCCTTCTTATACAATATATCAGAAGATCTGAGGTCATAACGATTGTGAAGATATTTTCCATTTCAAGGGACCAATTTAATATTGACACAGGTTAGAAACAATAAAGTTTCTGTGACAGAACTGAGACTTAAAATGAAACACAGAGACACATAGTTTTGACGAGATAAAGATTTACCTTTTCTAAAAAAGTATTTTAAGATTGATTTAGAAAAGATTATCAAGCCTTTCAGCTTAGACCCAGATTTTAAAGATCAGTAAAACTGAGCTGATATCATGTTAGAAGAAAAAAAAAAAGATTGGAAAATTGTGCTAATTAAAAATATCATGTTGGATTGAAAAGCCCTTTTCTAATAGGATTATTAGATGTGATTCATCTACCCAGTCTGATTTTAGGAAGGGTCTTGGGCAGCATCTTGGCAAAGCCAGCTTTGGGGATTTCCTGTAACAAAGGCCTTTTAGAAAATTCAGGTTTTCATTTTCTACTGATACGTTCAATGAAATAGAAAGTGATGAAAGATATAAAGATGATAACAGAAACAGAATGTATGACTTGTCCTCTCAGTTTTTGACATGAAATTGAGCCACTTCATTTTGCAAGTATTAGCTCAGAGTGAATTGGCCATTTTCCTCTCAGTACCTAACCAGGGCCAGGACAGAGATGGGATCTGCAGGTCGTGGGGTCAGCACCACTATGAAACATTTGATGGAATCTACTTTTACTTCCCTGGAACCTGTTCTTATATTCTGGCCCAGGACTGCCACTCGGCTCCACCACAGTACACAGTGTGGGTAAGGCTAGTAATCAATCTTCATGTCAGCATCAAGTAGGTTAAACTACAACACTGCACTGGTCATGTAAAGAGGTTCAGAGTGGTATTTTACTTTATATGGCAAACAAAGTGCTATAAGAAACAGGAAGAAATTTACTCTGAACTTGGCACTGTATGCTATAATTTAGCAGTTGAAATCTGGAAACTAACGTCTATGAGTTGCAACCATATGTTGCATTGGAAACTCATTGAAAAGCCGATTACTTTCAAATCTATTTGAAATAATTGGTCTTGCAAGATAAAGCTTGTTCCTCTGTGCAGTACACTGTATGCCTCATTAGTTTAGCAATCAAATGTTCTTGCATTTTTTTGTAAAATAGATTTTAGTTCTATTGTTACTAACTTGATCTAACTTTTGGATATTTTGTCTTGTGTTATTTTCATGATAGCAGTGCACTTAATTTGACATGTTGCACCAATTCAGGGGGCATACCACAAGCACTGTTGCGTCATTTCCAGACAGGAGGCTGTGTATTTTAGAAAGCTAGCTCAGGTTACAGATTGTGGCTAATCCATGTTAATAAATCTCCATGCTTTTCCCTCACCAACCCCTCCTTTGATTCCCCTCCGTCGACCCTCTTGTCGTCTCAGGTTCACAACAGCAGAGCGTGTGAAGGAAGTGTGTACTCGTGTCCAAGAGCTCTCAGTCTGTTCTTCCCAAATGAGGAGGAGATCCACATTTCTGAATATCAGGTCCACCAGGGTGGTCACAGGTGTGAAAGCAAAAAATCAATCCAGCTACTTAAAGTTCATCCACACACACCTTTTAAGTCCCAACAGAGTATTATTGGTATACTTTTCAGAGACATGACTTCATCTCTGCCTCTCTTGGTTTGTCTGTGTCTGTGAAATGTCAGGTTAAGTTTGCCTCAGACTGTAGGTGGAGTGTTTATTGAGCGGCTTGCAGATTACCTACTTGTGAAGAGTGTGTTTGGCTTCTCTTTGGCCTGGGACGGAGGCTCAGGTGTCTACCTGAAGATGAGCGAGGAGCATCAGGGAGCCCCATGTGGACTGTGTGGGAACTTTAATCACATCGCTGGCGATGACCTCACCACTGCTCGTGGTAAGACCGGCCCAACTGGCCCCTCATCCTCTTATCCCTTCACTCAGCACCCACTCACTGCAATTATTGTTATTATACACTCAACACTGATTCTGGCCAATTATAGTAGCGGTGGGACCTGAAGAGACCAGAGAAGGATAGGAGAGAGCTGGTAGTTCAGGTTTGAATGGCTGGAACAAGCATGGAATCTCTCCTCAGGTGGCCAGTAACATGAACTATGGTTCCCTGCTTGTTTTGGCAGAAAGCTGTCTGGTAGAATCAGGGTAAGTTCAGGGAAAGATAGCTAAGTAAAAATGCTTTGGTTGTAAAAGTTTAGTTTTCACAGCATATTCACAAACATATTAATGTCCCTGTCATTCCCAATTTTATGTGACAGATCTCTAATTTGTTTTTCATATAAGTGTGTTTGATGGGATTAAAATAGAAATAAAGTTAACATGTTTAAATTATATGTAAAACTGTATCTTAACCCTGTGAATGCTCTTGTACATGTTTATTTTAGGTTTTTCCTATTTTACATACCTGCTCAGTCTACTTACACACTTGTGTGTTTAAATGGGTGTTAGGCATTCGGACAGATGAGCCTGCAGTGTTTGCTAACAGCTGGGCTGTGGACCTCCCTCACGAGCGAGCTTGTCCCGCAGTAGATCTAGACTTCAACGGGCCCTGCCAGTCTGAGTCAGACATGGACGTAAGAACTGTAGAAAATAATGTTTCTGCCCATTATTGCATAGAATAGGGGTGTCAAACTCATTTTAGTTCAGGGGCCACAAACAGCACAATCTGATATGAAATTGGCCGGACCAGTAAAATAACAACATAATAATCTCAAAATGATTAATTTTTTTCTTTGTTTTAGTGTGAAGACGTTCCAGTATGTTCTCAAGATGTTTATCCTTGATGGATTAAACTTTTAGAAAACTTTATGAACAACCTGAATTTTTTTGAGAAAACTTAAGTTTAGTTTTAATATTTTGCATCAGTTACATATTTGTAATTTTATTCGTTTACATATTTTTGTATTATATTTTCATTGTAGACTACGGGAGACTATTACGGCCACAGAAAAAAAAAAAAATCTTAATCTCAGAATTCTGACTTTTAAGAAAAAAAATCCTTCCGAAAGTTTTTTTTTTTTTTTTTTAGTTTTTAGAAAAAAAGTCTGAATTCTGAGATTTAAGTCAGAATTCTGACTTTTTCTCAAATATTTTTTTTCTTCAGTGGCCCTAATACTCTTCCATGGTATACATTAAAAAGATGTGTATTATATATATGTAT
>JBBBVU010000010.1:24370149-24384842 GCA_037177055.1 Atherinosoma microstoma
TATACATTAAAAAGATGTGTATTATATATATGTATATATATATATATATATATATGAAATTTTCTAATTCTTAAATTTGAAAATGTTTTATTTACAGAATTCACTTGATATACATTGATTTTATATTTTTATTTTGTATTAAAATGTCATTTATATTTAATCATTTACATATTTATTTATTTAACAATATCACAATGGATCTAAAACATCCAGTATTGTAACTATTACCAAATTCATCCTGATTGGACCCACTAACGGGCCGTTTTTGGCCCCCGGGCCTTATGTTTGACACCCCTGGCATAGAAATTACCCCCCAAAATCCACATTTTTGCTGAGATCTTAAGTAAAAAAGAACCGGAGTGGTCCATTTATGTGTTTGTTCTGTTGTAGCTGACTGTGGTCATTTTAAATGCTATATATTGATACTATCATGCATTTTTTTGTGTACATTTGCAGGACGCCATAGAGAAGTGCAGCGCACTTCTTTTCTTCCCTTTTCTGTCATGTCATGAAAACATTGACCCCAATCCCTTTGTTGCCAGCTGTGTCTCTGACCTCTGTGTGTAAGTCAATACATAATCATTGACAACTGGAAACATTTCAACTTGAGTTTTATTATAAGCTTACAGCACAGGATGCAAGTTCTCCACATCATTTTCTACTATTTTTAGGTCTGATGATGAGGAAACATTTTGCCGTGCCTTGGTTGAGTACACCCGAGCCTGCTCACATGTTGGGTATCCAGTAAGAGAGTGGAGAGACAGCTTCCCTTCATGTAGTAAGTTTCCACTGCTGCCTTACATTATCAGGCAGAACACCAACTCATTTCATGCAAGATGCAGAAGTCCTGTTGAATGTGAGAATTTCTACTCAGGCAACAGTCCACACTCATGTTTGTCTTTGTTTGTGCACAGATGATGGCTGCGAGGAGAGTTTTGTGTATAGAGATTGCATCAGTTGCTGTCCGCCCACATGTACATTTGAGAAAGAGTGTCTAGGAACAAACCTGCATTGTCTGGATGGCTGCTACTGTCCTGATGGTATTTGAAATAAGAAAAAAGACTACTCATTTTTGTTGAAACTGTGGCAAGTTAATTGAGATAAAGCAATCCACTTTCCATATAGGTCTTATCTTACAGAACGGAACATGTATTGCTGTTGCTCAGTGTCCATGTGTTTACCATGGAACATCATACATACAAGGACAAGTGCTTCAGCAAGGTTGCAGCGTTTGGTGAGCTTGAGCCTGAATTTCTCGTTGAGCTTATATCATGTCCGATGTAATGCTAACTTGCTGCACTTTTGTTTTTAAGCGTGTGCATGGGAGGAGTGTGGAACTGCACTGAGAATAACTGCACAGGTAAGAATCTCTTTTAAGCTCTTTTAGAAACTAATGAGAAATCGGAGAATTCAGATGGAAAATAAACCTTTTTTTCTCTCTCCTTTATAAGCCGAGTGTTCAGTCGTAGGAGACGTCTTTGTGACCACGTTTGACGGCAGGATGTTTCTCCAGCCGGGGTCGTGTCAGTACGTGCTGGCAAAAAGCCGCAGCAGCAGCAGATTCACCATCACGCTGCAGTATACTACCTGTGCAGAGGTAACACACACAGACACACAGTAATAGGTGCGAGTACTCTCCTGTTCAATGTGATTTTAATCCTATATAGTAATAGCACTACTTCTAAGTTGAACAGCAAATTATTTTTTTTTGTTAACTTAGAAGATAAACATGGCAGTGCAGAAAAAGTACATCTTTCATTACTAAAATGGAAAAACTCACAATTTGTTCTTTTTTTTTTTTAAGAAAAGACTTCCTACTGTAATCTGCAGCCCCACATGCACACCATACCACCTCTGTGCTTTCCTGTTAGGACTGTGCATTAACAGTGGTAGGCCTAACTGCATGCTTGATCCCATCTGAACAGGAAAAGATGAAAATAATGTGTTCCCCTCTGCTTGCATTATTCATCAGGCTTCTCCTTGTGCTCTTTATCAAACTTTACTCTGCTTTTTTGTGCTGACAAGAGTTTCTTTTTTGGCATTGTGAACATAGAGATTGATGTCCTGAAGTTTTGTTCACACCATTCGAGCTGTCAGAGAAATTCAGTTTCCCATTGATCATTGTGCCAAGTCTGCTAGACTTGCCCATCTGTTTTTTTAGTACTAGATTGTGTAGTGTACTATTTGTGGCTTCATTTTAGGAAGGCCACTGCAGATCTGAATAGTGTTACTATAGTTTATTCTGTACATCCTGATTCCTGATGCAAATCTGTTTACGCTGACTGGTTGTTGGTCCTGTATCTTTTTCCGATTTTGTACATTTTTTGTAAGCAAGTACCTCTACACTGCTTGTGTCGACCAAGATGAATGATAAAAAGAAACTTGAACATTTCATTTAATTGGGAATTTGATAGTTTGACATGTAAGGGATGTTGCACAGAAGTACAAATTTGTTACACATATTCAAGCTACTAACCCTAAATATCCTTTGTATGTAGATGTACTATAAAAAAAAATACTCTTATGTATGTTTGTGTGTCAACAGCACCAGGTGTGTATTCAGTCTGTGACTGTGGTGTTGGATGAAGATGTGAGTCATCAGATAACCTTGACAAGAGAGGGGGAAGTGATAATTGGTGTCAACCCAGCACCTGCCCTGCCCTATGTCGATGGTAGATATCTCATAAACTATGGATGAAATATAAGACGTTTACTCTGGACTGAGTCAATAAAATAATAGCAAAGTAATTTTAAATGTGTGATTTTCTATGGATATTTAGATACAGTCGAGGTGCGCAGGCTGACCTCTGCATTTACACAGCTGAAAGCAAGTATTGGTTTGAAGCTGCTTCATGATGGTCGAGGGGGGCGGGTCTATGTGCAGCTGGAGAACCAATGGCGTGGACAGACATTGGGCCTTTGTGGAACCTACAATGGAAATCTACGAGACGATTTCCTGTAAGGGAATACTTCTAACTTACAGATCCATGTGGAAAATGTGGCTTCTGCTGAGTGTGTTTGTGTTTGTGTAGGTCTCCAGCAGGTATGATAGAGGGCACTCCTCAGCTTCATGCCAATGCCTGGAAGGTGTCGTCCGCTTGTGTCGCTCCGGTTAATCTTCCCATTATAGACCCATGTGAAATGAACCAACACAATGGTAAATAATCTTAGCTTTCTTGGATGGATTATCATGCCACACCGGTTTGAGCGTAAATGTGAACTTCTGTGCAAACTGCACCACACATTGTAATGTCAATGTTCCAATGTTTTTTAATTTAATTTCAATATTAATTCCTGGATTGTACTAGTTTTAGTTTATTTGAAAGCTTGCTCGGTTTTGCCGGACCATGATTATATATATCTTAAGATTTTTGTGTGTTCCAGCATTCTATGCATCCCAGTGTGAGGTGCTTTTGGGGAGTGTCTTTGCTCCGTGTCATGGCTACATCAGTCCAAACATCTAT
Source organism: Atherinosoma microstoma (assembly GCA_037177055.1). Classification (NCBI taxonomy): domain Eukaryota; kingdom Metazoa; phylum Chordata; class Actinopteri; order Atheriniformes; family Atherinidae; genus Atherinosoma; species Atherinosoma microstoma. The sequence goes on from JBBBVU010000010.1 coordinate 24,373,614, forward strand.
CAGCAGCAGTGCCGCTACCAGGCCTGTCGCTGCGGAGGCAGCTGTCTGTGCACTACATTGGCTCACTACACTTACCTTTGCTCCAAACATGGAGTTGACATTAATTTCAGATCACATGTGTCTGAATGTGGTGAGTTTCTATCTTTTTTGCCCCCTTTTTTTAAAAAACAACTAAAAACCAAATTTAACTATGTTTTTTAATGCACATTTTACTGATGATGAAGGTTAGAACTGCATATTGTTTGTGACTGTATTACTTTTTTGCTTCGAACGCACAGGAGCGGTGTGTCTTGGAGGTATGCTGTATCACTCGTGCGTGTCGTCCTGTGGCCGATCCTGTCGTGCACTGTCTACCACTGACACATGTGACTCTACTGAATGTGCAGAAGGGTGCGGCTGTCCAGATGGTAGTTACTATGACGATGTGCGGCGTCGCTGTGTGCAGCTGTAAGATTTTTGCAACTCATATTTTATCCACACAGCAGCTATCAGTTACCTCTCAGTTGAAAGAACATAAGTGAACTTTATGTTACAGAGAAAGCATCAGAATAATGCCTTGACCTTCTCCTCAGGTCACAGTGTCACTGTTACTCCATGGGTGGTGTGTCGCAGCCAGGGGAGGTGACCTTCAGTGCATCTGGTCCTTGGTGAGTGAGCTTGCTTTAAAAAGATCTGCAAATTTAAACCTCACTGTTACATGCTTGCACACACTGTCCAATACATTTAAGGAAGGAGTAAAAAGCTCGAGTGATTGTCAAACGAGACGTAGAGCACTTAAACTAACCTTGTGTTTGATAGCATTATTCTTTTTCGCAAACACTCACCCCTTTCTCTCTCCTTTCCCATCTCTTCCACCAGCCTGTGCAGAAATGGGAAGATGGAGTGTGAGCCAGAGGAAAAAGGTAACCTCTCTGCACTCCCTCCTCCCTTCAGTTCCTGCTCTTATTCGTTTCAACAACAAAGTACCGTTTCAGGCTATATCCCTCTAGCTGAAATCAAGAGCCTTATGTCTGCAACTGTAGCTTGTTTCCCATGACTGCCTGTTGCAGTTGATGTTTAAAGTGACTGGTGAATTGATTTTCTTGTGTGCGTATGTGTGTGTGTGTGTGCGCGCGCCTGATTATTGTAGAACCAGATAGTGTGGAGGTTGGGGAGTGTCCGGAGGGGAAAGTGTATCACAGCTGCACTGAGCGGAGAGGAGGAGTGGCCTGTGCACCGACCTGCCGTAACCTGATGTTGAACCTCACCTGCCCACCCAGCACACTCTGCATACCTGGCTGTGTCTGTGCTCCTGGGTAATATAAGGAACTGCTTTCACTCAACATTGTGCATTGTTTTTAAAAGACATGACATACCTTCCACAGAGCCTTTTTTTTTGCATGCATGCATGCATTAAATCAGGGCTTTGTCAAAGTTTCCCTTCTTCAAGGATTTCTTTTAGACCTTTTTCTGATGAGGCCTCAACAATCAGAAAATGCATCAAGTAATATTCCAGGTTTTTAACAATATCTGTGACTGTTTGTCACTTGTCCATATGGAGATGATTGGTTAGTGAGTGAGTAATTGCTGCGATCTTGTGTGATAATAATTAGCTACATTTTGATCTCTATTAGATTTCCTGACTTTATAAAGCTTAACCAACTCACACTAATTAAGGCAGCGGCTGCCTGGAAGCTAGTGTTAGACAGTAATCAATTATAATTAATGGGCAAAACTACAGGAGGGGGGTTCGATTTAAGAGCTTGTAAGTTGTTTATGTCCTTTTCATGTTTTCTTTGTGAAGGCTGGTGCTGCACCAGGGGGAGTGTTACTATCCAGAGAATTGTCCTTGTGCCTGGCTCGGACTTGAATATCTGCCTGGACAAACAGTGGAAACACCTTGCTACAAATGGTAAATGTCTTTGCATCACTCATGATTTTCATAGACAGAGGAAATCTGTTTTTACCAAAGATACAATATCATCATTTACAAAGTATTATCTTTCACTTGGGATTGTAATATGAACTAACAAAGCAGTATATTCATATTTATATTAAGTCTGTAGATACAGTACATGGCATAAAGTCAGACTTTTGCAACATTATTTCTCCTCTCTCATATGCACCTCTCCATCCTCTCAGTGTGTGCCACCGTGGCTATTTCAACTGCAGCTACTCTCCATGTCCAGCCGTGTGTACTGTTTACAGTGACAGGCATTACCACACATTTGATGGCCTTGAGTATGACTACCACTCTGACTGTCAAGTGTATCTGTTAAAAGTAAGTAGAGGCTATCTGTATACATTCAGAAAAATACTTTTTTTTTGCACAATGAAGGAATAAAAAGATAAAAAAAAATATTTATTCAGTTTTGGCACTTAAATTCTGATTGGATTGTATCAAAGAACTTGTTATAGACTGAGTCGAAGAAGTGTTTGAGCGATAGATGCTGTGTGCTGAAGGAAGAGCATCCTTAACATTTACAGGCCAAAACTGATTTGAATCTGGGAAAAAGATCCAAGCCTGTTTCTGATCTTGAAGAGAGAGTTGGTTTTAATTAGAGTAGATTAAAGGGTGTTTGTGTGTACAGGGGGGGGGTGTGCTACAGTAATGTTAGCGGACGTTGAGCAAAGCTGAAAGTGGTACAAAGAATCCAGTGTTCACATCAAACCCCAGGGCTCCTGCGCTCCCAGGGATATAGAATTAGAATTAGCAGAACGGGCATTCTGGTTCAGACCCAACAGACTGTCGGCCACCGTGCTGCGTCTTAATATCCAGGCTGTTTCCTCGTCTTGTCAACTCTGTTGTCTCCAGAATGATGTGTCTTCTGAACAGACAGAATCATGTTTGATGCTAGATTCCTAACATTTCAGAAATCTTTGATAAACAAGCAAAAAGATGCCGCTGTGTTTGTTGGACGGGGGATGAGAGAAGATTTTTTTAAAAATCCATCCCTCTCAGGAGTAATATTTTGTCTTCCTCTCTCACAGAGTGCCGGAGAAACCGAGGTGTCCATTGTTGCCCAAAACAAGGACTGCTATGAGAGCGGCATTGTGTGCATGAAAATACTGGTTATTCATGTGGGACTTACCAAGATCTACTTCACCGATAACTCTGGCAATCCGGTAAAGATTGTACACACATAGCCAGGCTCTTTATACAGCCAGCAAACAACATACTGTACATAGTCAGACAAAAATCTATTAGCTAAATAAAAAATCTGCAAATTCTGCCAATATCAACCTACTTCAGAGCCCTTCCACCGTTGTGGGTCGAGGGTCAGAGTTTGAGCTGTGGAAAGCCGGCTACTACACTGTGGTTCACTTCCCTAATGAGGATCTTACCATCCTCTGGGACCGCAAGACGACTGTACACATCAGAGCTGGACCTCAGTGGAAGGTCAGAGCAAGAAGTACAGTCTGAAAATTAGAAAATTGTTGGGAAAGGAATCTTAACAATATGAGATGTTGTTTTACTTATGTATTCATTGTCCTCCCAGGGCCTTCTCAGTGGCATGTGTGGAAATTTTGACACTGTGACAGTGAACGATATGACCACATCCAGTCACATGGAAGTCAATAATGCACAGACTTTTGGTGACAGCTGGGCCTTGGGACAGGTATGAGTCAGCTCAACCTCTCTCCTGCATTGATTCTACCTCTAGCCTCTTTCTTCTTTGTCTTTGTCTATCTCCCTCTCACTCACTCATTCCTTCCTGGTTCCCTGCTGCTCCTGTAATTTATGTGCAAGTGTCCCTCGAGTCCACTGTGATATTTAAGCGTAATCAGACACTCAATCACCTTCTGTGTGTGTGTTTTGTGTGTGTCAGTGCGAAAGTGACTACATAGTTGAGCGACCGTGTGAAGGGGACTTAGGGAGACAGCCGTACGCTAAAAGGGAGTGCGCGCTCCTCTACAGTGATGTCTTTGCACCCTGTCACAATGTGGTAAGTGTCACAGAACGAAACAGAACTGGACCCACATACACCCCCCCCACACACACACACACACTCAAATGTCCATGCAGAGTGAATGCAGCTGTAGAAGGGTTATCTTGCTTGCAACAGGGGAGCAGGGGTTGGATAGGGAGTATGGGAAAACTCTTAACTGATCCTAGCAAATATACTGTTCCTTAATGATAAATACCACAAGAGATGGGAGGCTACACAAATACGCTAGTTTGTGTTTTATTTCAATATATATATATATATTTTTTATATCTTTGACCAGTAGATGGAGCCATGGTTATATGTCCAGGAAAATTGACTGAACTGAATGCACTAAGTTCAATGGAGATTGTTATGATAATAAGCAGACAAGAGAAAATGTTTCTTTAGAAATATTTTCTTGTTAGTTTTATTGGAGGTGTTTATGTAGAGTTCTATTCTTGGTCCATACTGTCTTGAATTTTTAACAGAGTTTCCCTTCAGAGAGCAAAATAATTTGTTTGCACATTGCTTTTAAGTTTACAAAGAATGAGTCGTGTGGCTTCATTTTGATCCACTTGTTTGTCATGTTCTGTCTGGTGACTAGCTACAGATCTCCAGTCAACACAAATAAATTCACTTTGAGGAACAACTTGGTCTAACCTACTTTAGTAGTGTGTTTCTTTGAGATGTCGATTCTGGGTTCCCACTAGTTGAACTTGATTATTTCTAATATGTGCTGTTTCATACGTGAACTGTAAACTGTCATACAAGCTTCTTTGTTTTGATAGATAAAGAAAAGGTGGTTTCACAAAATAAAGAAACCCCAAATGAATTTGCTGTAAAAAGTATGTGGAAACAAAGCACAACCCTTTTTTTTTTTTGTTTGTTTTGAAGTTTGACAAGATTCAACATTCATTCATCAGTTCCATTGATCATACGTTAATGTTCCCCAAGCTCTCCATCCTAAAGTAAAACAACAACCAAATCTAAAATACAAATATCATATTCCTGCAAATGCAATCCAGTTATAAACTCTTAAGTCTTGTGTTTAATCAGTGTGGAAAATGATCTGTCATCTGTCGCGTCATGTTATGGCCAGATCTGTGTAAAGAAGTAAATGCTGCAGTGTCTGATTTCCCTTTGCTGCAGCTTGAGTTTTAATTCATCCATTTTATTCTCCTGCGACCAGACATTGCAGTTAGCACCATGGCTGTTGAAAATGAAATTTTCTATAAGTAGAGAAAGGATAAGTAGCATAAAAAGGATTGATTCAACTTGCATGAAACTGTCCATATTTCACAGTTTTTTTTATTCCAATCCTCTTGGACTCTTTGTTCTTCAGTGTAAGCTGTATAAAACCTTGACATGGTTGAGTACCAACTCAGTAATATGGCTATTACACCCAGTGCTGCTCCAGCCAATACTTAATCAGTAATTGTGGCTGTCACAGAATTTTTAGATAATAAGGTTGCAGATTGGAGTGCTGCTGGGATGACATGTGCTGTCTCTGTGCATTATGGTGGCCAGAGTAAAATAATAGAGGTCCAGTTAATCTGACCCATGGACAGACCAACTTAGTGCAGAGCCATTTTGCCTGTTTGTCATAGAGCTAATCTGATACCTTTTGCTCCAGAGGTTGACCTACATCCCTTTATCCTGATATCTCATCAGTCCTTCCTGTCTGAATTATTGAAAACTACTCACCCCCCTGAACAAGACCTCCCCCAGCCTCTCCCAGCAAGATTTGGCCTGGTTCAGATTATGATGGTTTGTTTGCGTGTTTATGACTATATGCGTGCTGTGTGTGCCCTTCAGGTTGATGTAGCATGGTTTTATAGGAACTGCCTGACAGACACTTGCAATTGTAACCGCGGGGGAGACTGTGAGTGTCTCTGTACGTCCATCGCTGCATATGCACACAAATGCTGTCAACAGGGTGTCATGATTCACTGGCGATCCCCCTCTGTCTGCCGTGAGTATGCTCACAGAGACAGTTACACATAAGCATGTAGTATACCAGTATTCTGTTATTATTCATTCAATTTTTTTTCTTTTAAAACTGTGTATGCTATTGCTGCTGTGCTTTTGAAATGCTTTAAAACGTCTGAACTGTCTTTCACTCTTTCAGCCTATGATTGTGAATACTATAATCAAGGTATGTCTGAGTGAGGATTTTTCTTCTTTAAATGTTGTTTGTGGACTTACTTTGAACCCCAGGAGGCTTGTTGCCAAACACACTTCCTTTCTTCCTATCTCGCTCCCCCACAGAGCTAGGGGATGGCCCATTTTCCTTGGTTAGTGCTGTCTATAATGACACCATGTTTGGAGTGAATCGCACCAGCAGCTCAGTCTTTCCACTGATAAGAGAGAGACTGAGGCAGTTGCCTGCCCCAGGCCTGCTATTTAACTTCATGATCACCATAGGGCTGCAGAAGGACAGGACGTCACGTGAGCATCCACATCCACATGATATGACTGCCCCTCTTTGTGTTTTTGGGATACATTAACTAAAAACTGCTCATTTCAAAGGTGTTCCTGTGGTTTCACTGGAGTCTGCAGAGAGACCAAACTATTTCCTTGCGGTGTCAGGGCGCGGCCGTCTCCAGCTGGAGCACTGGAGTCGAGGGGCGGAGTTCAGTCGCAGAGCAACTTTCATCCAGCACCAGGGGTTGTTTCTGCCAGGTTACACCTCGTTTGAGCTCGTCAGCCAACCCGGAGTATTTCTGACTCTTACACGCACTGCTGCACGAGCCCAGAGATACGATACCTCAGAGAGCTTCAAATCAAGCAGCAGCTTCACACTGGAGGGTTAGAAACTCAAGCATGTATCCAGCGTAGATATGGTGGCCCAAAGATGTATTTGGACATTATACGAAAAGTGTCAGAAAACCTTCATTTGCTTATTAGGTGACTATACCTCCAGCTGTGGCCAGAAGATGCATCTATTTTCTTTAAATTCACCCAAAAATTCACTTAGATTTAGGAATGGAATATGAATTCTTAACCTGAGAATTCAAACCCCAACATTTTACACAGATATCAAGTAGGGTAAAATGATCATGTGATGGCATTTTACATCCATTTGTTCAAATGTGAACTGAACAACATCATAATTCGATGTGCAAATAAGATTAACAGGTGATGAAGCTCATTCTCAGGGACATGCACAAATGAACAGATCCAATTCTATTCCGCAGATCTATTTACATTACATCCACAGTACTAGTACAGAGTGAAACCTCGATTCATTTGTATTATTTGATGTGTCGCTAACATGTCCAAATACTTTTTTGAAACCACTGTATACCCATTTCTAACATGCACAAACTGTACATATATACTAACTAATGACGCATCTTCCTTCTCTTTTTGCAGAGACTTCTTTTGTAATACCTTACCGTATGATGTGTGAGTGGCGCTACCAGGCCTGTGCAAGCCCATGTGTCCACACATGCAGTGATCCAGATGCCACACGTTGCCAGTTCCTGCCTCCGTAAGAGGCTTGGCTTAAAAAAAGACAATCTTTGAACAGCCAACATAATATATGCTTAATCCAGGCACTGAAATTGCTTTTGTATGTCACAGTGTGGAGGGATGCTTCCCACGTTGTCCCAGGAACATGGTCCTCGATGAAGTCACTAGAAGATGCGTCTACACAGAGGACTGTTAGTGCAGCTTACTTAATTTCTTAAAATACTATACTATACTATACTATACTATACTATACTATACTATACTATACTATACTATATCAGTGAAGTATATTTGCTAATTATATAAATCTTATCCTGTAGGTGTGTCTCTTCCTCCAACTCCAACTCCCTTTGCATATGTGACACGATCCAACAGAACTACAACTCCAGCAACAACTACAACTACTACAACTTCCACTACTACCCCAAGGCCAACAACTACAACAACCACTACCACCACCACCACCACCACTACAAGAGCAACAACTACCTCCTCCACTACTGTCATACCCACAACAACTACACCAACCCCTACTACTACCAGCACAACAGTAACCACTGAGCTTGTCACCCCAACTCCATCCACATCTCCTCCGACCACTATTGTTTCTACCACTCCCACGCCAACTACCCCACCAGAGACAACCACTCTCAGCACGACTGAAATGACCACAATGGTCACCTCATCAACACCCACTACAGTCCCCTCCACTTCCCCATCCCCTACTACTTCTGCTCCCACCACCTTGCCCTCTACTACTAGTACATTCACCACTGTTACCACCCCCTCCCCAGAAACGTCCACTGCACCTCCTCTGACGTCTCCCACCACTGTCATCACAACCGTTCCCACCACCACCGTACCTGAAACCACCACTGAACCCACAACCACAGCTCTGCCAACACCAGCAGAAACAACAGCCACTCCAGTGGATACCGAAACAACCACAATGGCTCCTTCTACAACCATGGAGCCCACCACTGAGCTTGTAAGCACAGAAGTAGTCACAAGCCCCGAAACCTCGCCAACGACAGAAGAAATATCGACCACGCTTCCTTTGCTCTTGCCCACTACTCCATGCACAGTAAGTGGTGCTGTTATATTTTCATTTCAAAGCCTTTAAGATGGAATAAACAGAAACACAACTTATGGAATGAAATTTGAGAAACAGAAAATAACAAACCCTATTTTCAGAAAAGTTGGTAAAATTTCTAAATAGAAAACAAACAAAGAACCTTAAATCTGTAATTTGAAAATTCATCTGAACCATTATATAAGACACAATTCTAAGATTTCAACTGATTAATGCTCTGATTGTCCTTTTCATGATGTTCCATGTATTATCAGGTCTTCAGGCAGGCTATTTAATCTGTGTGTCTATGAGACTATACTGTTGGAAGTCATAATGAATGAGGCCTGACATTGTCCCGATGAAATAACAGTGTAAAAGTTGATGCCTTAATGGCAGCGCAGGTCTCTCCAAATTCCAATATCTGCCTCTGCATTGATGGTATTTTCACACAGATTAAAGACATCTATGCTAGGGATACTGATTCCCCCCTGGACCATCATAGATGCTGTTTTCTGTACCTTTAATTGGATTAAACTCTGAATGGTGTTTTGTAATCTTTGACATACAGAACCCGACCTCCACTTTTCTGTTAATCCGAGATGAGCTTTTTGACAACGTGGCAGAGTTGATATATGGCTTCCTTTTTGTGTAATGCAGTGTAGGATTACAATGGTTTTCCAGGGAACTCGTGAGTCGATGTGGCTCTATTGATTATTGTGGCAAGACTCTTTGTCATGCAGAGCCTGTAAGGGTTTGAAGGTCACACTCATCCAAGCAGTGATTTCCATCCTTAGCCTTCACTCTGTGATTTCCCCAAACTCCCTGTATCTTTTCACCATATGATGTCTTACAGATGCAGAAAATATGAAGTTATTTGCAGTTTTGTATTTTTTCATCTGTCAACAATTAACTTGCTGAGTGTAGATTATTCGAGACCAGTGTATCTTGCACATTTTATAATTGTTTTATCTTTTTTTTGCTGCGGTGCCAACTTTTCTTGAGTTAAAAATCTAGATTTGTTTATATTTTCTAGATGCAATGAAACGGGTCAACGAAGACCATTTTTTTAAAACTTGTGTCTATTGAATTATTTCAAATTAATTAATAAGTGACAGATTTAATGATTTATCATATGTTAAAGCAAATTTCCAACTTAATACCATTGCTTTCAAAATAAATGCACTTTTCATCACAGAACATCACAACAAGAAAATAACACTGCTAGCAATGACAGTCACCTTAGTTGTAATGTATACAGTGTTCCATTAGCTTGTAAATGCACAATATCAGGACTACAAAACCAAAATAGCTGAATTCCTACTATAACTGTGCAGAATTTTAATTCAAGCATGTGCAAATGAATATGAAATAGCCAATAGTGAGTGGTTCAAAAACCATTCATTAACTTTAAAGGATAGGCCTGTGATTGATAATCCTGTGACAGACTGTCCATACAGAAGGTTGATTTGCTCTTACCTGAGAGCAGTGAGCAGGTATGGTTGAAAAATGTCTTTCTTATATATCAAGGAAATAAAAAAATACTTATAGGTGAACAATAAATGTAAACCATGTATCTTATAATAGGAAGTTTTGAGACATATTTTGTATGATTTGGTGTTTTTGAAATTGGTTCATATGAATAGTTATTGACAAGTACTTTTAAAACATTATAAGCAAGGCAAGGCAAGTTTATTTGTATAGCACATTTCACGTACAAGACAACTCAAAGTTGCTTTACATAAAGATTTAAAAGCATTACAGCAGGGTTATAGTTGGATAATATGACAAGCTTTTACAACATCGCCTGTTTTTGTTTGTTTGCTATACATTTTTTTAATGAAGGCTGTGCCAGAGAAAATAGAAATATATACATGTGAATTCTGTAATTTATTTATTCATTAATTAATCGGGCTCATAAAAATCTGTGTGATGTTTTTTTATATATAAAAAAAAACAGCATTTTTGGCAAACTTTTTATCATTTACAGAATCATCATCATTTTGCTGATCCTTGAGGTTTCCATATCAGCCCATCTAATGGGGATGAACCTTGTCTGTGCAATTTATAAAACTCCTGATGTGCTTGGATGTCAGTTATTTTACTGAATTTTGGTATATGCTGAAAACAACTATGTATGCCCAACATGAGAGAACAGAACCTCCCACCTTGGTATGTGCACATATGTTGTCATATAGAGCATGGGCTAGGCAGGAATGATGCAGACATGATTGGAATTTATTAAAAAATATAATAATGATAATGGATTAGATTTATATAGCGCTTTTCTTCTGACACCACTCAAAGCGCCTACATTGGATCCATTATTCATTCACTCCTCATTCATACTTGGTGATGGTTGAATACATGTATAGACACAGCTAACGGAAATATGGCTGCCAGTCTGCGCCAACAACCTCTCCGACCACCACCGAACATTCATACACTGGAGGGAAGGAGGGTGAAATATCATCACTAAGTACACGATGACAGATAGAAAATGACAGATAAATAGTCATTATTTGAGGGCTGAGCATTGTGTTTAGGTTGACTGTCTACAGCTGACATCTCAGTTAGCCAGTTATTTTATTATGTTTTATATGACTCATGCATTTTAATTCAATTCATCTTTATTTGTATAGTGCCAAATCACAACAATGTAATCTCAGGGCGCTTCACAAACAATCAGTTTGAGCCAATTTGATTGTCATTCATTGATTCATACAAGCCAATTCATAACAAATAGCCTAGCTAAGGAAACCAACAGACTGGATGGAA
>JBBBVU010000010.1:24384942-24428633 GCA_037177055.1 Atherinosoma microstoma
AATGATGGCAGTACTGTCATACGTTTATACATGGGAGATAAGGAGCAGAGAGATGAGGATGAAAAGCCCAGTGCATCCTAGGATGTCCCTCAGCAGTCTTTACAGAGTTCATACCTTTGTAGACATGCACTATAAAACACAGAAGGAAAATAAATTGAAAAATCTGTATTAAATATGTATCTTAATTTAAAAAATTACAAAAAATGTTATAAACAGCTGCAAAAGCTCTGTCATGTAACAATAGTGTTAAACAAAATGTGTAAATTGTGTTCACAGCCCCCGTTCTCTCATCGTATTGATGAGTGCGCTGAGCTGATCTGTTTCAACGGAGAACTGCTTCTTCACAACTCCTCCCTCCACTGTCGCTACAACACCACCCCACCCCAGTGCAGTCTGCTGGGCCTGCCCATCCTCCTCAACACAGACCCCTGCTGTCCACAGTGGCAGTGCCCATGTAAGCTTTTTTTTGCGAACTACAACTTTCCAAATGATTGAGTAACCCTTTGTCGGAATAATTTGTGTTTGCTTGCGCCAGGTCGCTGCACTGTGATGTCAGATCTGCGCGTGATCACATTTGACGGTAACAATGTTGCCTTGTACGACAATGGATCTTACATCTTGGTTAACCTGCCAAGAGAAACTATTATTGGCACTGTGGAGAAATGTCCAACCAGTCAGGTAACATGAAAAGAAAAAAAAAGAAAAAACATGAGGTGTATTTTAAAACAGCTTCACAGAAACTGATATTTGCTGTCAAGATAATGGGTTTTTTTTTCTTTGTAGAGTGTAAACTCTATCAGACGAACTGTGAGTACAGACTTATTCCGTCCCAGCTCTTTGCATTTGCATCCAAGTCTAAAGATGTTAAACTCACTGAGCATGTATAATCATCTGTGATGTCTGTTCCCTACAGAGTCCTACAGGAGGAACCTCTGGTCTTTGTTTTAAGAAGCTTAACATCACTACCTCCTCTTACAGAATCATTATTAATCGACTTGATCGCAAGGTGGCCATATTAACCCGCTCTAATACTCCAGCAAATGTTTAACTTATCTCGCGTGGATGATTTGGTTAATTTAATTTCATGCCTCTCTAGGTGACAGTAAACTACAGACCTGCAAAGCTCCCATTCTCACGGCATTCGCTGTACGTGGAAGACACAGGCAGCATGTATTTGATCCACACACCTGGCGGGATCAGCATGCAGTGGTATCATAGCACAGGGATTATGGTGCTGCAGTATAATGCTCCTAGTAATGCATCTGTGCCTACTCGAGGCCTGTGTGGTGAGTCCGCATGCATACACTTTGACTTCATCAACACGAGACTCATTTATCAAAGTGCCATCTTTCAGCCTCTCAAGGCTTAATGTCTACAAAGCAGCATCACTTTGACTCGAGTCATTATGGGATATGACAGTTTGAGATGTAAAGAGCCATGTGGTTCCATTAGGCGGCTTCAAGCAGACATTATCTCACTCCAAGTTTATCTTGCTCACCGTCTCAAGCTGCAATAAAACTCGCATTGACATCCATGCCGAGAAACCTGTCTCCCCACTCTGCTAGGTTGTTGTGATGGGAACCCAGAGGATGACCTGAAGCTGCCCAACGGCACAGTGGTTAGAGAGGTGGGAGACATGATGCTCTTTCTGCAGGCATGGAGAGTCCCCACCACAGATGAGACTGAACACACGCGCAGGGTCGGAGACAACTGCACCACCGGGGACTGCTCCACCTGCCTTTCTATGCTTCGCCAAAGAGCCTTCACACCATGTCATAGCAAGGTACTCAGAGAGTTCACATGGTGTTTCGCATACCTGTGTCTGGAGCATGAGCTTCTGCTTTGTCATGACCTCAACACTGAAAATGCATATGAAATAACAAATACACTGATGATGAGAAAACCGTATCAACAATTTGTTTTTGTTTTTTTAAATTTCAGACAAAAAACAAATAAAAATACCAAGTCTAATTTAATTCACCCAAATGTGAGGATTTGTTGTGTTTCATAGTAGTACATGTTGGGTTTATTTGATATCTTATGTGTTTTACACACTTCTTTTCTTGAGCAGTTTTTAAAAAAATCAACAGATTCCTTGATCGTAAAAACTTGCAGGTACCTCCGGAGCAGTTCTGCGACATCATGTGGGCAGGAGACTTGCACTACAAAGACCACCAGTGTGACTTTCTGGCGGCCTACGTAGCGGTCTGCTACACACATCAAGTCTGCATCAGTTGGAGGCGGCACAACTTCTGCCGTAAGAAGACAATAAATCACACACATGCAACTACACCCGCTTATACATATAGTTTGTTTATCACTGCTTGTCATCTCGTAGCATTGCGGTGTCCCCCTGGTAAAGAGTATCAGCCTTGTGTGAGCACCTGCGCCAGCCGCACCTGTCTGAACAGAGAGTACTACGAGGAGACTACCTGCTCTTTCATCAGAGAGGAGTGTGTGTGCCGCAGTGGAACCATCTTGCACCGCGCTGACTCCCCTTTCTGTGTAACTGAGGACCGTTGTGGTGAGTGAAAGACAAATGGCACGCCTTTGTAATGAACACTGCACTTACTGAGTCTGCACAAGTTCTTTGCTTTATTTCACTTCTTGTATCTTTGCATCATGACTGTATTTACTTGCTTGCGGTATCTCCAGTCTGCACAGATAATGACGGTAACCCTCGGGCTCCAGGAGAGGTGTGGAATGGCTCTACTCGTAGCTGCTGTCTGTACAAGTGTATGGAGAATGGCTCTGTGGTAGCAGTTGAACCAGACTGCAGCACTGTCTCCACACCACTGTGTGAGAGGGAAGGAGAATATGTGCTGGATGTGCTGGAGGAAGGTGCCTGTTGCCCAAAGAAGATCTGTGGTGAGTTTAACCTTTTTGGCAAGCAAATTAAACATCCAGAATACAGACCTCTGGAGGCAGGTCTCATGTTAAGTCTCTTTTTTTACTATGTTTACATCTTAACCTTTCTAGTATTATTACATATATGATAATGTTGAGTCAATTCTTCCCCTTTTCATTTCATTCTCCTTTTTGGTCCTCTACTTGTCAGAGTGTAACATGACCATCTGTGACAGCGAAGCTCCACCTTGTGATAACGGCAACAGACTAGTGATCGGTTACAGCGCACTGTCCTGCTGTCCAGAGTACCGATGCGGTAAGAGCGAATTTGATTGCAGACTTTGTCAGTTTTCTTTTACATTTGACATTTTGTTTAAACTTTGAATGATTTTCCTTAGAGTGTGACCCCATGGCGTGTCCTCCTGTCTCTGCCCCCGACTGCAGGGAAGACCAGTTCCTTGTCGAGGTCAGGGGTCAAAAATCCTGCTGCTACTCTTACCTTTGTGGTAAGTAGTAATTATTATAAACAAGTCAGGCTAAGGCACTATAAATGTGTGGTTTAAGGTTACCATCTGGGAAAACTGTTTGTTTTTCTGTCTGAGCAGTGTGTGAGTCATGCATTGAGCCCATTCCAACTTGCTCACATGGAGAAATTCTGGCTGTGGATTTAAACACCACCAACAGCTGCTGTCCACAGTACCATTGCGGTAAGTGTTGGCTTGTGTGACTGCACATGTTTGTGTCTCCTTCAAATCATCTTTGTCTCCAATATATTGCAGTGTGTGATATTAATCTCTGCCCCGAAACATCTGTGAGCTGTGCACCTGGTCTCTCTTTGGTTCAATCTGCCGTTCCTGGCCATTGCTGCCCCCAGCATCACTGCGGTACACGCACACTCTAAAGCACACACATATGCACTGCCACATACGATTCGTTACTGGTGTCAAATCGCTTATGGGTCGATGATTGCAATTATCCCTAAAGTTGTTATGCTTGTCACGTACTTGCATAAGTTTCACACTGCTTGTCTCTTTAATTTTCTCTCTCATACACTCAGAATGCCAATGTGAGGACAGCGCGCTCCCCATGTGTCAGGTGGTAAGTCAGCAAAAAGCTGCGTCAGAAGTCCTTGTCTAATCATGTTTTTGCAAGGAAGTGAACAAATTTGGTCAAGTCAGCGCTTTCTTTTCTCTCAGGGGGAGGTGCTGGTTGAAGTTCCAGACAGCAGCACCAACTGTGGCTGCCCTCAGCATACATGCCGTACGTGTAACCCAAGTTTAAAAGCACACAGACCCTTGATAATGGCGTGACAGCGGAGTTTACTTACTTCTCAGTGTCCATGCTGCCTCATGCCTTCATATTATCATCCAGAAGCACTAATGTTACCTGCAATGTAATCATATATTACATGTTTATGTGTGTTCATGTGTAGAGAAAGCTGAGGTGTGTCTTTTCCAAGGGATGACATTACTGGGCCCAGGCCAGTCTCTGATTCAGTACTTTGAGGGAGAGCTGTGTTACACCGTCCAGTGCCTACATCATAAAGATCCTCTCACCGGCTTTTATGCCATGGAAATCACCTCAGTAAATTGCTCCCAAAAATGCGGTCCAGTATGTATCCGGTACACTTCTGAT
Organism: Atherinosoma microstoma; assembly: GCA_037177055.1. Taxonomy (NCBI): domain Eukaryota; kingdom Metazoa; phylum Chordata; class Actinopteri; order Atheriniformes; family Atherinidae; genus Atherinosoma; species Atherinosoma microstoma. The sequence goes on from JBBBVU010000010.1 coordinate 24,389,425, forward strand.
AGAAGACGTTCATATGATCTGCATTTTAGTCCTGACCTAAACTATACTCCTCTCTGTATCTCCTGTTTTCATGTTTCAGCACCAGGTGTACGTAACATCTATAGACCCTCAGGTGTGCTGCGGCTCCTGCAAAAATATCTCATGTACCTTCACCAGCGAGAATGGGACAGCAGAGCTTTTCACTGTGAGAACAAACGTCCACATTGTCGAGTCCACCAAGCTCACTTGCTCACGGCACACTCATAAGGCTGATTGTGTGTGCAGGCAGGGAGTTCCTGGGTGGAGAACTGTACGCGTTACGACTGCATGGAGACAACAGTGGGAGCAGTGATACTTGCCTCTGGTGTGGTCTGCCCTCCTTTCAATGATACAGAATGTATTCAGGTCAGGACTCCTAAATGACAAATATGAGGCTACAGTTAGTGGTTGCATGTCTGTGGAGCAGTCAATAAATATCCATTTAATCATTTTCCACTTTGGCTTAATAACCAGTTATTCATTTTCTTTAATGCATGTATGAAACTGTTCTGAACTTTTAACTTTCCTTTCATTTGTTTTGTCGTTTACACTTTTTTTTCATCTTATTCTCCTCTATCAGAGTGGGGGTGTTGTTCAGAGCTACGTGGACGGTTGCTGCAGAACATGTGAGTCTCTAAATTTATTTGGGGCTACTGGTATTGCTTTGAGCGGCTGATTATAGGGGTGAGCGCTTTGTTTCCTGGCAGTGGATGGGCTTATTGGCTGAATGGCTGGGTGTGTGGCCTTTTGTAGAAGGTGAAGATAAAGCCTGGCAGCCTTCAACTACATTTCAAAATCCCTGGCTTCCTGAGGTCTTCAGAATCTTCTGCTGACATTTTTGAGTGGCAGCACAGCTCAGACAGAGGTAATATTAAGGGGAAGCATTAAAAAAATATGAAATGACAAGCATTCCAAAACTTGAAGGTGGTGATCTGTTATCTTAACAAAATGATGCTGAGTGAACGGACTATAATATTTTGCGTGGATTAAAATCTTAATAAAGAGTGGTGACATTTTCTCTTTCTTTGGACTCAGCATTGCACCCTCACCCGCTTGCCCGCTTCAGCAGTGTCCTTGCAATTTCAACAATCAGGGTGCTCCATGGTGAATGTTTTACCAATGAGGATGTGAGGTGCTGCAGGGGTTAGAGTTTGCTCTGTGGAACTTTATAGTACATCAAGTGACTGCGTTCCTTGGCGTGACCCAAAAAGAAGTGAAACCCATGTGCATGCGAGCTGCACTGATTCCAGCCTATGTTTGTGTTTGAAATGAAAATGTTTTTCTCAACAAAAAATAACCATGTGTTCTCCTGACGCTCTTTGAACTGGACGGCTGTGGTCCCAATGATGCTCCCAGGTTCTGGAGTGGGTGTTTTACCATTTACCATTAACCCCATAACGCCCACTGGTAGTACTAACTGTGACACAGGTACCACCACTTTGCACTATTCCACTTCAAATAAATTGTTTGGCTTCTATGTCACTCATTTGCTGAAAGTTTCAAACTTCTTATGCGTGTGTTTGTCTGTTTTTGTGTTTTTGTCTTTTCATCATCTGTTAGTTAACTCTCAAAACACAATTTCATTTGAAGAAAAGGTTTAATTAAACTATGTGTTGTGACAAAATCTAAGTTCCAGTGTTACAGAAGGGGAGATGATCTACATTTTTCATGCATTGCAGGTCTGCACAGATCTAATTTAACTAATTTTGAGTGGTTTAGAAGTAAGGTTTGGTCAGTAACCATTCAGTGGATGTCTGCTGGGAGATTTGTGCTCTCCCTTCCCATCGTCCCACTGTCAGTCACAGCAAACTCCTACTGCTAGGCAACAAAGGGCCCATCTCAGTATGCTTTCCAGAGTGTGCGAGTGACAGGTCATGTTTGTGAGAACTTGACTGACAGTTTGTGTGTTTACATTTCTTTGTGGATGTTTCTGGTGGATCTGTTTTCATATACGAAAAGCGTGATATGTTGTTGATATAGATTTTATGTTGGCCTGGATTTACTCTAAACAATCTAAAAAAAAAAAGCTCATTAAAATGAAACAAGGGAACAAAGAAAGTTAATCTGATGTTCCTATTTTTTCTAGAGATCCTTCTGAGGGCTACCTTGTGTGGTAATTTTCATTATTTTTCAACATGTGCAGGTAAAGAGGATGGCAAGACATGCAAACGTGTGGCCATTCGGACCACTATTCGAAAGGATGATTGCCGGAGTAATGCACCAGTAAGAGATAAGAGTTCACATGCAGGTGTAAAAAACAGGAGAATTTGTAGCTGGTTGTATAATTTATCATTTTTTTTCTCCTACCTGCTCTTGTCCTTGTCCATTCCCTTTCTTGTCCCTTCTCTCACAGGTTACAGTGTATTCTTGTGATGGGAAATGTCCATCTGCCACCATTTTCAACTTTAACATCAACAGTCATGCCAGGTTCTGTAAGTGCTGCCGGGAGAGTGGACTACAAACCCGTACCGTCACACTCTACTGTTCTCGCAATGCCACAATGGTGGAGTATAATTTCCAGGAGCCTCTGGACTGTTCCTGCCAATGGAACTAAACCAGCTAAAATACAAATAAGAGCTTGAAAAAAAGAATGTATGAAATAAAGGGTGGGAAAGGGGCATCTGAATTTTACAATACTAACGGACAAGCATGAAAAGCAGCCATGTTCCTTTTTATAATAACAATCTTTACATCACTGACTTTGAGTCATAGTTGGAACTACAAGATACTGAAAATACTGATGTCAGTGGAATATTATTTTAAGTAGTTTTGTCTGCACTTTAGTAATCTAATGCTATTTCTAAAAAAACTACAACAACAAAAAAAACAAACCTGCTGTGCCAACTCAGTTTTCTATGGCTTTCAACTGATGGTACTTTTGGTCTTTCATCCTGTTGTATATTAACAGTTGAAACAGCAGTTGTTGCCTTTTTATATATAGTAGATGTTTGTTTGTTTTTTAAAGAAAATACAAAATATTTGTTTGTCTTTGTATTATCCAATAAATTTAGCTATGTGCTTTGGATCATTAGACATTTTGAACTGATTTCTACGTTTTTAAGTAAGGTGATTTAATAAAAGGTTTAATAGTGTCACTGTCTACATTATTATGAAAAACAACGTGTCCTTTTCACCAAACTCACTTGCACACTTTCTCTTTGTCAAATTCTTTTTAACACACACACATCCTTGTCCCACTTCAGCATCTTTAGTGCTGACATGTGTTTACATTTCAGTTCTTATTGGTTGTTGTTGAGTGGAAGTCCTCCCTATAAGCAGAACCCCTCAGTGGACTCAGCTCATTGTCTGTTAGTCATTTCTTCCTTTCACATTCCTGTCATTCCACATGGACCAATTCTTCCACCACACCCCATGTCTGAGCTAAACCAGTATCACCACAGAAATTATGTGATAAATTTGCAGCACATGCCAGTTGTAGAGGGTGAATGAAGTTCAGCTTCTCCCTTCCATTTTCTGTTAATTCATTGCAGCGGGTACAACCTTGCCAGGTCACCAGTCCATCACAGGGTGCATGAAGTATTGAAAATGAAATCTTAAGACCCGACTGTTGCTCACAAAGCTGATGGCTTTTTCCTTTCATTATATAAAAAGACTACACTTCTCATCAATCTTTGCTTCCTCTCGTTCTTCCCCCTCACATTTCAAACTCCCACCTCTCATCAGGACCTCTGAGCTAGAGCAGCCATGTGCCCCCGGTTGTCATGGTGAAGTGCTCTTATCCCAACAAAGACATGCATATTTTCTAGCTCTTTATGTCTCTCTCTTTCACTCCTCCTTCACTTAGGAAGAGAGCTGTCTCCTTCACGTGGAGCTTTTTTCGGGTGAAGCAGCCATTGCACTTTGACGTTTACTGCGCGCTAAATTCAAAGTTCAGGGTCTGAGTACAAAAGATGTAGAAAGTAGAGGAGATTTCTCAGTAGTTCGAGATAGCTAGGTAATTTCAAATCTCTTTTGGAAACTTTCTTTTTCTTTTTTTAAAAAGTTCTCACAAATGAAAAGAAAATAGATAAGTAAATACAAACCGTTGACTTGACGTCCAGCTGCGCGTCAGCGACTCAAATAGCACGGGACTTTCCACAGCTGATGTTTACGCACAGCTGGTTTGGGTTTTCCTGTGAGACTGCCATGGGTGAAAGCAAAGCTCGCGTTTGTTTCTCGCCGTGAAAGTGACTGTAAATGTATCCTGGTGGATATGTGACTGATGGAAAGTGTGCTTGGTGAGATGCATTGACATTTTCAATGGCTGGAGTCGAGCGTCTGTGGTTACTCTCCAGTTTATATCAGGTAAGGTTAAGGACTGTACGGTTGAAGTTCCTCTATAAAGCTGCAGCTAAGTTATTTTGTCAAAATATTTATATGGTTTTGTTCACACTTTGTACAATAATTGCATAGTTTAAATAGTTTACTCTTTACCCCCCCTTCTTCAGGTAGTTTTGCTGACCTGTGAACAGCTTTTACATCCACTGGAGGTTGAAATTGTTTTTGAGCCCTTTGCTATTAGCCAGGACCCAGACAGTTACACAGTCACCTGTAGACCTGCAGGTAACCTTCTGGTAAGAACTATAACAACCATGTTCTGTATGTTACTCTTCTGTACAGCATTTTATTTTTGGTTGAGTTAATATCTCACTTTTTGTCCCAATGTATTGGCAGATGACAAGTGTTGATAATTCAGCATGCTCACCTGCCTGCAGGATATCCTTACAAATGACTGAGGACCAAAGGAAGTATAACATTGTGCTAAGAGCCAGCAGGAATGGTACCTTGCTTGAAGGAAAGACTTTTGACTTTAGTGAGTGTCAAACTGTAATTCTGTTTAACAATATTGTGGTTTTATTGCATGTGTTTGTTTATTGATGTGAAAGTCTTGACCTTTGTTTGTCTCCCCAGTTCCATTGTCGTCATCCTCCTTTCATGTATTCAGCACAACTACTACTGCCCACCTGAAATGGACCCTTCACAGACAGCAGAGCATGTCTACCTTAACTCTACACAACATGCGCACACAATCTGTCACACAAGTCTTTAACATAAACCCCTCAGAGGTAAAATCCAGGCACACGATAAAAGGTCTTCAACCTGGTACGCGCTTCAAGGCCGAAGTCATGGTGACTACATTTCTCAAACAGCATGATATCACCTTAAAGCAGAAACTCAGCATTTTTCTGGAAACAGGTATCATATGCATATCCTTTCCAGAATCAGATTAATCACCAGCTGTAAAACTGACTGCAGGCTGGTATCTGTGCTCCAAGATGACTGATGATGATATTTGTCTCCAGCTCAATGTCCACAAGGCTGGTCAGCCAATGGGAGAAGCTGCTACAGTGTGAGAAGATCAGGTTTGAATTGGAGTGATGCCCAGCACAGCTGCATAGACCTGGTAGCTGGAAGCCACCTGGTTAACCTGAAGACCCCAGAAGATCTGCTGTTTGTATCTTCGTACCTCCTCCCTGATGACAACCTGCTGCTGTTGTGGACAGGACTTAATGATCAACAGGTAGCATGTTTTTAATTAATAGCCAGATTTAGCCTGGAAAATAAAAAGAAATAAGGAAACTTTGATAAGCAGCACATAACTTCAACTGTACGGCAGGACACAAGCTTGAAAAAAAACAACAACCCCTGTTTAATTATTGTTTGTGTTTGTCACACTTAATGTCACACAATCCCTACTGGATACTTTCTGTAATGAGTATGAAATGATAAATGATATTCCCTGTGTCTTTTTTTTTTTTCAATAGGAAAATTTTGACTTTAAACATTTTCAGAGTAAAAGTGTCTGGAGGAAAGTTCTATTGGACCTGTTTCCACAATAAAACATTAACTCTGTAAACTGCAAAGCTTCCAGGCAGCAGTTACTCCTTAAAGAGGGGGTTTGTTTTTGATACTTTAATGACAGTGAGAGGTTATATAAGTGCAACTCATAATGTATATCCTCCTCATTCCACAGAAGGAAGGTCACCCTCTCTGGTCTGATGGTTCGCCTTATAATCAAACTAACACCATGAAAAGTCTTCTGCCAGCCAGTCAGACAGACTGTTTTGCATTTCAGAGGAATGCCACGGGACCAGGATACTTTCTAACTCCATTCTTCTGTGACATCCCCTTACCCTTCATCTGCCAATATCAGAGTAAATTACTTGCAACACATCTTTATTAACCATATTAACTACTGTATCTACAATATTTAGGTATCCAGAGATGTTATCATGAAACTCTCACTTGAATAAAGGATTGATGTGTATTTATAAATTATATTTATTTTATAATTTGGAAGGGTCATATCATTTTATGCATGTATTGCTTAGTCTCAACGTAGTTATAGCTAATGCAAAATACTCCATCCAGATTGTTCAGTTTGTGAGCATTGCTGTCTCTTGCATTTCCTTTAAGTTGCTAAGATGTTAAACTTTCCCCTTCACAGTTCCTTCAACCCCCGCTTCATTCTCATTTGACCTGGTTCAGGTGACAGAGCAACAGGTAGAACTTCGTTGGAGTGACCTCTCCTCCTTTAACTCACTTAATCTGTCATCATTTGAGATATTCCTCCAGTATCAAGAAAGGGAAAATAGCCAGTCAGGTCATATTAAAGAAGATGGATGCAGGGTGCCAGAGGAAAAAAAGGAGACAAAAAGCCAGAGGAGTTCTAAAAAAGTCATCAGGGTCCCTATTTCCCTCTCATCTAGAGAGGTAACCTTGGCAGGTTTATCTCCAGGGAGCATCTACTCTTTCACCCTTCAAGCCTCTCATCCTGCTGGTCCCAGCTGGAGTTTGGGGAAAACACATATTGCATACATGAGTAAGTCTGGTGACAACTTTCCACACTTGATGTGACTGCAGACAAGTGCTAACTTCAAATGCTTATGCTTTCCCTCTGTCAGGACCTTATCCTCCTCAGAACATTACCATTGGCCCCATTACAGCCAGCCAGATTAGGGTCAACTGGACGCTGCCAGGTGCACAGTGTATAGCTGGATGGACATTTGCTGTACACTGTGAAGACATGATTTCAGGGCAGGAGAGGTTAGTCACCAACATCTCCAGGATGTTAAGGACTGGGAGGATGCAGTTCTACACTGCTGTGATTGGAGGACTTGAGTCTTACAGGAAATACAGGGTTGAAGTCTTTACAGTTACACACCATGGGATATGGAGCTGTGGACAGGGGCCTCTGACTTTACAGACCGGTAAGCATGTACTGTGCTGGGCTTTATGTCTATTTACAATTTGTTTGAAATTTTATTTGTGTTATTTTGTAGCAATTTGCTGCCATGAATGAAAATTAGTTTAACATTCAGCCATTAACAATCAAAAATGAATCTAGTGAGAACTGATTTGGAAATATGAATAATTATGATATAAGAATTGCGACTGATAAAAACGTTAGTACAGATTTGTATATTTGTAATGATCTCACGTTAAAAGTGAATTTTAGATGTCTGTAACTGAGTTTGAATTGAGGTCAGTGGTAAAAGCTGACAGAAGCAGTGTTGCTGCCCTCAGGGTACTCCGTGGCGTAACAGCAGCACACACACAGGTACGGTTTAAGCAATTAATTGATTATTCGACATGAAGGAGAAAACCAGTCCTGGCTGTCTGCTTCCATCTCCATTCCTCCTCTAGGCCTCGGCTACTGCAGATAAAAACAGACAGTTATTACACATGAGGTGCAGCTGTGCTAATCCTTCTCACCTGCCACTGCTCCCTGAACCACAACTTCACCCCTCCTCCCTACACCTGAGCCAGAGCCACACACACCAGCACACGCACCAGATGTACGAAAGTTACAGTACCCAGTTAATAGCTGATAGTGGAAGAAATTAATTGTGGGTATGTTGACTTTGAATTCTAACCAGTCAAAAAGCAGCTGTTGATAACAACATTGTAACTCATGCTGATTATAACAGCTTTTTTTTCCTTTTTTTACAGTTTCATGAAATATTACACTATATTGTTGACTTCATTAGTGTATGGTAGTATTTTAAACATGTTATAGAATTTATTGGTTATTGGAAATACTTAAAAGATGGTTTTTGAAAAGAAATATGAGACAAGCCTCAAATGACAAACAATATGTTAATAATGGTATAACCTGCACAGCATTTAGGTCAGCGTATGTTGTAGAAGTAAACTTTCACTTTTGGACTTGATTTGAAACAAGCAAATGCAATCTTAATATTTACATAGAAATTAAGATTATATTACATATTGGTTGGTTCTTGGAAATAATCTTACTCTAGGCTGGCCCTGGGAGAAACACACAACAACAAATCTTAAAAGACTACAGCATTTCTGAAAATATATTTTAGAAAACATGACAACAGATAAGACAATAAAAAAATGAGACCCGACAACAGACAACAATAAAACAACCTTGTTTTATAAAATGTCATGAGTTTTTTTTATTATTTTGTAGAATATACAGTCTTTTTTGTTTTGTTGTGTTTAGAAGTTATTTATTACCCAGATAGCAAACAATGTTGATTAAACTTTGTGGCTTGGTGGGGGTCTAATTTGATTGGCTCACAGGAATTTCACTGTCATAATGAATAAACATAGATATATATTTCAGTAAATGACGGTTTTATTACCACCAGCACATAAACAACGTGTCAAAAGGGATAAACACGCCATTTCCTGCTTAAAAGAACTGTTTTGATATACAGCTATACATCTTCACATCCATATTGGTTGATATGTTTTCCAAAGGATATTTCTTGATCTTGACAACAATGTTATTTTGCTAGGTAGATATGTGTAAATGATCATTTTTCCATAGTTCTGTTATTAATAATGAAGGCGTGACTGGCTAGACGTGTGCTGATCTGACTTTCAAACCAGGCTAAAGAAACTGTAGATTAACTAAAATGGTTCTGGAGTTATGTATGAGTCACTGCATGACTCTATGTCCCAGGTCTGTCGACAGTTGAATAATGCATGTTTATATCTCTCAGCGGTGAAGCCTCCTTCTGGTCTGGTGGTGTTTAGTATGGGCAGAAACCTGTCACTCTGCTGGTCCAGTCCACCTGACGATCCTCCCGATGGTTATTACGTCACCTCCCACCCACTCAATAATCTCACTGCTTCTGTACTTTGGACAAACCAGTCCAGCTCTGGAGCACTCTGGGAAGATGAATCCATTTGTGTTTATCTGGGAACATTTACTCCTGGTCAGACATATGAAGTGGGCGTCATGGCTTTGAGAGGAAATGACAGGAGTAAGATGTCCAGTACGATACACACCACAGGTGAGATGGTGGGGGGGGGGAACCTGCCCATGTTCATATTAGTTTTTACCAGCTGAAACATTTTCTAATGTTCCTCCATCTTTTTCATTTGTCTGTGTTTGTGTAGCTCCAATGCCAGTGCAGGTAGCAGTCCCTCTTTCTGTGGGGACAAACCATGCACAGCTATTCATTCAACCTCCAAGGATGGGGCTGATTGATGGAGTCAACGTGTGTGCATGTCCTGGAGTTTGTGACAGTTTGTGTAAGGGATCATGTGGGTATATGTGTGACTGGCATTCCCTCCCCTCTGATGTTCTTACCATTACCATTAGGAACCTTAACCCAGGATCACAGTACCAGCTCGGGGTATACAGCACCATCCGAAAGCAGACAGGACCGCCATACTACACCCACCCCATCAGAACAAGTGAGTTACTTCTTTATGATCTATACCAACACTACCTTCAAATATTAAGATTAATGGAAAATTTCACGAAATTATAGAATTATGTGAAACGAATCTGGAAATGTTCATCTTTGCACAATAACTGAAAAATGCAGTTTTTATCAATAAAGTATCAAAGAGTTAACATCAGAGATATGCAGGAGCTTCCTTTGTGGTCAGATCCTGTCACATTGATCAAAGTTTATGACAGCAAGTCTTCAAGTGGAACTACAAGCTTAAACATGCAGCTAGTGCAAACACTTGAATGAAGTGGCAGAACATCCTCAAGCAGCTGAGGTAATCTCTAGATCTCAAGGCATTTGAGCTGTGTGTTGCTCGCTGGAGATCACACTTAAAAGCAGAAGGTCCCACAGTAAGCAAGCAAGCACTAAATCTTGCATAAAGGATATTATCTTGCAATAAGATGCAAGAATAATGTTGACTGCAATGCGTATTCCACAAAATGTCAAATATAAGATAAATAGAAATCCAAGTTAAAATGTATCTATCCAGAAAACTTTACAATCTGAAAAACCTCTGACACTACGTGTTAAAACCCCCCTGACATGACTGAGCCATCTGTTACAGCATCTGTCATTTAACTGACAAAACTGATTATACTCAGCCACTAAGAAATTGTAATACAGAGTTACTTACATGGCAGCTTTCTGCTGAGACAGAGAAACACCATATTGCCTTTTTTTGTTGACTACTGTTTGTGACTGGGCTTTAATGTAAACAAAAAAAGGAAGAAAGAAAGAAAAATGATTTTTTTTACTCTCTACTGTTTTCTTCATGCAAATTTGGCCTCAGTTAAAAGCAGTTTTCCCTTGATCTTTCGCAAATTGCATCAATCGGATTTAAAATGTATTCCTTCCTAATATTGGCACCACATCATTGCTTCTTATTCTGAAAGATTTATGGGGATATGATCTAGAAATGATAGAGGTCTGTATCTTTAGGTCAAACGGTAAGACTGTAGGACTGCAATATGCAAGACTGTAAGACTGATATTTATTGTATTCTAGATATTCAATTCAATTCAATTCATCTTTATTTGTATAGCGCCAATTCACGACAATGTCATCTCAGGGCGCTTCACAGACAATATGTCTCTTTAAAACTCTTAATATAATCCATTGAACATCTTAAAATAAAGTCCTACTGTGGTGCACTTGTGTTACAGAATTAAGTTAAGTTTTACATCTTTTGTCAATGTATGATATGTGATTTCAGGTCTGGCTCCTCCCAGAAGAGTGAGGGAGGGAGTGGTGACAGAGTCATCCATTGAGCTGCTTTGGGATGCAGCTGAAGGACAAGCTCAAAGCTACGAGGTTGTTTGCCTCAACTGTGTTCATTTACTCAAGGTAAACAACGAGAAAAATAACATGTAATACGTCATTTTTTACCCATCTCTTAAAGAAGCACAAAATACCTTTTTCTTATTGCTTGAACCAAAGATTCCACGATATGAAATCAGTTGCACAAAACACAAAAAAATTCTTTAAAAGTATTTTATTCTTTTTTTTAAATACCTTAATCTTATATTCAAATGATTCCTTAAAATGATTGTGGGGAGATTATTTGCATTACACGTTTAGGGAGAAGACTTTAGATGCTTTGCGGAACTTTGCCCAGCTCTGTCAAACTGTGTGAATTTTACTGGGTGAATAATTAATTGAGAAGTTTTTGTTCCCAATCAAATTACTTAAGAATTGCCTTGAGAAAGACACCAATCAGCAGTTGCAGGCTGGCTGTGGGCACTTGTTTTCACGTTTTTTTTCTCCCTGTGTGACACATTCATTTATGCTCGAAGGTAATATCTCTTTCCTTCTAATTAGTGCTATTACTGTAGGACTTGTAATCGTGCACTGAGTCAACTTCATTGCCTATTTGATTTATGTGCTGCAGGTGCAGAAAGTTTCCAGTCAGAATGCAGTGTTTTCTAATCTGACTCCAGGCTCACTCTATCACTTTACTGTACGGACAGAGAAGGAGTCCTTCGCTGACAGTTCACTGGTCACAATCAATATCACTGCTGGTAAACACACACAATCACCCAAACACTCTCAAGCACTTCTCCATCCTTCATTTCTAACATGCATTCTTTTTTGATGTGACAGCTCCTGGCACAGTGGAGGTCTCTCTTGTCAATAAAACTACATCATCCATATGCATTAGCTGGACTGCAGCCAGGGGTCTGGTGAACACACACATCCTGTCAATCAAAAACTTAACATCCATTCAGGAACTGATAATTTGTAATTCGGAGCCCAGGTCAGTCTCACCCTTGTCAGCCTCAACACATTTTAAAAGGAGTCCTGGTCAAAGCTTGTGCTTAAAAGCTCTGACTACTGAAACTATGTGTGTTCACAGATTATATTGCTTTGAAGACCTAGCTCCTGGAGGCCAGTATATCATTGAAATGATTACCACCAGTGGGGAAAGGCGAAGTAAACCCACTACTATAATCCTCTTTACCTGTGAGTTAACATGTATGCAGTACACTGCACCAAATGTTGGGTCAGTGTGTCCTTCACGGACAGATGTTTAATAAGGAAGAGAACAACCATGTAATTGAAGAATGATTTTATCAGGAAATAGTCAGAAATGAACAGAGGAATGCAAATTCAACCACTGACACCATAGATTAAATTGAGATTCAGAGTTGTTTCTGGTTTCTTACAGTTTAGTTTCAAGCACAGATTCTTGTTTCAGCCCATGCCTTTTAATTCTTTTCCTTATGCATCTTCTTTTATCAAACATATTACTTTGACTTTTCTGTCCTGATGCTTTGGTGTCTTCCTTGGCCAGCCTGTGTGTTTCCTTTTTACAATCCTTTATTTAATTTTTACTTTATCTCATTTTTTTTATTAAGATGACTGGGAAGAACCAACGTTGTTTTCTATACTCCAAGTTGAATGCTTTGCCTTAAGGGATTTTATAATCCTTTCTATTGTTTCCACTGTTTTGTTGGGGCCATGTTTCCTGTCAATCAATTGCAAAAGCTATCTATGCTCTGCTCTTCCAGTACTCTCTTCAACTGTACACTCATTTTCATCTTAAAATGCAAATTATAAGTAGATTTCTATTTTTTTTTTTTATCTTACAAACAGATACTCCAATAATTTTTTACTCTTACACTATAAAAAGAGGGCAAAAATTACAACAATTTTCTTAAAATAAAATCTTCATCATGTTTTGTAATCTACTGTATAGCATCTCCCCCAGCTGGTTTAAAAGGTGTAAAAAGGCAACACATGAAAAAAAAAAAGTTGAATCAGAACATGATTAGATGTCAGTATGTGGTACCACATTTCTATGTGCTTCTTATTTTCCAGCTCCAGAGGTGCCACAGGATGTGAGTCTTTCAGAGCAGGCAGTAACATCTGTTTTTGTCACCTGGAGACCACCACCAGGACAGGTAGAGAAGTACAAGGTAAGGTGTGCAAGTTGCTGTATCTGTGTAGGATCACATGAACAGAGAAATACATTGTACAGTAGATTATTATGCAGTCATAACCATAGACAGATGTCTATACTGGATCAAAAATACTGCATAACAAAAGAATGTCACTTATGTTGGCTTCTGCACTAACCTGGTTACTTAGCAACAGCTGTTGGCACACAAAAGATTTGGTTACCAACCCTTTAAAGATATATGACCCTCAGAAAGCCTAAGCCAGGGAGAATGACCAAGCACATTACAAGTATACAAAGCTTTAAGTCAGCAAGTTGTTTTATCAATTTATTTTCAGATTAAACTTAAAGGGCAAACAAAGCTAAAAGTTATATTTTCACTGTCATGAGTTGGAAAGTTCTGAGACAGAGGATCTTTGTGTTGTCTTTTTTCAGCTCCTTTTCGGCCTGCTGTCAGTGGACAGGAAGTCATGGATTGAGAAGCTTGTCCAGAGCACAAGTTATGAGATCAGGGATTTAATCCCGGGGTCAGACTATGGTGTCAGTATTCACAGTGTGCTGGGTTCAGACATTAGTCAGGCAGCAAACAGAGAGTTCAACACAAGTAAGAGATGCAAACACATACTCCAAAACACACTGACCTAAATACTGCAGTTTTTGATGTTTCCTCAATCAGAACATACTTCTCTTAGAACAGGAAACAGGAAGAAACAATTGGGAAAGTGTGTAAACTGAACTTGTAAAACTGTAAATATGTCTTTCAGGTCCAGCAGGAATATGTGCCCTTTATATAGAAAACATGAACTCTTCATCTGTCACTGTGAGGTGGGGCAATGCACTTGGGGAGTTTGACTTCCACAGAGTCACTGTGGCCAATGCTTCAGTCACAAAAACGCTTACAATACCTAAAGAGGAGCAGGTTGCCGTGGTTACAGGTCTGCTGGGCGGCTGCAGCTACAACGTGAGTGCTGAGAGGGTGAAAGGAGTGGCAGCAGGAAACGCAGCCTCTCTGACTGTAACCACAGGTAGATAATATTACAAGGGCTACACTGGTCAATAACACTGTTATTCCTACCTGGTCTTATCATGTCTTCATTAAATTACAGAAACTTTCTCCACGGCTCTGACTCTTCTTTTTCTTTTTTCTGTTTTTCATGAGTGCCAACCCGTGTGCGAGGGGTGCGTGTGGTGAATGTATCTGCACGTGCGTTCTCAATGCGCTGGCAGCAGGCACTGGGGTGTGTGGATCATTACCAAGTGAGCCTGCTACCAAACCAGGGAAAAGTCACATTTTACCCTTCACATGACGGATACATTCAGGTACACACACTGTTTTGAAATAAGCACGGAAAATGTAATGAATGCAGACGTGTGGACAAGTATAGTTTACCTGAATACCATCAGGGCAATTAATCACTGTCATTGCTCCACTGTTAGACCTCACAGTGTATCTAAGTTGCAACAATGAATCTACAAAGCATGCACAAATTCTCAAACATACAATAATACTCCTCCCATTCAAAGAAGTCCCACCCTGTACCAGCTCTTTACGGCTGCCAGGTGTCCGATACCCCCCAAAATGTAACCTTACACACACCACATTACACACACACACGCACACAGACACATAGAATACTGAGCGCAGAGTTGAGTAACAGATCTCATTATTTATTAAGTTGCCCTCATGAGCTCAACCCTGAATCATTCATTTGCTTAAGCAGCTCTCCCAAGAGAGGCATACAGACAAGAGGTAAAGCATTAGCCTTGTGCTAATGAAACAATCCACTGCCTTAACTTGCTAACCACTAACATTTTGGAATAACTCAAGACCAAGATTGGTTCTCATCCTGTGCCTGGACAACTCACCCTGTGCATTTTATTCATGCCAAGAACCAGCCTCCAGAAGTGGAGTTTCTCTTGTTCTGCTCCACAGGATTACCCGTAGACCACTGCTAACTTTTACAAACTAATGCTGGATGCAGAAGCTGGTGAGGCCTCTAACCTGCTGTGACTAAACTAAAACTAACTCTGGTACCCAGCATGGCTCTCTTCTCAATCATCCTGTTACTCACATTCTACCTTGGACTGGTGCACTTACAGGTAAGAAATATCTGGCACTTACCGACATATGCTTCATGTGCATGAAATGACTGCACTAATCCCTCAGCCCGTTTATTTTGTAAAGGAGAGCAGATGCAACCAGATAAATGATAGAGAACATGCTGTTTATTTTGACTGCATGTACACACAGATGCGAAAAATGTTTGGTCATATTTCAGGATGCATCTTAAAGTGTTAGCATACTGCCTCCACCCAATACACTCAGGGGTACAATATGAACTCTACCAAAAATGTTGCAATGCAGAATATACTGCACTTTTGTCTCAGGCAAAAATTTACAAGCAAGTACAACTAGCAAGTGCTATCAATCATCCCCCCGTCCCCACACACACACACCTTCATATTGATGCAGATGGCTCAGTAGAGTGGGGGTTATTCATTCATACATTACATAATTAAATATATGGCACAGAGTTATATGTAGTTAGTCGTTAAGTTTATTTTGAGTATTGTTTATTTGTGTAACTGTTAACATTCATGTAAGCTGGGCAGGAAGGTGGAGCTTGGCCAAAGGAAGAGCCTATTAAATGTCAGTGATAATCCAGATTGCTTTGTTTGAAATTTGTGAAGTAAGCCATCGGCCTTGGCAGAAAAAACTGTCCTTTTAGTTTATTATCGGTGCTGTTTAACCCCGTCTTTCCTGGAGACCACTTGTGCAGATTTGTAAATTATGATGAACCTGTGCTTAGAGCGGATCTTCGTTTATTCCAGATCCATCTCAGAACCAAATCTCACAGAATACCACCTGGTAGGTTTTGTGTAATCAAAACAACAACAATCAGATACTTCTGCCTCTGCTTTCACATTGGTGGGTCAAAACAGAGACAAAGCCTAAATAAAGATGCAATAACAGATACAACGTTTGTATAAAAAACGTAACAATTGATTTTCAAATGAATAATGTTAAATAAAATCTGGTTTAAAGTCAATCAAAGACGCACTTGGAACACAGCAGATGGTGCCAATGAAGTGGAAACGCAGCGTATGGTAGTACATTTCTGCTGAAAGCTATTGCGTGTGCGTGTGTGATGTGACAAGCCGTGTTATGCTGCTTCCACAGGTTGATGTGGTGGATGTGAGTCCGGGGACACAATACACTGTGACAGTCACAGCAGCTTCCTCTTCTAACATCAGCCCTGGAGTCAGCCGCATGATCAATACCAATGAGAGCGGTGAGACAACACACACTTTTGTTTGTGTAGGTGTTCAAGCACAGTGGGACTCTCATCTGCTATGTGTCCCACTGTTCCATTTAGTCACTGTATGCATGGTATACACATGCACATGCTAAAGAAGGAGACAGAGAAAAGTGGACTGGAGAGTGTGTGCGTGTTTGAGTGTGGATGTGTGTACTTCCTTTACTCTTTAATTCCTTTTAGGTAACTTAAGCCGGGGCTTTTGAACCACTGGATGAATGGGTCTGCAGTGAATGTCAGTGAAATGCCACTGCTGTGTGAAGCCTTATTCATCAGGGTTCAGACTAAAACAAATTTGTGAAGGCCACAAACACAATACACACTCCCATGCATGCACGCAATCAGAGAAGCAGTCAGCCAAAAACAACAGTGCCATTCTTCAAATGAATGTGGTACTTCTGATACTGGTTCGGTGATTTTGATTGAATGGTTTTTAATCAGAAGATTGGAGGCAAATTCCCCTTGTTGAAAGCATTTTCCCCAACAGACAGAAAAGATAGGATAAGACGGGGGACATATGTTGAACACTCAAAGCCATTCGGCTCTGTTGTTTATCGTTAACAAACAGCTGTGTGCCCAGGTGTACTGGGTAATATAAGATCATCTGGTTACTGATGTTCACACTCCATCACACACTACCCCATGTTCTTTAGTTCCAGGTCCTCCTTTAGGCCTTGAGGGAGAAGCTGTTGGCTCTAATGGTATTCTGCTTTCCTGGACCATGCCGCCTGATACAACTAATATTGATGGATACGTCATCAGGTAATTTCCTGCTGTATTGCACACTGAAGTATGGAATTTCCAGCCGTAGAAAAGGCATTCAAAATTCAAAGTTCTGCATTAAAACCTTACTTCGATAAAGTACCAAGTAGTATTAATAACAGTTTTGTAAATAATTTGTTATGGTAGGTGGCCCCTCCAGAGCAAATTTGAATATATCTCAAAATTATTCTACTGCATTAAAGGTCGGGTAGGAGATCCTGGAAAAATGGTTTGCACAAACTACATTTCGAAAATACACAATTTTCAAAAGTCCAACCCCTTTTCTTCAGACTTTTCCTGGAAGCCACGCCTCCATTGTCTGCAATCGGGATATGAAGAGAATTTTAAGCAATATGGTAGAAAATCCTGGAAAACATCTCTTACCCTACCTTTAAGTACAGTATGTCAGTATTTTTTTTTCTTTTATTGTAGCTTGAAACTTTGTTAAGGGCAACATATATTATGGGCCTACTGTGAAGCAGTTTATCTATAATAAAATTACATTATTACTGCTTCTGTGTTTGGATTATAAAGTAACTTGACAAAATGAAAAATTATAACTTTCCAATTTTTACAAGATAAACTATTTTAGAAAAACAATGAGCTTACATCAGAAATGACTGGTTCCCATCAAATCACTTGGTAAAATCTAAGTCAGAGCAAAAGAGAGAAATAGATTTTGACCAATTAGTATCTGGAGGGGAATACTTGGGTCAACAACAGAAGGACATGTAATTTGGTACGCTAACATCAGTCAAACTATTGACATGTATAACCTCAATACTTTATTTAGTTCTAGATATTTAGATATTGTATGATCAACGGTCTCTATATCTGTGTATGTTGTTTGCTCTGTAATTACATCTGGTCATAATGTAAGACACGTGTGCCCGATTTGCATGAAACCATGCAAATCTGCCAGGCTGAACCCATCTGTGGCCTACACAGCTGAGTTCAGTAACATCTTTTCACAGTCAACTTTATAAATAAATGTTGTAGGATTGTATATTTAGAGAAACAAAAAAGAATAAAGGATGTGCTGAAGTTAAGAAGCAGATGGTGGAAGCTAATTCTTGATACAAATTTAAAAATATTTTCCAACAGATTTTTCTCCTTAATAAATTTAAAATAACACAGCTTATATCTAGAATTACCTGAGTGATTCAGTGTTGAATAAGTACAATAGCAATGGTTTTTCATCTGAAAACACTAGATTGTATATGTTTTTCCGCATCACTCAACACCATACCGTTCATACGTAAGTAGTGTGTTGTTATAAAAGTATTTCAAATATAAATTTATTTTTGTAGGTACAAGGAGGTGTGTCCATACCCCGATCCTTCTTTCACACAGGTGACCAAATACCTGGACATACCTGAGACTCTGCTCACTGTCTTCACCTCAGGTTCGACATACCACATCCAGGTAAAATTAATGATTCATGATTTAAGATTCAAAGTTTTGAATCTATAGAATGGCGTGTCGGAAGGTTAGTTTATACAAAACAGTAAAAATGATGATGCATACAAAACAAATCCAGTCACTACAACTGTTAGATATGGGTGTGTATTAATCTTAATATTTGATAGATACATACCCAAGTACCCACTGTGTCTCATAAAAAAAAAATCCTGGAAACTGTCCTTGTGCCTTGTCATGTGAATGTGTCAGAGATCCCACAGGACCGGGCTATTCTCTTGACCTAGCTGAATACTTGTAATTGATCCTGACTGCATTATTAATTGAGTAAACAGATCTATGGATCAGGCCAGGCTCTTTCCACTGTCTGTTGTCACTGAGCTTGAATGTGATCATGCTTATTAGTTTTCAGAATCCATTAACCCATAATGACCTTCTTAGAAATGGACTTTGAGAGACTGACACACTTGCTCATTATCCTGCACATATTGCATTTGTCTGTGCATGCGCGCATGCTTACCCCCGTGTGTAAATGTATCATATTACTACATCCTCCCTGCAAGTGTGTTGGCTCACAATCTATGTACACAGCTACTTCCAGGTCATTCTTCCAGGATATAGCCCACTAATGCTTGTCATACTCTAGAAGCAAATCTTGCATGCGGTCCATCATTTGCACCTCGTTTTTCAATAAGCCGAAAAAAATGCACAATATATCACTCCTGTCTATACAAATTACCTTGTTTTATGAAAACTCCCTTTTCTGTCTTGTAAATGTATTCTAGTGGAGAATATACAGTGGCTGAGATTTCCATGTGAATAGGATAGGGTATCTGCTCCATTGAATTGGGACATGAATTAGTCATAAGGAAGCATAACATCCATCTCTCTCTTTCTCTTTAGGTAGCAGCTTTATCTCCAGCTGGAATAGGAGCATTCAGCAAACCTTTATACATAAAGACAGCTGAATCACGTGAGTACTTGTGGATATGTACACGCTCTCGCAATCTGATCCCAGCATCATGAATAAAAGTAGTAAATGAGTGAACTTGTTTTTCTGTGGATTTCCTACAGCTCCAGGCCTGGTGACAAATCTGACGGCGTATGCTCATAACCACTCGTTTGTAATGGTTACCTGGTTCTTGCCACACCGCATCAATGGCCTCATCACAAATTTTGCTGTCAAAGCGAAACACGCCCGTACAGGGAAGACAGTCCGCATACTGGAAGTCAACGCGGAGGATATTATGATTGGAGCGCTGCCGCACTGCAATGTACTGTTTCATTTTGTCTTCGAAATTGAACTGTTATTTAAGGATCGTCAGGATTATAAATACTTATTTGATGTTTGTCCTTTAATGATTATCTTCCCATTTATGTCCCCCATGATTTTATTTGTCCAGGATGCAGCTGAAATTTTGTCACGTGCAACTCTCAGTCCCTTGGAGATAACAGCATCATCTCCACCCATCACCCTCTCTGCCGTGCCTCCTGCAGCCTCTTGGAGTGTGCCCATATCAATAGGAGTTGATCAGCTGCAACCTTACACTGCCTATCTATTTGAGGTGTCTGCCTTCACCTCAGATGGAGAGGGACAGATAGCCTCCACCATGGTTCGCATGCCAGAATCAGGTGTGGACAAAGGAACTATCTTTTTGCTTCTAAACACAAAACTTTTTGTTCAGATTGTGCACTCATAGGTTATCTGAATTTATAGCAACATGTGTATTTGTGAATGACAGCTCCAGAGGATCCACCACAAAACGTCTCCATTCTGAATATGACATCCAGATTCATTTCTGTGTCCTGGAGTGCTCCCAACATCACCACTGGAAAGTTCACTTACATGCTCTACCTTTATGGACCTACAGGTAAGAATGCACCTATGCTGATAAACATTACACTCCAATATTGGATTTACGCTACTCAATTCTTTTCCCCAGGTTTTTTATATGACAACAGCACTTGGGACATGCGCTTTTCCTTTACTGGTTTAACTCCCTACACGAGGTATAGAGTGGCTGTCCGAGCAAAAGCTGCAGGAGAGGTGGGTCCTGCTGCACAGGAGGTTGTTATCACATCTGCTGAGGGTGAGTGCACTCATAAAGGGATTCTTGTATTTAACTGAATCTCCATAAATACTTTTGAAAGTTATGAATAAACAAGCTCAACAGCGTACGCTCATATTAAAGGTTTGTTTTGTTTCTCTGTATATCTGTGTGACTGTGTTTGTGTGACTAGCACCCAGCGCAGTGCAAGACCTGATGGCCATGGCTGAGGATTCAGTTTCAATTCGCGTGAGTTGGAGAACCCCTATCCAGCCCAATGGTCCCATAATCCAGTACAGGCTGTTGGTCCGAGTGGATGAAACTTTGCTGCAGGACATCACCCTCACTGCAGAGGTAAGGCAGATTTTGCTGTCACCTCAGCTTTATGGAAGTCACGGATCAGCACTGTTGAAAATTCAGTGTCATTCCTGCTTAAATTGTGTGTCACTGAAGTGGTAATTATAATATACTTACCAGACATCCTGAAGATGAATGGTCCAGTTGATATGATTTTGGTGTGTAAATTATGGATAAAAAGCTTCAAGCTACAGATTTGATGAGGGTGATAATCTAATTAACGACTACACAATCAATTACACCTGTCAAACGTTTATGGGGAGCTCTGTCATTATGCTTTTCAGCATGATGTGATATTAAAAACCTATCAGCCTGAAGTATCATGATGGCTCAAAATTTCTCCAATTTACTACAAAACTGGTTGATAAGCTTTAAGAAGTCTGCATTTTTGACCTACAAGAAATACAGATTAAATAGTATTACATAGGTGCAATTGCCACTTCCAGTTTTTAATTACCATTACATGCTCCCATGGAAACAAATTTCTGCTGCCAGGTTATTGTAATTGTTTCACTGATGTTTCAGTATCGATAATATAATATTATATTATATCAAGTAATCATCCCAGTGCGATACCTTAAATAATAACATTACACATTACTGCACCTTATTTACTTTTACTGATTTTGAATTGGATTATATACAAACTGCTGTGGTGGTATTTGTACATCTTAAGTTGCGAGTGTGAGTACTTTTTTTTCTTTTCTTCCTTCAGAACACAACTGACTTATATGAGGATGAAACGCTTCCTCCTGATGTCCATAATGGTGCCGAGAGGAGTAAGAGAAATGCGCAGCTCAGCTTCATCACATCTCCACCGACTTTCACAGCAACCATTTCTGACCGCACGCTGCCCACCGGCATGACTGCTTCCAGCTTCACACGCTCTAGGCGTCAAAGCACGGATCACATTGCTAACACTGATGCTCAACCAACCACTGACGAGCCCAACGCTGGTTATAACTCCCAGTCTCACAGCAACACTCCGTCATCTGACGGAGAAGGCTTTAGGACTTCTGCTTTTTCTGTTACCTCTATGCCAACTGGTACGCTTCCACCCTGGCTGACAGACCAATCCCACATGGAGGAGGTGACCTCGGACGCCACCACCTTAGCCCTGACTCCAGGCCAGCTGCGCTTGTCTACAAATGATGCTTTAGTCACAGGGCACTTTTCAACACGCAGTGCAGCAGTATCTGGAACTACAGGTGGGATTGCACTAACTGTAATTGCTGCCTATTGTAAATTTGCTTTTACAGAGATTCCCATGAAAACGTAATGTGCTTACAAATCCTCTGTGTCCACACATCTGTATAAATGCTTCAGGTGTCACAGTGAGAGAGGAGGTAATGGACGTTTTGTCTGAGGAGTTGTCTTACTTGGTGTCGGATCTGAGCCCTTTTACTGAGTACACATTCAGAGTCACTGCTTCCACCACTGTGGGAGAGGGTCCTGCTACAGATATCACAGAGAAGACCAGGGAGCAGGGTGGGTGGTCACGTTACACTCTCAGTAATAATTAATAACAGCAAGAAAAGTAAATGATGTCAGGGCTTTTAAAAAGTGCAAAATGATTAAGAATCTGTTTTTCCGTAATCATGTCTTATCTCGTGTATGTCTCTAGTCCCTGGCTCTGTTCTTGATGTGTCTTATCAAAACATGAGCTCCACCTCCATACTAGTAAGCTGGGTGCCACCACTCAATCCCAATGGACGGATCACACATTACACTGTGTACGGTTTCAAACTGCCCGAAAATCAAGCCCAGATGTGGGTTTCTAACACCACAAGCATACTAATATCAGGTAGAGATTACTCTTGCAATACAAAAGTATACCCCACGATGAACAAGTGTTGTTGGTCCATGTAACATTTGTTCTTTTAATATTCAATTCAAAATCCAAATTCAAAATCTAGATAACGTTTTTCATTATTCTTTTATAAATCTGAAACAAAAAACCGCATCCACAACAGCATCCACGTGACCCGTGCGCCACATCACCATAACAATCAAATAAACTATCAATCTAGTGATCATTACCCCAAAACATCGACTTTGTGGATGACCCCTACAAATCATATCAATTGCACTTTGTATTCTGAACAGGAGCAGCCAAAACAGTAAAGCAGCAACACGTTATGTTTCTGATTCCAGAGAACCTCTTCGTCCGCACTTGTAGGCCTAATTAATCCATTGCAGCACTACATTATGACAACATCCTTCCTCTGTTAACATGGACATGATGTCAGATGTATATGTGTGTTATGTAACTTGATGCTGAGAGGGACAGATGCAGACCAGAAACACCTAAAGAAACTGAGCAAAACGGCTTTAACGACAAGATGCAGGTTTGCAGAAAGAGAATCTGCAGCAACTTCCGGGTCACAGAAATCCGACAAATTAAATATTAAAAACTGTTTCTGTCCGTGGTTTTTTTTTCTGGTTTAACTTCTTCCAATCTTAACTTCAAATCAAAAGTGCAAAAACAGCCTGATTTTAGTTTTTTGCTTCGGAATTATAAAAGAATGAAAAACAAGCAGATTATTTATATTTAGAATTTGGATTTTAAATTGAATATTAAAAGGATAAATGATACACGGATCGCTGTTCTTTGTAATTAATGTGATTGTCTTTACAGCAGAAATATCATGTTGAATGCCTTTTTCCCCTCTTCTAACATATAGATTTGGAAAAATACACTGGCTATAAGCTGCGTGTAGCGGCATCTACAGCTGTGGGAGAGAGCTCTCTGTCAGAAGAGGATGACATTTTTGTCTTCACCTTGGAGGATGGTATGAACTGACCGCTAATTATATACATGAACAAATACAAAGGTTAAAGCAATTATATGAGTTTCACTGGTGGATGAAAAATGAATTATTACTATAAAAAGCCCTTGAGAGTGTTGACCATCACATATGAGTACCATCAAGAATTCATTTTTCAGAATGTCATGTGTTTAGCATTTGCATTACTGTGTCAAGTTGTCATGTTTTATTGCCATCGTGGCGAAATGATGTGAACCCCTCTGGCACTTGTGATGTCAATCTCCTTTACAGAGCCTGACTCCCCCCCTGAGAACCTCACGGTGGTAGAAAATAACCCCTCGACTGCCACGCTGACCTGGTCTGCACCAGAGAAAGCTAATGGGTTGATCCAATATTATGAGGTCTTGTTTGAGAACGAATCCTACTCTGCACTGTTTAACACCACCTTGAACAGAGTCACTCTCAGCAATCTGAAGCCATTCTCCTATTACAACGTTTCTGTGAGGGCGTATACGCGTTATGGATTTGGCAACCAAACATCAGACACTTTATATCTGCTATCTGGAGAAGATGGTTTGTTGGAAATTGCACCCAGATTGACATATGCTGTACACACATTAAAGGTTTTAAGATGAATATTAACTGTAACAAGTGCATTTCTGCTCCTTATTCCATCTCCAGTTCCAGGCAGTCCTCCATATGGCCTCTCCTATGAGTCAGTCAGTCCGAGTGAGGTGAACGTGACTTGGCAGCCTCCTCTGCTCCCTAATGGGGTCATAACTCACTACAGCCTTGAGCTCTGGAACTCTACACACTATCTGAACCTCACCTCTCCGACCAGCTTCATGCACATCACGCACCTGAGGAAGTATGCACAATACCGCGTCATGGTTCAGGCGCACACTCGAGCTGGGCCAGGAAACCACAGCAGCGAGCCGCTCAACATCACCACACTTGAGGATGGTGAGAGGGACGGGTATGGGAAAGAGAAAAGGGGAGGGTTTCTCTTCAGTTCCAGGACACTGCGCAATTACATCACGACTGGCTGATAAGTTCGAAGGGCATCTGATTAAATCTGACTTTCCTCCAATCCTTTCCTCCTTAGTTACGTTTTCTATTTCAGCTCATGCTAATAATGTTACATCACAGGTTTCTGATCCCATGGGATGCCCGTGTCTTTCACCAGGACTAAGGGACACATATAACCTTTTTACTACAACTAACAGTGTTTGCTTTTCAGGGAAATATTTGGTTTCTCTCTTTGCATCTTCCTCGGGACCATCAGACTTCCTGACTTGGGCAGTGCTAAATATTTTTGGAGCTTATGCATCTTTAGGCCACTTGGTTTTATGTCACTGGAAAGTTTTTCTCCTGCATCTCAGCTCCAGACACACCCCCTCAGTCCCTGCTTGCCAAGAAGTTATCAGACTATGAGGTAGAATTGTCATGGCAACCACCACTTGAAGCTAACTCAGAGATACTGTACTACATTGTCAGAGTTTGGTGAGTTTGGAAATAGTCAGTCTTTCTTTACGAAAGTGAGAGGTTTGAAATGAAAATAGACATAATGCACCATGAATGGTCACTGTGTTTGTTAGGAATGAAACAACCGAACTGTGGCAGAACACGACAATGACATCAGTGGTTATTAATGTGGACTCAGAGAGTCGCTATAATGCCTCTGTCTCCAGCTGGACCAGACTGGGAGATGGAGGAGTGCTGATTTACATCAGCTTTTCCACCACGGAAGCAGGTATTGGATAAAAGTTGTGGAAGTTTTCACAATTGGCCTTGCTCCTAAAAATAATCATCTTTTGCAATTATGATCATGTTTTCCCAGTCGTCTTTTTGTTTTAAATTTTTCTCCTAACTTTCAGAGCCAGCCGACCCACCACAGAATATAACTTATGTAAACGTGACTGCTTCTTCTGTGACCTTGATGTGGCACCCTCCAACTGAACCAAATGGGATTATAGTCCACTACACTATTTACTACACTGATAACAACACTGTGACAGAACAGGTGAGGCCCAGTTAGAGCTGCTCTTTTCAGTTTTTTATAACAAGAATAAATTAGATGACTATATGTTGTGTGAAAAGAGTGCCATGATAGTGATCATTTAATTCTATTGTTCCTCTTTGCTTTTCCAATTATTTTAAAGTCTTTTAGCTAATTGTTTTGATTTTCAAATCTGCAACTTTTCTTTTGGGTATATTGTCGTATTTCTTCGCCTGATAACCTGCTACTGCAACAGGCAGATTCTTGTACTTTAACTTAAATGTAAAGCATCAAAGATAAAATTGAAATGACGTAAAATTCGTAAAAATGTAGGAAAACTCAACCACTCTCCTCTATGGAACAGTGGGTATTGTTGATGTGGATGCGTTGTGGCTGTACCACAAGGTTCTGAAGGTGGCATCCAGAAAGTATGTTAGACACGGCATTTCACCCCGTATGTTTTTAAAGGTCATGCAGGTTGTGTAAATGTAGACAACCCTGTGAAAGTGTGAGTTCAAAAAGATTAATTTTAAAAGATTAATTTTTAGGTGCCAGTCACAAAAATGAAATGAAGTATTTCTTACACTGAGAAACTTTTCCCATGTTCATCCCCCTGTCCATTTTATACGAACACAGTAACTAGTAGTTTCATGACAACAGTGATTGTACTTATACCTAATAGGCATAATGCAAATGGTTTGCACATAACTTTGAATGTTGTTGTTGCAAGGGGGAAAAAACATTACGAAAGGAACATACCTTATTTTTCAGAAAAATTGTACATTGTTGTTTGTGCTAAAGGAAATAGAAAATGAAGCAATGAAGCATCTTTCTGCATCATTTAGAGAATTTGGTACCCTTAAATCAGGGTATGGGCTGCTGCTCAGATACACAGAGAAGGGAAAAAGGAAAACATATCAATGTATTTTTTTCTTATTTATCAAACTTAAAGGAGACAGTATAAAAAGAAGAGTTATTTTTGGACCTAATTTTAGGCATTTGACAACCTCACACATAGAGTACGTACACATGCACATTAGTATTCAGGCTTCTGATCATGCATGTTCAGCTGTGTCTGATTTCCCATCAGCTCCCCCAGTCAGCCCCTGTGATCTTTATCATAACAGTCACTGCAACTCATTTTCCATTAAACTGATGTAAGATGTTCACATGTGCAACACATACCCAGGATACTCCATAAAATCTGTCATGACCAGGATACTGGTGAACACCACTTAAACACAGTCATAGTTAAGGGTAGGAAATGGTGTAGGGTGTGAGTTCAGCCAAGTTTAGGGGTTTCCTGGTGACTCCAGACTCTTAAATAATACATTTCTTTTGTTTTCCATCAATCTGTTTTAATCAGTACATGAAAATAAACCCAAACATTCATTTTTATCCACAGAAAGTTCCTGTTTCAGACTTACCCGCCCTTGCCTCTCCTGATTCCCCCTTCATTTACACACTAACGCGGCTGATCGGGGGCACTAACTACACTTTGTGGATGACTTCCAGCACTATACAGGGTGACGGAGGGGTCCAGTCCAAGCCATTAACACTGCTCTTACCTGAGGACGGTCAGTCAGACACACACAAAAACACCAGCATACATATGTCAGCATAAATAAGATCAAATCAAAGCATACACTCAAAGTTAAGAACTGAATTTGATGTTAGACAATCATTGGACATCATTTATAGAGTCTCGCCGGAGGGTAAGTCTGCGCACTTTTTTCAAATCTCCTCTTACCTTGAAATAAAATTGCATAAAAACTGCGATTGAAAAAGTAGCTTCCGGGTTGTTAGTGAAAGAAGAAAACTGTCAGTCTGGATAACTGGTTGGCTGATATTGAGCTTTGCAGACAGCCAGTTTGAGTGTGATAAAATGGTAAGGGATTAGAAAGAGGTTGAAAAAACTGAAACACAGCACAGGAACACTTAAGAGTTTAATGACATGGAGGAAAATAATCCTGCTAAGCTTTGAGAAAGTTCACACTATTTTGTAATTAAGTGGAAATGTTGCCATGACAGCATAAATTTGCATATATGCATTTAATATTTAGTTTAACTTCTCATTATGCTCAATCAAAAACAGTTTTGTAGCTGATCTCTATGTTTTTATGTGATTTTGGGAAAAATGGTGCAGACAGCCACTACAGACTTTGTGACATACAATCCATATTTGTGCTGTCAAAGTGATAAATCGCTATTAATCAGGATTAATCACAATTACTAATTTAACTGCTTGACAGCAGTGTTTTTAAAAGGGGAATGCTAAGCCAGGAAATGTACGCTTATAATGAGCATGTGTATTTTGATGAAATCTAAAGAGATTTCTTAATCAGAAAAATTTTGCTATCAACTGCGATTAACTGCATGTGATTAATTTTGATTAAAAATGTACAACTTTTCACTTGCAAACGATTAATCACTTGACAGCGCTTGTACATAGCCATTTTATTTCTAAGTTAGTTTCGCTTGTGATGTATATTCTGTCTCTGGATTATTACTGCTCACACTGACCCTTTATCTCTGCCTGTGCCCCAGCTGCTCCACTATCAGCCAAGCACCGGACCTCCAGGGGACCTTGTGTCTCCCCGCACAACCAAGCCCAGCAGGGGCTCAATCTCCTGTGCTCAGACCTGCACACACACCTGGCCCTCTATAGACACTCATTTATCTTATGGATATCTCAAGTTTAATTTCCCTTTTCCCTCCGTCTCCCTTTTCCCCCCTCTAATCTGTATGATATGCAGTATTTCCAGTGTGGCTGAGAAGAAGAACAGGATGAGTATTTTTTTTTCTTCCACTTTCTTCCTTACAATTCCAGATTTTCAGTGTGCAAATTTCTCCCCGAAGTGTTTCTGTGTCTTTCAAAATGGGCTTTTGATTTTATACAGGAACATGGCTGTTCACTGTTCTATGTTGTTTTTCTGTGAACTTAATGAAATTCCATACTGTTTTACTTGATGGGATGTTGTTCATATTGTTAATTACACCAATGTTGACAATAATTGTGACCATGACAGATGTTGATGATGACAGCGACTGGTTCCCTGTTAATTTTCCCTGAACTCTATGTAATTGATGGATGCCCTACTTTGATAACTCACATTGAAAGGCTTGCAGTTTAACTAGTCTTGTCAGTGGTGGTTAATAAAAGTAACACTTTTCTACTTGTGTCTTCCTTCAGTGCCGAGTGACCCGGTCTCAAACTTGACAGCTCAGATCTTCAGCTCCACAGCAATCATTGTGAGCTGGGATCCTCCCACGGAGCCAAATGGTCGTCCATATTACCTGCTCACCTTACAGGAGGCCGGCATCTTCCCAAACATGACCAGCCAAGGGACTATAGCTGTCAACAAGACTATCAAGCATACCACAACCGACAATGTCTTCCTTTTCACGAGGCTCAGGAAGTATTTCCCTTATGTGCTTACTGTTACCCCAGCAACTGGTGCTGGCGCTGCCTACAACCAGACTAGCACAATGTACCTGAGAACAGATGATGACAGTGAGTTTACCTACACATTCATTCCCTTGTGAATTGCAGGTTGTGCTTGTATTGCTCCACTAACCAGATGTGTGGGTGTGTTTCTGACTAGTTCCTAGTTCTCCTCCAGTGTTGGTGTCCACCAGGAACATATCTTCATCCTCCATCGCTGTGGTGTGGCAACGCCCTCTGGAGGCCAATGGGGAGATAACAGACTACACCCTCACTCTATCTGGTCCAGGGGGCTCCAACACAACCCAGACTCTCAATACCTCTGCCATTCTGACTAATCTAATCCCATACACATCTTATAATCTCACCATTATAGCTGCAACACGTAAAGGCGCAGGGCCTCAACTACTGCTGCAGCTGCACACTGATGAAGGAGGTTAGTTTGAGAGCAGGTTTCAAAATTTCTCAACTATCCAAATGTGATGGTATTCTATCAGCTGTAAATTTTATTCTTTTATACCTCCCTTATTTTGTTTTTCAGGCCCCATGTCCCCTCCCCATAACCTGACTATATACAATCAGACAGCTGTGTCTGTGTGGCTGAATTGGGAGCCTCCTCTGGAGCCCAATGGAGTGGTGATAAAGTACGGATTCCGGATCCAAGACCTCATCACACACACCGTCACACATCGGGTACCGTTAATTTCACACACTGAAAGCTGCTTCACAATAACAATAGGATACACACCTACACACACTCCACAGAACCATTCAGTAAGAGTACACATGAGCGCCGGCTAATTTCACACTCCAGTTACCACTCTGCAGTAACACTTAAACACGTGTGCACAAATGTGTGCTGATACACAGATATCATCTACTCCAGCAGTCAAGACTGGATGATTTAATCTTCTATGTATATTTTATTTGGTTGTGTGTTTGAACCAATCTAGAATTCCTCTAGTTCGTCGACCACAGAGTATCTGTCAGGCTTCAGGCCTCATAGCTCCTATGAGATCAGTGTCTACAGTTATACCAGAGTGGGCCATGGGAATCAGTTCAGCAGCCCTGTTACCTTCACAACAAATGAATCAGGTAAAGCACACACTATATACTTAAAAGATTAGGGTTCAAAGACATTCTTTAAAACTGATATTTGCACATGTAATTCAATTAAAAAATACTACCATTTTGCCCATTTGCAGTGACGTAACTAGGACATTTCTGATAAGACTCACTGCAATGTCCACCAGGATCATTGTTAGGATCAGTGTGTGCAGAGACGCAGAGATTCTTGGGTGTCTGGAAAGCCTTCAATAACAGCTTTGAGCCCTTTACAATATCAAGACAAAATAATACACAAGAATTACTTCTGAAAAAACTATTGTTAAAGCAAACACAAAGAAGTTTATCTGGCAGAGAAAAGAAAGTCTTTAAATATGAGTTGTATTGCAGAGTAAACAAACAGAAAGACCAATGATCAACCAGTCAACACGAGTGCAGCTGTTCTTGTTTTGTAGCTAGTTCAATCTACTGGATGGAGTGTGGCTCAGTTTTTAAAGGTAACAGACAAAACCTCATATCCTCATCCCACGACTGTCCTTATTTTACACTAGCCAAGTATAATACATTGTCTTTATTGAACAAAAGCATTTGTTACATCGATTGTAACCCACTTTCTGTCATTAATTGGAAAACACAGATTTATATTTCATGACAATATTCAATTTAACTCACCTTTTGTTTATACAGCTTTTGAACATTAGCATAAGAGCAACCCAAAGATCTTTGCAGAGCAAGAAAGACCAAGAAAGGACACAGCAATTAAAACAACTGAAATAAAACTATTAAAAACCCTAAATGTTTAAATTTGGCATAAAAGCAAGCTGCTAATAATGAATGATAATATAGATTGTGATAAAAGCAAGAAGACATGCATTTACTTTGGTTCCGATGTTAATAATCTTGATGAGCTACCAATCAGAATTGTGGTGGCCACAGTGATTGCTAATGAAATTTCGGGGCCCACTCCAATATCACCATTGCCCATTTGCAAATGCATCGTTTTAATTTGGGGTCTACTAAACAGACAAAGTTTACTTATACTTTAAATTTTAAAAAACACACACAAAACAACTGTTTATCATTCCATCCTCTGTCAGCAAAACTCCTTTTTAGCCCCTGTAGCTTCATGGTCCCCCTGTCAATTCCCCAGACTGTTCTGATTGGTCAGCTGTTTGGTCAAAAATAGGGGAAAGTGGCACAGCTGCTCAGTATTTGTTTGTGCCAAACCACTAGCAAATAATGAGCAACTAAGCTGGCATTAACCAAATGTGTTTCATGATGATGAAGAAAAAGTAAGCTAATTGTAGCCAACACCAAATTAACTGTGCATGCCTGTTCAACTGGAAAGGTGCCAAGGATCCCTTTAGCACAAGTAATTTTTAGATTAATGAGATTAATGACATGTTGCATTCAGTTTCTTCCCATGTAGGGAAACTGTATCAGCAATTAAAATAAAAGTAAGAAAAGAATTATACAATATAAACCAAACACATTTAGCTTATGTAAGGGCTAGAGAAGCCTTCAGGTTTTGTTTTTATGGGTTTTTTTGCAAATTGAAAAAATATTCTCAGGCACAGCTGTTATTTACTGTGCTGCAAAGCAAACGATTAAAGGTGTTGAATAATAAAAAAAAGACATATTTCAGATGAATGTAGTTTTACTCTCTCATTTCATATGCATTAAGATCTCTCGTATTTTAATTTGTATACTGGATTCCAGCATATTTCCTAGTTTACAATGACTCAGAGTCCCGTGCAAAGAGCTATGTGCCTTTGAATTGAATAACCAAAAATAAATAGAATTCTTGCAGTATTGCTGTTGTACCTCTCACTCTATCTTTGTTTGCAGTGTCTGATGCTGTAGGTAACCTGTCTTGCTCTGGAGTGAACTGGGATTCAATTCAGCTGTCTTGGGAAATTCCTGCCAATCCAAATGGACAGATCCTCTTTTATGAGATTGTGGTGGAGATAGACCTGCGGACCAGCACACACGAGATCCACACACCAGAGTACGAATTGACTGGGCTGTCACCAGACCAGCAGTACGTGCTGACTGTAGCTGCAGTCAACTCTGCGGGGCCAGGAGACAGAGTAAACTGCACTGCTTCTACCCTCTCTGAATCAGGTAGTCATCATTTTTAACTATATCAAGTATTTTGCACATTTAGGTACAGCTAATTACCT
This sequence comes from Atherinosoma microstoma, assembly GCA_037177055.1. Lineage (NCBI taxonomy): Eukaryota > Metazoa > Chordata > Actinopteri > Atheriniformes > Atherinidae > Atherinosoma > Atherinosoma microstoma. The sequence continues at coordinate 24,421,922 of JBBBVU010000010.1, forward strand.
CAATCAAGCACTTAGATGTCCTTTCACTGACTTAACACGATCAATTGGTTGATTAAAACTTTATTGTCTCGTAACAGCTCCAGCTGCCCCTCGTTTCCTCACCATCTCTCAGGTCACCCCTAGCAATGTGACACTTGAGTGGGCTCCACCGCACTCCATTCCAGGCCTGCTGAAAGAGTACCACATCATTGCACAGCTGCTTTCAACTGTTTGCGAACCAAACATACCAACTGCTGCTCAGCCAAACCCAGAGGACGATCTGGTCCCAGACTGTGTAGACAACAACTTCACAGTGTCACTGAATGCCTCAGAAAGTGCTGAAGAGAGCAGCATCACTCTGCAGTCGTTGGCGAAATACAGATACTACCGCTTCAAAGTGGCCGCTGTGACCAACGCTGGAACTGGAGAATATACACACTGGAGCTATACACGCACCCTGGCTGGAAGTAGGAATATCAGAGTGATAACATGACCTTTCTGTGCTGCCAGAGGAGGGCTGGCTGTTAGTCAGGGCCCTAAGGAGTAGCATTTGACAAATAAGTCAGCCATGTGGTCCCAGGCTTACTAGCTAAATTACACAGCTTGTGTAATGGTCCTTTAGAAAATTACACAAATATAGTAATTAGGTCCACCTTGCTGTAATTTGATCAGTCTTAAATTGTTAATTTCAAGTACTGTATTTAAGTAATAATCCTGTAGAGTCACATACTCAGCTATTTAAGATACCACATGGCAACATCTGCTGTAAGTATAGGGCAGTGTAAACATGTATGAAGCATTCAATGCATATTAGCTGAAACCTTCCTGGTGCCATAACAGCCTAATAGGCCTTTTTTAATGATGAAGATGCCTTAAAGTAGCATTTAAAGCCTTCAAAACTTTTACCAAATGGCTTTCTAATAGCTGACACTTTCACACTTTCCCACCTACATTAGTATTATCATTTTACTATCTAATATATATTATCAAATTAAATTTTTGATCTCTCCTGTTAGTGCTAATGCATGCAGGGAGGTCTTTAGTGTGGTAATTCACTATGTGGAAGAATAAATTACCTTATTTTGTTTGATTTTGTATCATCTCATGTGATTAATGTGTCTGCCAGACCTGATTTGAGTCACTGTATTTCAATTTGATAGCCTGCTTTTTCCTCATCTCCTCTCTTCAGACCCTGATGCTCCCCCTCGTAACCTAAAAGTGACCCCCACCTCCACCAGCCTTCGCATTACATGGGAGGCTCCAGCTATTCTCTCAGGACCAACATCATATCTTGTGCAGGTCACCTCACAGAGCCACATTTATCACAGATATAAACATGTCACCATATAATCATAATCTACAGTTAGAGGTTATTAACCCTTTACTGGGAACTCACTGAAATACTTGGAAATTTTAAATTTCAACCATAGAGAGGAGTGTGATTGTGATACTGAAGGATATAACACGTTTTTAAAACCGGGTTACATTTCTCTAGAATAATAACAGTCCTACAGTAGTAAGTGGTCAGTACTAAACATTTCTTTTTGTTTTATGTTGAAACCCGATCTCAATTAAATATCTGGAACGTAGCCTGATCTTTCATGATTGGTGAGCAGAACTCCATGTGGCTCTATGGCTTCATGGAGCCATATGAGGGGGTAATGAGGGGGCATTTAGTATGTCCTATGAAGTGATCAAATATGGTCATTCGCCCAGTAAAGGGTTAAGACAGGCTGATATGGTGTTACGTTTAATAGGGCTGGGACGATATGCTTTCCTCCCGATTAGATTTTTGGGGTGCCGATTCAATTTAAATTGTGATTCTTGCAATTCTTCGATATTGACGATTTTTGTGATTTTTAGTTAGCTTTTTTAACCCCAGACCATGTGAAAAAGTGAATCAGGGACAATATTTCCCAAAAAAAACCTTCACATCACATGTGAGTCAGTTTTTAAGATTTATTCAGCAGCAATATATTTGAACCAGCTGAAAAAGAAGCATTTAAATTAGGAAAACACAACACAGCAGCCAGACCATCATTCTGCTTGCTATAATGCCCGACAAGATACATTTTTTAAAAAGTTTAAAAAACATTTTTTTATCTTTTTTTTTCCATTTCTTTAACAACAAAAAAATCGATTTAAAAATTGTGAAACAAAAAATCGTGATATCTATGTGAATCGATTTTTTTCTCCCACCCTTAGTGTTTAATAAGAAATTTGTAAACTCTCCTTTCATATCAGGTGGATGGTCCTGGTGTCAACTTCTCAATAGTCCGTGCCCCAGGAGAGCTGATGACTGTCATTGTGACTAACCTGACAGCTTTCACCCATTACACTGTGACTACAACTGCCTTTACTGGGTCATTAGAGCATGCTGGCATTGATGGAAAGGCCATTGGGCCTATTGACTTTCAGACACTGGAGGAGGGTAAGCTTACATCCTGTAGTGCCTGTGCCAACTGCTGTCCACCAGTTTATTACTTTGGTCTTGTATCATTACTTTTTTTGGTCCCCAGAGCCAAAAGACCCTCCCAAGAATGTGACAGTCTCAGTTATCCCAGAGGAAGTGAATTCTGTGAGGGTGAGCTTCAATCCCCCAGAGGAACCCAATGGAAACATCACCGCCTACATTGTGTATGTGTATGAGAAAGATCGACTGGTCAAAAACGTCAGCCTCAGTATCACCCACGGAGAACATAACACACTGGTTGCTGTCATAGAAGGCCTTAAAGGAGGGCAGACCTACAATTTTCAGGTGAAAAGCACATGCATTTCACATAGGCACACAACTGGAGCTATCACAAACCATCATGACATCTAGGCTGGGATGTCATGATGCTTTGTAAAAGTTTGTCAACTCGTTCAATCATTTCTTTTCATTCTTGTTCTCTGTCTGCCTGTCTTCACTGATTCCTTGTAATTCTGTTAGATTTCAGCAAAGAATGGGGCGGGCAGGAGCCCACTCAGTCCACATGTCCAGATAACTACAGGGATCAAAGGTACAGCCCCCTCTCTCATCTGTTCTCTGCAATGCACTGCAGAGTTTCTTTTTCCATCTTGTTGCAGCATTGCAGCAAAAAGCATGAGGCAGAAATTCAGTTGCACAGAATATTTGTTCTGCATGCTGAAATGCTCTCACATAACAAATGTAACTCAGAAGTGTAATTAGATGCATTTTGACTGTGTAGAAGGGCAATTTTAATGACTTTATATTTAGCCTACAAACTGAAACCTCATCTCCACAAAAACTCTCCACTCACCTGAAAAATGTGTTTCTGTTTGTGCTCCTGTATGTGTGTACTCCTCTGTGCACATGTTCCAGCCCCATCCAAGCCAACCCAAAGACCTCAGGCTGTGCTGGGCTATGGAGGGGTTGCCATGGTAACCCACAGGAGTATCACCATCCACATGCCTGCTTGTTTCTATAGTGATGACAGCGGGCCAATTGCAAAAATCCAGGTCATCGTGGCCGAGTCAGGGGGTATGACAGCCATCACTTTTTAGTTAAACACGCTTGTGTTTTAGTCTTTTCTGTGTTTTATGCTTCCAGTATAATCATGTTTTACAGTCCATCATTTTGTTCTAAACTCTCAAAATGTTATATTTTAGTAAAAGCCAAAGGATTTAAGATCAACAGAAGTATGACTCAGTTTTATTTCCAACTTTTATCTTGTGATAGTGAGGGATATTGAAAACCTGACCAACTGGAGGGGCGCCTTTTTTAGTCGTCCTTCCCCTTACCTGACTGACATGGGGTTCCCCAACCCGCCTTGTTTATCGAGAGCTGAGGCAGAACGTATGAATACACATGTCAGAAGTGGTCACAGTGTGTCTGGAAATGGCCCATCACTGGTGAGGCACAACCACACTACAGCAGAGACCTACGTGATTGGAGAGAATGATGCCTGCATGGGGGAGAACAACACTGACCATTTCTGCAATGGACCTCTGAAACCCAACACTGTCTATGTGTGAGTGCACATAGGCACTTTCTGAACCACACAGCTATTTATTTTTTTCAAAAAGCTTTTTTATTGCAAGAATAAAATGTTGAAGCTGTGCTGTTATGTTGACAGGTTTAAGTTCAGAGCTACTAACATTAATGGCCAATACACAGATTCAGAATACTCGGAGCACATCAGAACTGCAGGTACACACTACAAGGAATATTCCCCCATATGCAAACTTCAAATAGTGGACAATATATGCTGTAAATTACAGCACTTTTTGTTTTATTTAGTTAAATGTTGCTCATGCCATCTCTTTTTTTCTCTCTGCAGCGGACGGGTTGTTGACCAGAGATGAGCAGATCATCCTGGGTGTTCTGCTATCATTCTTCTTGGCTGTGTTACTCATCATCATCATCTGTGGCTCTGTCAAGTAAGATGGCAACAGGCACTCATTCATATAACAACATTAGTATTGAAATATCCAAATTCATGTTTGAATAGGATAAGATCAGTTTCATGTTTTATTCATTTCAATTCAGTAACCAGGGAACTTATCAACTGTTGTTGTCAGGATCCATCAGCGTAAGAAGGAGGGTGGAACTTATTCACCCAGGGAGGCAGAGATCATAGAAACAAAGTGTAAGCTGGATCAGCTAATTGCTGTAGCCGATATGGAGCTGAAACAAGAAAAACTCAATCGGTAAGTCACTGTTTGCTATGATCCAAAAGCATTGATTTACCAAATATAACAGACATTTTTGCAGCTGACGAGCGGCATGTGCTACATGACTGCAGGCTTGATTTAGCTGCTCCAGACAAGATTTTAAATCTGTGTCAACAAGCCAAAAATCTTTTTGTTGCAGCCAACTCGCTGTGTGTTCCTGTCAGCACTAAATTGTCTAGTGCTGTAGAGTTTGAGTAAAAAATAGAAGCAGCAGCTACAAGACACACTGCTGCACTATTGGAGCTTTGTAATTTGCCTTCAGTTCTCTGCAGAACAGACAAGTCATATTTTCTGCTTTTTTTATTCAAATCATCCTCTGCTATAAATTTAGTATCTGGCTTTTCAGTCTCAGCACGACAGCAGTTAGTGCTTAAATCTGCTTTGAAAAGCTTCAGCCTTGGATTTTTTGAGAACAAAATAGAGTCTAAATAGAAAATAGAGATGGCATAAGAAACAAGTGGAGGAGCAAGCTTTTTGCACCCGTGGTCAAAATTTCTGTTTTTGTAAACTGCAACTCAAACAAAACATCCAGTGTCTCTTGGTTTCCAACGTAAATAGTGAAAGTGAAGTGAACGATGTCACATCTCCTTAAAATCTTAAGTGAGATTGATTTTCCCTTTTTTTACGGTTTCAAATTTTGAAAAAAAAAAGGAAAGTCTGAAAGCCTTGCATGGCTATAACTCAAGAACGCCCTTTTCAGCGAGTATGAAGGCCTGTAAAAAACAATTTTCATAAAGCCTTTCGGTTCTTTGGAGGATTTTTTCACATTCTTCCTTTAAAAGGCTTCTGGTGTAATCCTGTGTGATTCATGGGCTGCTTTGTATGTGCTCGGTTTTTGAGATTCATTCACAGATTTCAGTGTATCCTTGGATCAGAAATCGTATGGGTCAAGGAAAAAACTTTCCATCTGAAGTAGAACTATCATGAATAGTAATGTAGCAGCACTGTGAATTTTTGAAGTGTGTGTGTAGGATCATTATCCTTCTGTAGAAGCTATCCTCCACTCATCTTCAGCTTTTATTTCCATCTATTATATTGAATTCCTGAAATGTTTGGATCTCATATTCGTCTCTCTACCAGTGCAATCCTTTCTGGGTTTTAAATATCTGTTAATCTTTTTTCTCTTTTTTATTCCCAGAAACACAGTGTCTAACTAAAACTGTGCATGCTCCATCAAATGTGCAATTATAAACACTGGTTTATCAACAGGTTTGCGTGTCAGTAAGTAAAGCATGTGGTCAAGTTGTAAATTGTAAATTGTGTTAGATAACTACTCTATTATCATTAATCAAAGGGTTTTCCAACATCCAGTGAGTATACAAAGCTTTCTGGACACTCTCTCCCCAAGTACTTCTATTAGAAGATAATTGTCCCTTATCTTTATAAGTAAAAGTAATGTAAGCACTTGACTCTGCCTAATTAGACTTGCAGAATGACGTTCCTTCATGTGCAGTAACTGTTCACTCACTTCTGATAAAGGAGGCAGTTCCTCGGGATAATTTGCCCTCCTCTCCTTTCAGCTGTCAAACACTCATGAGAGCAAAGATATGAACCAAAGTATGCATATCAATGAAGTTCAAATTATGGTCATTTAGCCAGCATCTCTTGTCACTTCTGCTTCTAGATGAGCAGGAAACCCAACCTTAAGCAACATTGGTCTGCAACACAAAAATATTACACAAGGAATCAAAAGTAGAGACACGATTATGTTTCCACTCTCACTTGAATTTATCTATACAGTGACTCAGCTTACATCATGATGTCTAATTTCTTCCAATGTTCTTGCAATGTGATGACATTCAACTACCATGTGCAACTTGCATAGGTTATTGTGTTGCTACACGATAGCAAATCCATGGATATTGTTGATTTGTTTGCTTACAAAGAGGAAGCCATTGACTCAACAAGAGTCCACTGTATCAAGATTTATCTGATACAGGGATTTAGACATATACACCTCTTCTGGACTTCTTGGACCACTTCTGTTTAACTTATACATGCTCCCTCTAGGTCAAATATTACAGAACTTTAACATTAATTATCACAGTTATGCAGA